>JAAXCT010000838.1:0-314252 GCA_012490785.1 Eragrostis nindensis
TTGTCTAGTTGCTTTCAGTACAAGCAGAGCAAAACTCTAGTTGCAATCAATTCACAATGCGTTTTTCAACTTTTTCGTCCTTGTGCTGTTACAGACTTTCAGACTTGAGAAGGCATAGAAACTTGGGAATGTGAAAAACTTGAGCTGGAAAACCTACCTCTCCTACCACCCAGTGTACGTCCCTCTAATATTAGCACTCCTTTTACAGAAATTTTGACATATCCAGAAATGAAAAAACTGGTTTACCCAAATACAAAAATTTGCCTACCTTCCATCAAGAGCTGAAAGAGTCACGGTGTTCCTTGAGATTCGAGTGTCGCCTCTTATCTCTTCCATCTCGTTACTTGAATACGCAAAATATGTAGGTTTATTCGGGACAGGAAGCGTGCTGCTTCCATTCTCCAAGATGAACACCACCGATGACATGAGTGGCCTGTCGTTGGGGTTGTCCTGCACACACAAGAGCCCTACGTGGGTGCAAAGCAAAACTTCATCTGCTATACAACTCTCTACAGTACTTGAATCTACGAAATCCTTTGCCTTCCCTTCCTTCCAGAGGTCCCATGCCTGAATTGAAGAGAACGAATAAACGATGAGCTTGTGGGGCTCAGCTCTAGAGACCCATTTATCAGAGATATTTTGTACTTGTACTCACATAGGCTATAAGGTTTTTCAAATTCCATTACGTGATCAGTAGAACTTATCTTCACACCACTTACTTACAACTTCCATGTCAGCACACCAAGCTGTACACAATCGGACTTGACAGAAAACATGCCTCTCATTGCATATTCTGGAGCCATGTAGCCGCTGTTCAGATCATATTTACCAGGAAGAGTTAGTTCTATGTGTCTTAGGAAAGCAAGTTCACCAAAAATGTCACTCACTATGTCCGGCAACACGCTTCGTGTTTGCATTTTGTTGGCTGTCACCAAACGTCCTTGCCATACCAAAGTCGGCTATCTTGGGCCCATCATTCTTCGTCTAACAAAATGTTGCTTGCTTTGAGATCTCTGTGAATTACCTTCAGTCTTGAATCTTGATGAAGGTAGAGAAGCCCTTTAGCAACCCCCTTGATTATATTAAATCGTGTTGGCCAATCTAGCATTACTTTTCTTGTACTGCCTGCAGTGGACAACAATGTCTGGTAATTAATTTTCAAATTGTTTTGTTGATTCATGAACTTATGTTGAGCTATTAGATCATACTGAAAAGGAGAGAGTCTAAGCTTTTGTTGGGCATGTACTCAAAAATCAGCAGCTTTTCATGTCCTTCTATGCTGTAAGCAAGGAATTTAACCAAATTTCTGTGTTGCAGCTTGGCTATTAGAACAACTTCATTTCTGAATTCCGCTATTCCTTGCTCGGAATCACCACTGAGCCTTTTGATGGCAACTTCTTGACCATCTAACTTTGCCTTGTAAATAAAATGGGAGATGGATGTAACTTCAATTTATCTTATACTAGTACCAGCACAATTCCAGAATTAACAACAGGATGATGAGTTACCTTGTAAACTTTGCCAAACCCTCCTTGTCCTATCATAAATGATTGGTGGAAATTATTTGTCAGGGCTGTGATATCTCTGAACTTTACAGCTGGAACTCCAAAGTCTTCAGTAGGTCTTTCTTTCCAAAGCCTTCAACAGGGCTCAAGTCATCCAGAACTAACGTCTTGTGCTTTCTCCATTTATGTTTATTGCCTGCGCTCAAAATTTCCTCTCAAGACAGAGTTGGAACTGGGTCATAGTTAAAATGTTGTAATATATGGATGTGATTACCAATGCAAGATTGCCCCATACCTTTGCACTTTAAAATCCATATAATAAGGGATACGGCTGTCAGCAGAACGCTTGCAAAAACCAGCAATACAATTTTCACACTGTTTTTCCACCCCCTTTTCTACCTTAGCACAAGAAAGTAAAAGTTTATGAACAACATATAAAATCAAAGGAATGCATACAAACTACTTGAAACATAGAGCTTGCAGTTGCCGTATTGAAAATTGCTAGCTTGCCATGTTTGCACGAATGGAAATGATAGTTCTTTAATTATTTTTAAACATACTCACATTTGATATTGATATGAACTTTTTTGAACTTAAAACGTATTTTGGACTACCAGTGAGTTTTCCATGTTGGACGATGATCACTGTCATTTGCAATGCACTGGTATTGGCAAAAGCATTGATGCCATATGCCAGGATAGAAACATAACAAAAGTTATTAGGATTAGGTGGTGATTTCTGAAACTACAGGTATCAGTGCTCTGTTTTTTGTTTTCGAGTACCAGGTAATGTTCAGCTTTGTTGTACTGCAGAGATAATCTGTACCTTTACCCAGGCCGGCGAGCCGGAGATACAGCGTCTCGCTTCCGGCGGTGGCAGGACCAATCTTCTCCGTGTCGATGAGGTCACCTACCCACACCAGACACCTCGTGAAGTCCCCCGTGGAGCTGGTGCTCAGGTTGGCGTAAGCATACGCCACGCAGGAGCAGTTGCGGCTGCACTCCGCGGCGCACCTGTCCAATGTCGTGTTCCAGAGGCGAACGAACCGATCCGGCGCCTTCATCGCTGGCAGCTCCAAGAAGCCATCGCCGCCCTTGCCGCACCTCAGCGCTTCCTTCCTCCGGCACCCCTGCGAAAAGTTGCCATTGGTCCACTCTTCCAGGTTCATCGGCTCGAACCCGTCGAGGCACTTGCACGCCGGGGCCGCCTCCATGTTGTCGCAGTACCCGAACGGGCCGCAGTGGCCGTAGCGGCTGCACTCGTACGGCGGCCACGAGAAGAGATCGTCCCAGCCCAGGGACGCGTTGCTCCAGCTCTGAAGCGACAGCTTGCCCGTGTGGCTCATCACGTACCGCGTGCGCGGGGCGCCGCCGGAGAGGGTGAAGGACATGCCGGCGTCGCCGTCCACGTCCAGGACGGTGAGGTAGATGACGGTGCTGGTGTCTTGGATGTAGTCGGTGGCGACCCTGTAGCCCGTCCACATGCCGCTGCGCCACAGCGGGCGCGACCCGTTCCAGGTGCGGAGCTGCAGGGACGTCTCCGGGTCGATGCCGTAGGCGAAGCTCCCCGGCGACGGGTCGCCGGGACTTCTCCAAGAAAGGAGGCGGTCACCGCCGGCGCGGATCTTCATTTCCGGGAGGAACGTGTCCGTCGGGTGGTCGAAGCTCTGCCACAACGTGGTGCCGTTCGGTGACCGGATGACGAGATTCCCGGCGTCCGTGAGCGTGGCTGTCGTATCACCCGCGCCGGCGACGACGACGTCGGTCGACCAAACAACGCGGCCGTCGGCATCGGACAAGACGAGGTTGGAGGTGTTGGTCAGCGCGAGCGACGGCGCGGCGGAGGAGGAAGGGCGATCTGTGATCGGAGCTTCCCGGTTGGCGACCCACACCACGGTGAGCTTGGGGATGCCGTTGTACCATATGCCCAGGTACAGCTTGGCCGGAGTGGAGTTGCTCAGGTTGAAGAAGCCTAACGCGAAGGTGGCGCCGTGGGAGGCGATGACATCGCCAGGCGAGAGCGGCTTGCCGAGGACAAGCTGGTCGTCGGACGCGCACGACGGCAGCCAGAGGAACAGGAGTAACACGACGGTGCGCTCTGCTGACGACCTCATGATGCCTTGGTGCCTTTCTCTCGGCGTTCACGGAATGTACTTGCCAGGACAGGACATTGGGCGCATTGACTTGAGCGTGTTCTGCACGCGTCAGCACCGAATATTTTTGTTCGGTACAGTTTGGACCGTTGAATTTGACATTTGTGGCTTCCACATAGCAAGGGTGGTGGTTATCCCAACTAATTGAGGATCCTTGAGGAAGAAAACAATGTTATCACTGGTCCATGCCAAAACTGCGACAGATAAACTATTGTTCAAGGTGGAACTACATGTGTCCATGCATCTCTCGGTGACAGTTCCGATTGGAAAGCTTCCTTGTAAAATTTTCTATTTGCATTAGATTAACTTCATCCGAACCAAACACCCTCTCTTGAACTGACAGTTTCAAGTCCAGCATTAGGTCCGCTTTGCGAGAGAATTTTCGCATAAATCGTCAGGAACTGGAGACGAGAGTCAGCTTTCCCGTCCCGTGCACCGTGGCACAAACACAGTGCGCCCGTGCCAGCGCGGTAAAGCCTCAAACCGCACCGGCGGGCTGCCGGCACGGTCTTCCCCGGGCTGGGACATTCTGAGCTCGCGGGCCGCAGCTCATCAAGAATTCGGTCGGCCTCACGCACGCGTCGTCCGCTTTTCTCCCGGCACGCACCAGCACGGCCGCGCTGCGTCACTCCCATCCCCGTTCCTGCTGAAGTGCTCGACAGCACCAACAGCGTCTCCCCTCCTCAGCTTGCTCAAGTGCTCAAGCTTTGGCAGACGCGGTACACAAAATACGTCAAGCCTGGCTTCTGACACGTGTCAAAATCTAGCAAAACCTGAACGTTTCGAAGTTGAACGCTACTAGTACGATGCACAACTCAAAGTTTTTGTGGCACGTCGATTACATTTTTTTTACCTGATATGCTTCGAGTTTCAGTTATCTTAGATATTTGAATGCTTTTACGGAAAGTGTTTAACATGAACTAAAACTTTGCCAACTGAATTAAATCTGCCAAGCACGATCCAGGTCATTCCATACACTTGATACCAAAACTGGTAGACAGACATTCCGGCGCACACTCAAGCTTTGATCCAGCAACTGGAGGAACCGTTAATCAGGAATATTGTTCCGACGAAGAGAACCTGCTCGACAAGGGACACCACGTGACGCAGGCATTCAGCGAACACGCTCGCAGCACATACCACGAGAATCCGCGCAGCTGGAAAAAGGAGGATGATATCACACTTTTCAGTGATCTTGCTCGCAAGTCATGCCACGAGACGCGGCAGCTGGAGAAAGGCGGATGAGATGATGTCACACCTTTCAGCGATCGTTTGCCCTTCCGATGTCGAGCTGCGAAAGTGCGGGTGCTGGACGTGTCAAAAATTCCCCGCGTCAAACCGTTTCTCTCAACACAACGCGTGCCGCCGGCGGCGGCGGCGGCGGCTGCTGCTACAGTAGAGTACTGACCGTTCCCGTGCTGCTGCTATTTCATCAGTCATCGCAGAAGACGGCACACAAATCAACTTTGACTTTTACCCAAAAGTTTACCGAGACCAGAAGTTTTCCGGTTTTGGGAATGAACTGCACAGACCAAGTACGGAGTACTGTAGGAACTATCAAGTTCAGAAGATACAGATCAGAATTTGTCAATGGTAGGACACTTCAGGTTCTTCCAACAATTCAAGTTGCAGACAGGAAACTAGTAATTCAGGCTAACTTCCATACTCCCTCTCCAAAATAGTTGTCACTGAACATCATGTTTGATTCTTCGTCTTATTCAAAAAAATTATTTAAATATAAAAACAAATATGTCATGGTTAAAATATATTCAATGATAAAACAAATTTAAAAAGATAAATAAAATTTGCGTAAAAAATTTGAATAAGACGAGCAGTTAAAAAAGTCAACAGCGACATCTATTTCGGGACAGAGGGAGTACTTCACTTGCTGACATGAAGATCTAGTAAAGTTCTTCCAGCAATTCAAGTTGAAGGTAAATGGAGCAAAGAAATTATATAACCCTACCAACAGAAAAAGGAGGAAACTGAGTTTCACCGAAAGGACTTCACGATGTAGAGAGAGCAACAGTTAATCAGACTGTTGGCTCAAAGATTCAGGCTGACCTGACTACTCGAACTGAAGATCTCACATCACAACACAGCGATTCGTGTCATTATAGAACTGTAAGCAGAAAGATCACAAGAGGCATCTCTGCTTCATAGCAACAGCAGCATCAGGCTGTTACCTTCCCCAAAAATGGTTCAGACAGACAACACAAATTGGAATTTCACAAAGCATGGTCGACCCAAATCAAGAACAGTTAACATCAAGACATCCAGATGCAAGATTAACACAGGAGATTCTATTCAACAGTTGATGCCATAATCTATTGAGATCTGGGATTTTAAACAGGCACATAACTTGAGTAAGTACAGACTGCTGACTGGCTGACATTCCGACGGTCAAGTGCCGAAGAAGCGAACACTACCAACTAAACTGCATCACTTCAAGGACAACACTTGCAACTAAGTTACTGCATCCTACCAACGACAGAGACTACGAGATCTAGAGACAGACAGACAGCATCCAAAGGCTAAGGAGCAGCGACTGCAACGCCAAGTTAGGCCAACGAAGACTTCCCTACTAACTGCGGCAACTTGGTGAGGAAGAGTTCCATCCATCACTCGTCTCCCTGCAAAACAAGTTTCAGACACGGCATCAGGAGGTTGCAATTCAGAGTCTGTCAAACAGCAACGGAAATGGACAGCAAGAGGCGGCGGCTCTCACCTCCACGCTGCCCTCATCCTCATCGTTGACCTCGGACTTGGACTTGTCAGAGTCACCAGACGCAGCGGGGCCTCCAGACTGCAGTGCACAAATCAAAATCATTCGACTCTCATCCACAACAGTCAACAGAACAACAGAATTTGCAGGCGTGTCGGGTCATATGGGCGGCGCATACCTGCTTGTTGTTGTAGGAGTCCATCTTCTTGGTGTACTCAGCCTTGAGCTTCTCGGCCTTGGCCACAAAAGGAGCCTTATCCTGCACGTGAGAAAACAGCAGTGTTACACATGCAGAGTCCATATTTCAGTCAAAAAATGACATTCAGAAACTAAATGGGGTCTAAGCAAATCTGTTAATGACACATTTCCATGTGACGCAGATAACTAAATGCAGAAGGTGATTTGGCTGCTCAATTAAAGATACAAATTAAACTGCAGCAAATCTGTTAAGGAAACATTTCCATGTGACGCAGATAACTAAATGCAGAAGGTTAATTGGATGATCAATTTAAGATACAAAATTAAACTGCAGTATACTGAATGTGCTAGGGCATTAAACAATGTGAACCAAAAATCTGACTCCAACTTGCACTCCACAACAGGGTCTCAACCAAAAATCTGACTCCAGCTTGCACTCCACAACAGGGTCTCATAACTAAGCAATTTGAGCCCAACCATTTCGAACGGTTCGCATGAACAATTGAAAATAAACAATGACCAAACAACCTGAGGACTAGGACTAGGCATCACAAATTTCAGAGATCTAATACATGAACAAGTGACCGCGAGATCAAAGCACAGCGCAAGTAACCAACATGGACGAATTCAAAACGAAACATGTATCAACAGATCGAACAGACTACGAATCGAACATTTCTGCAGGGATGCGGCGGTAGAAACTTACAGCATCAGACATGGACTTCCACCTGTCACCACCTGCCTTGCCAATCTGCAACCCAAAAGGCACGCGAATAAGAACGCAAAAATTCGCATGGAATCAACGCGAAAATTCGAAGCGAATCGATGCTTACCACGGAGACTTGCTTCACATTGGGGTGCTTCTCCTTGTACTCCTTCCTGAATCCCTCCCTGCACAAACCGAACAGACCAAATCGATCAGAACGAACTCGCAACAAACGCAGAAACGCGATACCAGATAAACCCGCATGAAATCTAGTACTCACATGAAGACGAAGAACGCGCTCGGGGGCCTCTTGGGCTTGTTGGGGTCCTTCTCGGCCTTGCTCTTCCTCACCGAGAGCCTTCACCACAACCACGAAAAGCAAATCAAATCCCGATCAAAACGGACCAAAACGAATCCAAATCACCGCGAAAACAGCACGAGAATGGAGGAAGGAGGCGACCGGATCGAATCGTACCTGGAGTCGCCGTTGCTGGACCTCGCCTTGGCCTTCATCTCGAAACCTACCAACACAGATTCAACCCAGAAAACGAAACGATAAGCAACAACGCACACCAACACCGACGAATTCGCAACGAATTGATCTAGATTTCGAACTCACAGTACCTTGGGACGGGATCGCGACGAGGGTTTGGGGTGTGTGGGCGCGGGAGCCGTGTGCAGTTGCGCGGGTGTGTGTTGCGTGATGCGGGGATGGAGAGGGTTGGGGGGCAGAAGAGGGCGGCTTTTAAGGGCGCGGGGCGGCGGGCGGTGATCGTTTGCGCGGGATCTGAAAATTTTGGCCACGTCACCGATCCGGGCGCTCGCCTCCCATAGGCCGCGCGGCGCGCCGCTGGGTAGTATAGTACTACTACTTGCCTTCCTCTACGAAATGTTTGCCCAGCCTGCGGGTGCTGTATCGATGACCAAGCGGTCGGAGCATGCTAGACCCACTTGTCAGTGAGTAAGTGGGTCAGGTTCCGGTCACTTTGGGGTGGAGGCGGGAGTTTTCGCGGTGTGCTTTTCCTTTCCCTCCCTGTGTTTCTTCGGGGGTCAGTTTGGGCATTCGGCTTCTCGCGCGCTGTGTGGAAGTCTCGGGGCCCACGTGTCGTGGAGGTGGGCACTGTGCAGTCTGTGCCTAGTACTTTCTGGTAGTTATCCGTATGTGATGTCCTCAGAAACAGTACACGTGACCGTATCTCCTTTTCTGCTGTACAGGATTTTTTTTTTTTTAGCCTCTGCTGTACAGGATTGTTGGCCATACAATGTACATGGGCCGTGTAAGCGACGAATTGACATGGATCTAAGCAGTACGGCCCACGGACGGTCACTGGTTCACTTGCATCTATATGGCCTTTTTTCTTCACATTTCAGCCCAGAAATGTATTTCGTTTTCAACTTACATCTCCCATATGCTGCTGCGTTCGGATATGCGTTGGTATATGATGAACGTCACCACATTTTCAAGCATGTTTTTGAACAGTTGGAGATGATTTTGGTATATTTGTCTTGGAATAGAATAAAAAAGGATTGAGAGTTTCCTACGATGACATGTGAAGAAATCCCCTTGGAATATGAGGGCAAAAAGGTGAGCGTAATATATGGACAAATTGGGGGGGTCCTTCAAATGACACATACAGCCTAAAAAGAATGCCAAAATATTTCTTTAACATTTCTATCCGAGGAGAGAAGTTGATTTTTGGCATAGCTTTTTTTTCGAAGTTTGACATATTTGCAAAAATTGATAAGGACAAAGAACGACAAAGACCACTTGTCACGCTCTTTTAGAGTATGATCATGCAAATTTTCCTTAACTATGGATGGATATTTATGGATCCTCTAGCCAACTAAAATTAGTCATCTAATGTTTATGAGGTATCTGTTTGAATCTCGTTTTTCGATTTTTTTTTGCCTTTTTATGTGTTTAGTCATTTTTAGGAGGGTTGAGGTGACTAGGAGCTAAAAGTTTAGTCACTTTTAGGAGGGCATGTTTGGATTCAAAATGACTAAAATTAGCGGGCTAAAAATTTAGAAGGTGGATCTAAACAGGGCCTTAATAAACTTTTGTAATCCAAAATATGGTGATGTTTGTTTTGTTTCCAAATTATGGTTATGTCCTCTTTGAGGTAGAGATAAGTACAAAACTAAGTGGGTGTGTATGTATCGCCGGTATATGTGCGCGTTTCTGAAAAAAGAAGGACATCTTCCCATCACACACGCGCGCGTGAAAAACTTGCAGTCAAACACCTCGATCTAAACGCTCTCATGACATAACGATATCATTGTTATCTGAACACGGTTGCGATCAGAAATGTCAAATTCAACGAACTCTGAACTGTACGACAGAACTCCCTGATTGCTGCTTGCAGACAAAGAAATGCTCAAGTCAAGGCGCTCAAATGCCCTGGCATGGCATGTACTCCGTCCTAGGAACGCAGGCAAGACAGGCTTGACATGAAGTTGTCGGCTTGCACCGTGCTCTCACTCCTCTTCCTCTTGCTCCCGTCGTGCAGAGCTGACGACCGGCTTGTCCCGGGCAAGCCGCTCAGTCCAGGGGACGATGTCATCGTCTCCGACGCCGGCGCCTTAGCGTTGGGCTTCTTCTCCCTGTCCAACTCCACTCCGGCCAGGTTGTACCTCGGGATATGGTACAACGGCATCCCCGAGCGCACCGTCGTGTGGGTCGCCAACCGGGAAACACCGATCATCGTCAACGGCCGTGGTGCTGCCTCATCAGCTCCGACGCTTGCGGTGACCAACGCCTCCAACCTCCTTCTGTACGATGCCGACGGTGGCGTTGTCTGGGCGGCCAACAGCGTCGCCGACGCCGCGACAAACTCGTCGTCGGCATCGGGCGCAGCAGCCACGCTGACAAACAACGGGAACCTCGTCCTCCGGTCACCGACCGGCACCGTGCTGTGGCAGAGCTTCGACCAGCCGACGGACACGCTCCTCCCGGAAATGAAGCTCCCCTTGAATGTCATGGAAGAGCCCGGGGACCCCGCGCCTGGGGGCTTCAGTTACGGCGCCGACGGCACGTTCCTGCAGATCATCCTCTGGAACGGGTCGCGCCCGCTCTGGCGCAGCGGCGTGTGGACGGGCTACAGGGTGACCACCGAGTACGTTGCCGACATCGGCGCCATCGTCTACTTCGCCGTCGTGGACGTCGAGGACGACGCGTATGTGTCCTTCCGCCTCTCCAACGGCGCGTCGCGCACGCGGTACGTGATGAGCTACGAGCCTACGCCGGCAAGCTGGAGCTGCAGAGCTGGAACAACGCCTCGCTCCGGTGGGACGTGCTCGGCACGATGCCGCGCACCGAGTGCAGCCGCTACGGCTACTGCGGGCCCTTCGGGTACTGCGACCACACCGACGGCGGGGTCGTCGTCCCTACGTGCAAGTGCCTCGACGGCTTCGAGCCTATGAGCGGCGAGGACTGGAGCAACGGCAGGTCGTTCTCACGGGGGTGCCGGAGGAAGGAAGTGCTGAGGTGCGGCACGGGCGGTGGTGATGATGATGGCTTCCTGCCGTTACCAGACATGAAAGCGCCAGACCGGTTCGTGCGCGTCGCGAACCACGGCTTCGACGAGTGCGCGGCGGAGTGCCGCCGCAATTGCTCCTGCGTGGCGTACGCCTACGCTAGTCTAAGAAGCGGCCACATGGGGGATTCCACGAGGTGTCTGCTGTGGATGGGGGAGCTCATCGACACGGAGAAGATCGGTGCCAAAGCAGAGGGAAGCGAGACGCTCTATCTCCGACTTGCTGGCCTGCCCACAGGTACATAACATTTTTTTCTGCAGTTAAGTTTCTGGGTATCAGCTTTCAGTAAAACAAAGCAAAACATTCATCAGAAAGCCAAACAGCAGGGAAACTGTATCGACCAGATCCATCTTAAGCAAAACGTGTTTTCCAGCACAAGGGAAAAAGAAGATGAAATAAGCAAAATCTCGCAATTTATATAACCATCAAAATTGATAAGCAAACTTCAGAACAGCTATACCTAAACAGCTACACCTAAAATTCCATAGGAACCGATCCTCCAAAAATCCTGTGTCATTTCTCCATTCCAAAGCCCCCTAAGTCCAAGGGGTGTTTCAATGAGGGATATTCGCAGATGAAAAAAGTTGCAGTCAACCACTTCAATCTAAACAGGACTTGCAAAAAGTCTTATGTTCCGGCCATATTTTTATCCGTCTCTAGTCTCTTCTGGCCTCACATAATGATATCATTGTATTTGAACACGGTTTCGACCAGAAATGTCAAATTCAACGAACTCTGGACTGTACGGAACCATATTCAACTGCCGAAGTCCCAGATTGCTGTGTGTGCAGACAACGAAAGGGCTCAAGTGAAGGCGCCCAATGCCGTGGCAAATACTCTCTAGCTAGGAACGCAGGCAAGACGATGAAGTTGTCGGCTTGCACCGTGCTGTCACTCCTCTTCCTCTTGCTGCCGTCGTGCAAAGCCGACGACAGGCTTGTCCCGGGAAAGCCGCTCACTCCAGGCGATGTCATCGTCTCTGACGCCGGCACCTTCGCGTTGGGCTTCTTCTCCCCATCCAAATCCACTCCGGCCAGGCTGTACCTCGGGATATGGTACAACGGCATCCCCGAGCGCACCGTCGTGTGGGTCGCCAACCGGGAAGCTCCGATCAGCATCACCACCGGCCGTGGTTCCTCTCCAGCTCCAAGGCTTGAGATAACCAACACCTCCAACCTCGTTCTGTTGGATGCCGACAGTCGCCTTGTTTGGGCGACCATCGTCGCCATTGGAGCCAATAGTTCGTCGTCGGCATCGGGCGCGGCTGGTACAGCAGCCACGCTCACGAACGATGGGAACCTCGTTCTCCGGTCACCGAATGGCACCCTGTTGTGGCAGAGCTTTGACTACCCGACGGACACGCTTCTCCCAGAAATGAAGCTCCGGATGAACTACGGTGAGCGTCCCGGTGATCGCCTCGTCTCTTGGAGGAGTCCCAGCGACCCCTCCCCTGGGAGCTTCTCCTATGGCGGTGACCCGGCCACGTTCCTCCAGACCTTCGTCTGGAACGGGTCGCGCCCGCTCTGGCGCAGCGGCGTGTGGACAGGTTACAGGGTGACCAGCGAGTACGTGGCAAACATCAGCGCCATCGTGTACTTCACGGTCGTGGACGTCGAGGACGACGCCTACGTGTCCTTCCGCCTCTCCAACGGGGCCTCCCGCACGCGGTACGTGATGAGCTACGCCGGCAAGATGGAGCTCCAGAGCTGGAGCAACGCCTCCCTCCGGTGGGACCTGCTCGGCACGATGCCGCGCACCGAGTGCAGCAGCTATGGCTACTGCGGTCCCTTCGGCTACTGCGACCACACCGAGGGCGTTGTCCCGATGTGCAAGTGCCTCGACGGCTTCGAGCCGACGAGCAGCGAGGACTGGAGCAACGGCAGCTTCTCGCAGGGGTGCCGGAGGAGGGAGCCGCTCAGGTGTGGCGGCCACGGTGACGGCTTCTTGGCGTTGCCGGAGATGAAGGCGCCGGACAGGTTCGTACTCGTCGACAACAGGAGCTTCGACGAGTGCGCGGCGGAGTGCAGCCGCAACTGCTCCTGCGTGGCGTATGCTTACGCCAACCTGAGCAGCAGCCCCATGGGAGACCCCACGAGGTGTCTGGTTTACATGGGGGAGCTCATCGACACAGAGAAGCTTGGTGCTGCTGCCGCCGGAAGCGAGACGCTGTATCTCCGTCTTGCTGGTCTGCCCACAGGTACCGTCCGTTCCTGCAGTTAGTTTGTATCAATCTTCAGCACAATTAACCAAAATATTCATCAGAAAGCGAGAAACACGCAGGAGAACTGTTAATATCACCCCAAGCTAATAAGGACTTTTTCCAGCCAAGAAAAAAAAAAGATCAAATCAGCAAGATTTTGTAATTGATAGAACCATCAAGATTCACAACGAAACTTCAGAATAGCTACACCTATCAAATGCCACATGAACTCTATGCATTGCTCGACACAATCTGGAGACTACAAACGGCACAAAACAGTTTAATTTGCTTCGCCAGTTGTACAAAGCTCACGGGCTGCACATTTTGTTTCACTCTAGTGTTTAAAGATGTATACTCTGAAACGTCTCGGTCAGCTTCCATGGCATCACTGTAGAGCTACATATACCATCAAAATGTATAGCTGTTGTGAAACATGGTTATAAATTGTAGAAGCAAAACTAGCTGCGTGCCTATGTTGATGTGATATAAATCCTAATATATTTTACCAGTGTGCTACTAATATATTAATATGTACAGGGATAATGAAAAAAAAAGTAATAGTCTTCCAACAAGCAAACCCAGTGTCACACTGGCTTCATCAAAATAAAACAGATGCAGGAATTGCAACAGAGTTGCCAGTTGTGAATTTTTTTTCCCCAAAATTGCTATGTTTCCTGTAAACAAAAAAGCCGGCAGATTCAGAATTCCAATTAACACAACCATTGAATGTTGACTTTTTTGAATACATCAGTTGTTACAGATATGTTATGTTACTTATTGTCATGATTATACGTGCGGTTCATAAATGTTACATTGCTTTTGTTAAGGTAGAAAAATAGGCAGGAAGACAATTAAAATAGCATTGCCAGTTTTAGCAAGTGCTCTGGTGATATTCATATGCATCTTGCTATGGACTTTCAAGCGCAAAGGTACAGTTAATTTTTCCCATGCAAGGTCATGCATATATGACAATCTGTACCCGTACTCAATTACACATTATCCTCATGAGAGAAGAATTTGGAAAGCAGGTAAGAAACGGAAGCAGGAAAAACACAAGACGTTAGTCCTGGGAGATTTCATTACTCCTGATGGCTTTGGAGAAGGAAGTCCTTCTGAAGGCTTCGAATTTTCAGTTGTAAGCTTCAGTCATATAACAACTGTGACAAATAACTTCGACAAATCATTTCTGATAGGAAAAGGAGGTTTTGGCAAAGTGTATAAGGTAAGTCATCCACTACTGTCCTCTTTGGATTCTATTCTTTCAGTTGTGGCTGCTTCATTGGAAATCTAACTTCACATTCATTTTTCATTTAAATTTACAAGGCAAAATTAGATGGCCGAGAAGTTGCCATCAAAAGGCTCGGCAGGGATTCTGAGCAAGGAATAGCGGAATTCAGAAATGAAGTAATTCTGATCGCAAAACTACAACACAGAAATTTAGTTAGATTTCTTGGTTGCTGCATAGAGGGAGATGAAAAGCTACTGATCTTTGAGTACATGCCAAACAATAGCTTGGATGCCCTCCTTTTTAGTATGATCTAACACTAGCACATTGCCCTTCAACACATATAAAATTGATTATTAATCATACGGCCGTCGTCCTTTGTAGGCAGCACCAGAAAAACAATACTAGATTGGCCAACACGGTTTAACATAATCAAAGGTGTTGCTAAAGGTCTTCTATACCTCCATGAAGATTCAAGAATGAAGATAATTCACAGAGATCTCAAAGCAAGCAACATATTGTTAGATGAAGAGATGAGACCGAAGATAGCAGACTTTGGGATGGCGAGGATGTTTAATGACAACCAACAGAACGCAAACACAAAGCGGGTCGTCGGAACATAGTGAGTAATACTTTTTTACCTGATATTTGTGTAAAAGCTACCGAGGTAGCAGAAAATAACATTCCTGGTAAAATGTCGACAGTGGCTACATGGCTCCAGAATATGCATTGAGAGGCATATTCTCTGTCAAGTCCGATGTGTATAGCTTTGGTGTGTTGGCTTTGGAGGTTGTAAGTGGGGTGAAGATAAGCTCTACTAACCACATAATGGAGTTTGAAAATCTTCTAGACTATGTGAGTATAATTTATCTGAATTTCCAATAGGTACTGAAAATTTTAGAGTCCCACAGCCTAAAACGACGGGAAGGCAAAGGATTTGGTAGATTCAAGCATTGTGGATACCTGTGTAGCAGATGAAGCTTTGCTTTGCATCCACTTAGGCCTTTCGTGTGTGCAGGACAACCCCGGTGACAGGCCATTCATGTCATCTGCGGTGTTCATCTTGGAGAATGGAAGCACCGCACTTCCCGTCCCGAACAAACCTGTATATTTTGCCCATAAAAATAATGAAGTAGAACAGATAAGAGGCCATACTCAAAGCTCAAAGAACAGTGTTACTCTTTCAGCTCTTGAGGGAAGGTAGGCCAATGTTTCATGTACAGATATGACAGTCATTTATTAAAGGAACACAAGATGCAAGATATGGATAATGGTAGTGTGTGGTTACGGTGGTAAATGATTTTGAAGAACCATTTTTCACATTCTTAAGCAGCTATTTGCAATTTGTAACAAATGTAATATGTGTAAGTTAATAAAATACATATGATGAGTTTATGGTGGTGGAAGAGCATTTCCCTTTTATTTCTTTGAAGTATGACAGGGAATACTACTCGAAAAATTATGCCAAGAAGCCTACACAGAATCCAATTCCACCATGATTGGACATACTTATTAGGGAACATTATAGAAAGGTAGATTACACTATAATGGCTACCCTTGAGACATTGTGCATCAAACTCAAGTGTCCAACTATTCTTCTACCTTCATGGGAGCCCAATAGGGCAGAAGCAAAGAGCAGCTGTAGATCAGAATTCAAGAATCAATGATATCTCGTCAGGTCACATAAATAGAAAGCTACAGGCTAGTTGCTGTCAGAGTTTCAAAAAAAGAAAAAAAGAAAAAAAGAAGAAGAGGAATTCCTCATTCACCTTGGCATCATCCCGGCATCCGCCGCCGCCTCCACGAACTCCACTGCACTTGAAACCCATCACAAATCGCGACCAAAACCACCTCATTGGCAGCCGAGCGCCAGGACGATTTGGCTTTATTTGGAGCTACCGAGGTTGGAAAAATGTCAGGCTACGGGATCACGATGAGAGTAGGGTTCTGATTTCTGAAGACTGCGTGACGTATGGCTGCCACGCGGACGCGGCGACGGCCGGCGGCGAAGCCCCGCCGTCGCAGCCGCCATCTGTGGGTGGCCTTTTTTTTGGAGCAAAATCTGTGGGTGGCTGGACTGGACGAAACAAGTAATCGTATGGGCCGTTCGTCCGTGGGCCTCTCCAGTTTGGAATTGAGCTTGGCAACTGCAGCCTTTTTCTCTTCTCAAATCTGGTGGAATTTGGTCAGGTGGCCCAAGTGAACCACCTGACTGCCGCCTTTTTCCCTTCGCTATGTTCTGCCATGCCGTGACCATGATTGCAACGCGACTCGACAGTAATATGCGGGGCGCAATAGTGAGTACGTTTTTTTTTTTGAACCTAATAGTGAGTACGTTTTATCAAAGCAAGCGTGAGCTCGATCCTCTGGCATTCCAAATACGACAGTACGATGGCATCTGGTTATTGAACTCGCCGTAAAATTGCCTCCCTGAAGAAGAGTGCTCATGTGCAGGGCGCCCCGCATAAAACGTACTCCACTCACTATTGCGCGAAGTCAGAGATACGGCCACTTGCGCCCTTTCGAAACCAGAAGAAGACCGATCAAGCTGGCACATAACCATACAAAGTAGCCGCCCTCCAAAAAAAAAAAAAGAACCATACGAAGTTGAAATGTCGCTACCATGGCTCGCAACAACGACAATGCCACGCCATAAGTTGAAACGTCAACCCTATTGCGCTCCCATTTGCATTATTTTATTTTAGGCTGAAAGGTCAACCATAAGTTTTCTGGATGCTGCAAGCCAGGAAGGGTTATCCGGAATCATTTCTTCTTTAGTGATCGCGCGTTAAGAAAAAGAGAGTTTAATTTTTCTTCTGAGTAAGTACATTAAGCAAAGAGACAGGACACAAATGGTGATTGTTTTTATCAGTTTGAATCAGAAATCAATGGGGCCTTCTTTTCCCCGTTCGTCCTCAACAAATAAAAAATACTTTGACATAATTGCTTGTAGACCAAGGAAGGCCGGAAGGGTCACAGGCAACAGTGCCTAATCAGGTAAAATCTTCAGTTGTCAAACTGGTCCCTGCCCAATAGCATTTGCAAGAAAGATGCTCGTAATGGCTTGGTCAGGCTGGTCAGCTATCATCAGGTACGCCATCAGTTTCCTTCTCCTGGTGCTGCTTCTGCCGCCGTGTGCATCCTCCGACGACCGGCTTCTCCCCGGCAAGCTGCTCTCCCCTGGCGCCACCATCGTTTCCGACGGCGGCAGCTTCGCCTTGGGCTTCTTCTCCCTGAGCAACTCCACTCCGGCCAAGCTGTACCTGGGCATATGGTACAACGACATCCCCGGGCTCACCGTGGTGTGGGTCGCCAACCGAGAAACCCCGGCCACAAACAGCACATCCTCTGCACCCGTGCTGTCCCTGACCAACACTTCCAACCTCGTCCTGTTTGACGGCGACGGCCGTGTTCTTTGGACAACCAACATCACCGGCGCCGCGAGCTCTGCACCATCCACCGGCCTCGCCGCGGTGCTTCTGAACACCGGCAACCTCGTGTCCTCGTCGTCCGATCTCCGAACGGCACAACCTTATGGCCAGAGCTTCGACTACCCGGGCGACACATTCCTGTCCGGAATGAAGATCCGGATCAGGTACAAAACGCGCACCGGGGACCGTCTGGTGTCGTGGAAGGCGCCCGACGACCCCTCGCCGGGGCCCTTCTCCTGCGGCTGCGACCCGGGCACGTTCCCGCAGGCCTTCCTCTGGAACAGGACGCGCCCGGTGATGCGTAGCGCGCCGTACACAGGCTTCATGGTCGACAGCGAGTACCAGGCCAACGCCAGCTCCTTCACCTACATGGCCATCGTCGCCACCCATGAGGACATCTACATGTCCTACAGCTTGTCGGACGGCGCGCCGCACATCAGGTACGTGCTGACTTACTCCGGCGAGTACCTGCTCCAAATGTGGAGCAGCAACTCGTCGACGTGGGTCGTCGTCAGGAAGTGGCCCAACAGCAAGTGCAACCACTACGGTTACTGAGGCCGATACGGTTACTGCGACGACACGGTGGCTGTCCGGACGTGCAAGTGCCTCGACGGGTTCGAGCCGACGAGCCAGGAAGAATGGAACGGCGGCAATTTCTCGCAGGGGTGCCAGTGAAAGGAAGCTCTACAATGCGGCGACGGATTCTTGGCCGTGCCGGGGATGAAGGCTCCGGACAATTTCGTGCACATCATGAACCGAACCTCCGAGGAGTGCACGGCGGAGTGCACGAGAAACTGCTCCTGCGTGGCGTACGCTTATGCTGATCTGGGGCAGAACATAAGCAAAGCAACGATGGACGGGACGAGGTGCTTGGTCTGGGCGGGGGAGCTGATTGACACGGAGAAGATGAGTGACACAACTGGCAGAGACACGCTATACATCCGGATGGCAGGCTTAGATGCTGGTGTGCTACCCATCCCACCTCCTGTATCTATCTGTTGACTAAACTTTTTCGTTTTTGCGGGCATCTATTAACTAAACTTTGATCGTCAATCGTATGTGTTATGCATAAAACTCTGCATTTTCATGACTTTGCACAGGAGCAAGGCTGAAGACCAACGCACTAAGAATTGTGCTCCCTACAATTTTGATAAGTGGCATTCTAATACTCGCTGGAATTTCCCTTTCATGGCTCAAGTTCAAAGGTACTAACTCTACTGTGTTTGATATGTCCATATTGTAGTACTCTTATACAGATGAAAACCTGTTACAGAGTTTTTGGCACAGGTAAAAACAGAAGTGGAGAAGGTCACAAGAAACCCTTTTTGGGTGGTTCATCTGATGAACTCGGGGAAAGAAGCCTTTCCCAAGATTGTGAACTCCCGTTTGTCAAATTTGAGGATATTGTGGCTGCAACACAGAATTTCTCAGAATCAAATAAGATTGGACAGGGAGGCTTTGGCAAAGTTTATAAGGTAATTCCTTCATCTGGGACTTGTTTCCCCGGATCGATTCTAGTTCAGTATGCAGATACTGTCTCCGTGATGAAACATAAATTCTGTGTTCTAACTTATTCTCAAGGGGGTGCTTGGTGGTCAAGAAGTTGCTATCAAAAGACTAAGTAAGGACTTGCAGCAAGGAACAGAGGAATTCAGAAATGAAGCTATTCTAATTGCCAAACTGCAACATAGAAATTTGATTCGACTTCTTTGTTGTAGCGTTAAGGGTGATGAGAAGATTCTAATATATAAATATTTACCTAACAAAAGATTAGATGCAACTCTTTTCGGTAAGCTCTATTGGCATAACCTCTTATAAAACTTCTCAGGCTACTCTAAATATGTTGCTTATTATATATATGTTTATGTTCACAGATAGTTCAAGAAAAATGATATTGAGTTGGCCGATATGATTTTATATAATCAAAGGGATTGCAAGAGGACTTCTTTACCTCCACCAAGATTCAAGGCTAACCATAATTCATAGAGATCTCAAAGCTGCTAATGTATTGTTGGATGGTGAGATGAGACCCAAAATAGCTGACTTTGGCATGGCACGGATCTTCAATGATAGCCAGAAAAATGCAAATACGCAACGCGTTGTCGGAACGTAGTGAGTAGCCATCTGAATCAAATGTTCAAACTAATTTACAATCAATTTTAGCTTCCATGAAATGATTTTTGCATTTAAAATGGTCAAACATAGTGGCTACATGGCTCCTAAGTATGCGATGGAAGGTGTCTTCTCCGTCAAATCCGATGTGTATAGCTTTGGTGTGCTAATCTTGGGGGTTGTGACTGGTATAAGAAGAAACTCCATTAATAACATCATGGGTTTTCCAAACCTTATGGTTTATGTGAGTATATACCTTTTTCTTATGTTGAAAACTAAAAATCATGTCTAGATATTTAGTTTCCATAGTTCTAGTGACAACCTAGATAATATTTTTTGTTCGGTTCAGGCATGGAATATGTGGAAGGAGGGGAAGCCAAGAGACCTGGCACTGGCAGATCCATCCATTATCGATGCTTGTTTGCTAGATGAAGTTTTGCTTTGTAGTCAAGTAGCTGTCTTGTGTACCCAGGAAAACCCAGATGATAGGCCACTTATGTCCTCAATTGTGTCTGCCCTAGAGAATGGAAGCACAACACTCCCAATGCCTAATCGGCCTGCATTTTCTGCACACGCGAACGGTGAAGTGGAGCAAATAAGAGGCAATATTATTGAGGACTCCATAAATTCATGCACCCTTACAAATATAGAGGGTCGATAAATAGCCCCATTCTTTTTCCAATGCATCAAATTCTATGCAAACGAAGACTCAAAAAAGAGTCATGTGTCATGCAAGGTTCAGAAGCCATTTTGCTAAATAATTTTTTATATTTATTTTCTCTCTGTAAAATTTTCTAATATATCAGTGTCATGTTTTATTCTTTAGGATTTCGTATAAGAATTATGCGGTTTTCTGTTTGGAGTAGTACTTAACAAATTGAGGCACCCTCTGGCACATGGACAACTCCAGATGTTCGTATTCTAAGTTTTTCTCTTCAGAATTTATCAGTCTTTATATTTGTGAACGGAGGTATATGAAAAGCATACCATTTTTCACAACAATAAAATTACCGCATCAAACAGTTCTCTCCATCCAAATTCGTCTGTAGTACTACCAGGTATACAATACTTTGTCACTAACTAAAGAAGTCTTCCTCTGGCAGCAAATGACAAGGCTACCCTAACAACCGCTGGACGTGGACATCTGAATGTGAAACCAAGAAGTCTGAATCCATAAGCTAGTGCATTGGAGTTTCAAACCGTTCCATTATTGGTTTCAGTCAAAACTCGGCCGAGGTTTTCTTCCCACGCTGTTGCATATATCATCGTTGCTTCAGGGAAGGCACGGCGGCGAGTCAAGCAAAATGTTCGCCTCTGATCACTGCCCAACATTCCAACAAGCTACGACCACGACTGTATGAGCGCGTTCTTCTCAGAATTCAACTCCACAAAATTGCAACGAAATGTGCTCGATATGGCGTTATCCGGTACGCGACTGTCCTTCTCGTTGTCCTGCCGGTGCCGCCATGTGCATCGGACGGTCGGCTCGTCCCCGGCAAGCTGCTCTCCCCTGGCTCAACCATCGTGTCCGACGGCGGTGGCTTCGCCTTGGGCTTCTTCTCCCCAGCCAACTCCACTCCGGCCAAGCTGTACCTCGGCATATGATACAACGACATCTCCCAGCTCACCGTGGTGTGGGTCGCTAACCGAGAGACCCCGGCCACAAACAGCACCTCCTCTGCACCTGTGCTGTCCCTGACCAAACCTTCGACCTCGTCCTGTCGGACGCCGGCGGCCGTGTTATTTGGACGACCAACGTCACCGGCGGCGACCCATGCTCCACGCCAGCCACCACCGGCCTCGCCGCGGTGCTTCTGAACACTGGCAACCTCGTCGTCCGGTCACCGAACGGCACCATCTTATGGCAGAGCTTCGAGCACCCGTCCGACACGTTCCTCCCCGGCATGAAGATCCGGGTCATGTACAAGACGCGCGCCGGCGAGCGCCTGACGTCATGGAAGGCGCCCGACGACCCCTCGCCGGGGCGCTTCTCCTTCGGCATGGATTCTTATACAAATCTTATAGAAATAAAATATGAAAGTCCTATGGTAGAAAATTTAAGAAAAGTCTCCAGATAGCAAATAAATGTAGAATATATTAGCAAAATGCATGGCTTTTGAACCTTGCATGATACATGACTCTCTGTTGAGTCTTCTTTTTCGTAGAAAGTTTGTTATACATTGGAAAAAGAATGGGGATATTTATCGACCCTCTATATTTGTAAGAGTGCAAGAATTTATTGAGTCCTCTATAATATTGCCTCTTATTCGCTCCACTTCACCGTCCGCATGTGCAGAGTATGCAGGCCGATTAGGCATTGGAAGTGTGGTGCTTCCATTCTCTAGGGCAAGCACAATTGAGGACATAAGTGGCCTATCATCTGGGTTTTCCTGGGTACACTGGAGCGCTAGATGACTACAAAGCAAAACTTCCAAACAAGTATCAATAATGGATGGATCAGCCAGTGCCAAGTCTCTTGTCTTCCCCTCCTTCCACATATTCCATGCCTGAACCAAACAAAAAATATTATCTGGGTTGTCACTAGAACCCATGGAAACTAAATATCTAGACATGATTTTTAGTTTTCAACATAAGAAAAAGGTATATACTCACATAAACCATAAGGTTTGGAAAACCCATGATGTTATTGATGGAGTTTCTTCTTATACCAGTCACAACCTCCAAGATTAGCACACCAAAGCTATACACATCGGATTTGACGGAGAAGACACCTTCCATCGCATACTCAGGAGCCATGTAGCCACTTTGACCATTTTAAATGCAAAAATCATTTCATGGAAGCTAAAATTAATTGCAAATTAATTCGAGCATTTGATTCAGATGGCTACTCACTATGTTCCGACAACACGCTGTGTATTTGCATTTTTCTGGCTGTCATTGAAGATCCGTGCCATGCCAAAGTCAGCTATTTTGGGTCTCATCTCGTCATCCAACAATACATTAGCGGCTTTGAGATCTCTATGAATTATGGTTAGCCTTGAATCTTGGTGGAGATAAAGAAGTCCTCTCGCAATCCCTTTGATTATATTAAATCGTATCGGCCAACCCAATAGCATTTTTCTTGAACTATCTGTGTACAATATATTAGCAACATACTTGGAATAGCCTGAGAAGTTTTATAAGAGGTTATGCCAATAGAGCTTACCGAAAAGAGTTGCATCTAAGCTTTTGTTAGGCAAATACTCATATATTAGGATTTTCTCATCATCCTCAACGCTACAACCAAGAAGTCGAACCAAATTTCTATGTTGCAGTTTGGCAATTAGAATAACTTCATTTCTGAATTCCTTTGTTCCTTGCTGAGAGTCCTTACTTAGTCTTTTGATAGCAACTTCTTGGCCACCAAGCATCCCCTTGAGAATAAGATATAACATAGATGTTATGTTTCACCACCGAGACATTCAGTGAATCTGCATACTGAAATATTACCAATCCGAGGAAACAAGTACCAGATGAAGGAATTACCTTATAAACTTTGCCAAAACCTCCCTGTCCAATCTTACATGATTCTGAGAACTTTTGTGTCGCAACCATAATATCCTCAAATTTGACAAAGGGGAGTTCAAAATCTTGGGAAATGTTTCTTTCCCCGAGTTCACCAGATGAAGCACCCAGAAAGGGTTTCTTGTGACCTTCTCTACCTCTTTTTTTACCTGCACCAAAAACTCTGTAACCGAATTTCATCTGTGAGAGTATACAATATGGACATGTAGAACACAGTAGAGGTAGTACCCTTGAACTTGAGCCATGCCAGGTAAATTCCGGCGAGTATCAGAATGCCACTTATTAAGACCGTAGGCAGCACGATTCTTGTTGCGTTAGTCTTCGGCCTTGCTCCTACGCAGAGTCATTGAAGATGCAGTTTTATGCATAACACAAACGAATCAAAGTTTAGTCGATATAGATATAGGAGATGGAATCGGTAGCTCACCAGCATCCAAGCCTGCCATCCGGATGTACAGCGTGTCTCTGCCAGCTGTGTCACTCATCTTCTCCGTGTCAATCAGGTCCCCGGCCCAGACCAAGCACCTCGTCCCGTCCATCGTTGATCCGCTGATGTTCTGCCCCAGATCAGCATAAGCGTACGCCACGCACGAGCAGTTTCTTGAGCACTCCGCCGCGCACTCCTGGGAGGTTCGGTTCATGATGTGCACGAACTTGTCCGGCGCCTTCATCCCCGGCAGGGCCAAGAAACCGTCGCTGCACTGCAGAGCTTCCTTTCGCCGGCATCCCTGCGAGAAATTGCCGCCGTTCCATTCTTCCGGCCTCGTCGGCTCGAAACCATCGAGGCACTTGCACGTCGGGGATGCCACCGTGTTGTCGCAGTAACCATGCGGGCCGCAGTAACCGTAGTGGTTGCACTTGCTGTTGGGACACTTCCTGACAACGACCCATGCCGACGAGTTGCTGCTCCACATTAGAAGCATGACCTCGCCGGAGTAGGCGAGCACGTACCTGGTGTGCGGGGCACCGTCCGACAAGGTGTAGGTCATGTAGATACCGTCCTCGGTGGCGACGACCGCCTTGTAGGTGAAGGTGCTGGCGTTCGTCTGGTACTCGCTGTCGACCATGAAGCCCGTGTACGGCGCGCTGCGCGTCACCGGGTGGGTCCCGTTCCACACGAAGACCTGCAGGAGCGTGTCGGGGTCCCCGCCGTAGGAGAAGGGACCCGGCGCGGGGTCGTCGGGGCCCCTCCACGACACCAGACGGTCGCCGGCGCGCGTTTGGTAGCTAATCCGGATCTTCATGCCGGGGAGGTACGTGTCGGATGGGTGCTCGAAGCTCTGCCATAAGGCGGTGCCGTTTGGAGACCGGATGACGAGGTTGCCCGTGTTCAGAAGCACCGCGGCTGGGGCGCCGGCAGAGCTCGTGGCGCCGGTGATGTCGGTCGTCCAAAGAACACGGCCGTCGCCGTCGGACAAGATTAGGTTGGACGTGTTGGCCAGGGAAAGCGCGGGTGCAGGGGACGTACTGTTTGTGGCCGGGGTTTCTCTGTTGGCGACCCACACCACGGTGAGCCCCGGGATGTCGTTGTACCATATGCCGAGGTACAGCTTGGCCGGAGTGGAGCTGCTCGGGGAGAAGAAGCCGAGAGCGAAGCTGCCGCTGTCGGATACGATGGTGGCGCCTGGGGAGAGCAGCTTGCCGGGGAGGAGACGGTCATCGGATGCACACAGCGGCAGCAGCCGCGGCACCAGGAGAAAGAAAGTGATGGCGTACCTGATGACAGCTGACCGAGCCATTACGAGCATTCCCTTTGCAAAGCTATTGGGCAGGTATCAGTTGCACAACTGAAGATTTAACTTGATTGTTGCCTTTGATCCTTCCTTGGTCTACAAGCGACGAGGTCAAAGTATATTTTTTATTTGATGATGACTAACGGGAAAAAGAAAGCCCCGTTGATTTCTGATTCAAAGTAACAAATACAATCATCATTTTGTGTCCTGTCCCTTTTGTTAACGTACAGCAATAATGTACGGTCTCGAAAGAAGAAATGATCCCGCCTAATCCTTCCATGCTTACAGCATCCATGAAGCTATGGTTGTCATTTCAGCTTAAAATAATGCAATGAGAAGCACAGTCGATTATATTTTAAGAATTATATTTAATTTTAAGAATTCAGACGGAGCTGCGAAATTTTGTAATAAGGCGACCGTAGCCTCTTGAAAGTCAAGGACGGGATTTTCATATATCATTAAAAAAAACTAGCTGGTACACATGTTCTGACACTAAAGAACAAAGCTGACCTAACAACCGCTGGACGTGGACATATGAATGTCAAACCAAGAAGAGTCTGAATCAAGAAGCTAGTGCATTGGACTTTCAAACCGTTCCATTTTTTTTGTTGGTTTCAGTGAAAAGTGGACCGAGGTGATCCTTGGTGCATATCATCGTTGCTTCAAGATCAAGGCACTGCAGTCCATAGTCGAGCAAAATGGTAGCCACTGATCACCGCCCAACGTTCCAACAAGCTACGACCACGACTGTCTGAGCGCGTTCTTCTCAGAATTCGGCTCAAATCAATTGCAAAAAAAGAAAAAAAAAGGTGCTCGATGGCATGCTCAGCCACCGGTACGCGATTATCCTTCTCCTTGTCCTGCCGGTGCCTCTCCGTGTGCATCGAACGATCGGCTCGTTCCCGGCAAGCCGCTCTCCCCAGGCTCAACCATCGTGTCCGACGGCGGTGGCTTCGCCTTGGGCTTCTTCTCCCCAGACGACTCCACTCCGGCCAAGCTGTACCTCGGCATATGGTACAATGACATCCCCCACAGCTTCCGGTGGTGTGGGTCGCAAACAGAGAAACCCCGGCCACAAACAGCACCTCCTCTGCACCAGCGCTGTCCCTGACCAACACCTCTGACCTCGTCGTGTCGGACGCCGGCGGCCGTGTTATTTGGACGACCAACATCACCGGCGGCGATCCAAGCTCCACGCCAGCAGCCACCGGCCTCGCCGCGGTGCTCCTGAACACCGGCAACCTCGTCGTCCGGTTACCGAACGGCACGACCTTATGGCAGAGCTTCGAGCACCCGTCCGACGCTCGGCATGGACCCAGCCACGTTCCTGCAAACCTTCGTCTGGAACGGGACGCTTCCGATCGCCCGCACGGCCGAAATCTGGAGGTCGTCGTCGGGATGGGCCGTCATCGGCAAGTGGCCGGCCGGCGAGTGCAACCGCTACGGCCACTGTGGCCCGTACGGTTACTGTGACAACACGGTGGCTGTCCCGACGTGCAAGTGCCTCAACGGCTTTGAGCCGACGAACCTGGAAGACTGGAGCAATGGCAGGTTCTCTCAGGGGTGCGGCCGGCGAAGAGAAGCGCTGCAATGCAGCGACGGTTTCTTGGCCTTGCCGGGGATGAAGGCACCGGACAAGTTCGTGCTAGTAGAGAACCGAACCTCTGAGGAGTGCGCAGCAGAGTGCTCCAGAAACTGCTCGTGCGTGGCGTACGCATATGCCAACCTGAGCACCAGCAGATGGACGGGGGACGCGACTAGGTGCTTGGTTTGGGCCGGGGAGTTGATTGACACGGAGGACATTGGCAATTGGTGTTAAGAATTTAGGAATTTTCGTAATTAATTTAATCCAGAAATTCCCCAATAAAGTGATAGCGATGAACAAACTGAAAAGAAAGTTAGGAACGTACCCAGCGGAGGATCCTGCGCCGGAGGCGCTGGAAGCTCAATTCCCAAGAACCACTGTTCTTGAGTATGTTCGATGTAGTCGATCTTAGTCGATGCAGGACGATGTACGCAGTGCAGAACCGTCGCGCTCCGGAAAGTAGTCGATCGAAAGCGAGCAATCACGTTGTCGCTTCTCAAAAACCTGATCGCCCGCACACCCGGCAGATGTATCTTGCGGAAGGAATAGAGTAGTGAAGGCGAGAGCGAACGACTCCAGGCGTATGGAAGGGGCATTATATATAGATACGGCGAGACGTCCCATAACGAACGGACGCGACTCCATTGTAACGAAAAGGCGTCTGTTCATTCCTGAGAAGCGCCGTTTCAATATATTAAAAACTTTCATAACGGACGGACGCGACGCCAGCCAGCCAGCCAGCCACGTCCCACCCGCCACGCCACGCCACGCCACGGCTCAGCTCGGCGGCGGCGGCGGCGGCGCGCGCGCGCGTGTGGCTCGCCACTAGCCTCTCTCAACTTCTCAGGGGATGTACCGGAAATCCACCTAATAAGTTGAGTCAATTAATGGTAGGAATCCCATGTGGGACTAAACCATTATTGCAACTATTATGGGCTTAAAAGCCCATAATATTCAACAATCCCCACTAAGTCTAGAGCTCATAAGGAATGTGTTGGTGGTTCTTATGCTATACTAAATATTTCTATTCCGCAAGCGCACGGATCACCTTTGTAGCACTTCACCATGGAGTATTCCAGGGTTATCGTATTTATAATTTCCACAGGGAAGCTAGTAGAAAATCCCACAAGGGTACTGTCTAAATCAATCGTATGTAAATCACGTCAAACATTGGAAGTTTGATAAAGGTGGCACTCATGAAGTAAACCATAAAAGAATAATTAGCAAAAGATTGGGAGAGCAACGAGTAGAGAAAAGGGTTTCCTAAAATATATCCATCCTAAGTATTTTATATTCAGCAATCTAAGAATTTACAATTATACACTCAAGATCATACAACAGTCATATCACTGTGCATCGGGGCACGGATGTGCCAAAATAATAAACTTGTTCTGATGGTCGAACTACCACCGGGCATAATCTCAACAGAACAGAGGCACAGAAGTGGCCCACCCAACCAACAGAAAAAGATTAAATACTCTGGGGAACCACCCGCTATAATTAAGACCCTGCTAGGTCCAACCCGGACGTGGTGGATTACAGAGACCGGTGCAGCTGTCACATACACTCGCGGCTACCATCCTCCGTGGGGTTAGGTGCAAACTCGCGTCTAGAATAATTCCTTGAACCATACAAGCAATCACTCTAAATAATCTACCCTTAGCTAACAGGGCAGACCACCCATGCTTAGTAAACTTAAATGAATTGTTTACGCATAGATCAGCTGACAACTCACGTAAGTCTACCTCACACAGACGTGGATCCAACACAGAAATATTTCCGAAGTAATTACTCAGAGCAATAATATAAATTAAAAGAATTACTGAATTAAATAAATAAGAAAGATATTCATAATAATAATATTTATTCAAAAGATAGTAAAGATACAAAGAGAGCTTTACCACACTTCCGAAGACAGCTCCGGAACCCTGAGCAAAGCTCATCTCTAACTCTAACTCCCAACTAATGCTAACACTAAACAAGAAGAATAAATGGATTCTTCAATGAGGTGCGAGTTGCTTCTGAGGCCGGAGGGTCCTATTTATAGCTTGTACATGGCGGTGGGAACCCGTTGGCCGAAGCTGGAGAGGCGGCGCCGCTAAGGTCGGCCGGCCGGCCTGGTAGGGTGGCCGGCCGGCCGTTCGCAGTGTCGGTTCGCGACCGCTTCTGTGGACGCTCCAGATCGCTTGGTGGAGTCGGTCCCGAAGTCGGTTTTCTGCTGGGGTCGGCAGAAATGGAGTAAGGGCCAAGTTTAGGCTCATTGTAGCCCATCTTCTAGAATGTTTGCTATTTCTTCACTTAGGCTTTAATTATTCTCGGTGCTGGACGTCTTCAGAGCCCATTGGTCGAAGGTCGACAGCAGCAGGGGCCAGGGGTGGCCGGCCGGCCTGTGTTTCTCTCCACAGGCGCCCATTTCTTCAGTATTTACTCCTGCACTCATAAATCATCCAAAACTCGTGGAACTTTATTAATAAATAAAACATTGCCAAATTTTGGTGATTTACCCTTTTATTTACCGATATGTTGACGGTAATTTAATGACTTAAACACCGTCAACAAACCCCCCAAGCTTAAACTTTGCTCGTCCCCGAGCAAAATAAAAACTTAGGCAATCGGCGGATCAGGAGTTGCATCAATTTTCCTGCGGGTATCTGATATACAACAGCATACTCCAGGACAGCAAGTAATCCATAAACCAGCACAATTTATTCATCAAGCATGCATACATCCGGCGGGGCTTATTGATTACTTTGTCATGTGACATTGAAAAGCAGAACAGCATTATTAGGCTTTCGTTAAATACATTCTGCAATTAACAAGTCCAGTGTTTTTTGTTTGCTGCAGAAGAAAAACTTCAAGAATTCTCCTTTAAGTCTTCTGCACTTCCCCTTTTTGTCTCTCTTTTGTGGAAGCTATTTCCTACCAAACATCGCTCATAACCTAATGCTACAAAGGATGGTCATTTGGTGGAGTTTGGTTTGGATATGCATATCCTTCACATATATTTTGTAAGGTTAAAAGATGATCTCAAGGAAACAAAGCAACTTTTCATAATCAGTCCAATGATAAACATGGGAAGAGAAATCACTCATAAATTTTTCTGTCTTCTTAGCTCAAGAGAATTTTTGAAGGTGGCCATCACCTTTACAAAAATCCTTCCTGCGCATTACGGGAGTTTTTTTTTTCATTTTTTTTATTTTTTTTATTTTTTTATTTTTTTATTTATTTTTTTACTCCCGTAATTGCAGCGTGTGAGGAAGATTTTTAGATGGCTAAACAATAATTTTCGAATTTTCTTAAGCTCTTGAAGGAAGACAAAAGAATTTTGAAGGATGAGTGGTAATGAATTTCTCAAATTTCCAGAAGAAGGATGACTGACATAAAGAGAGCAGCGTTCCGAGAGATCAAAATTTAACCGAACTCAATATATAAAGGATAGCTAAGAGCGAGGTTTGTTTTTATAAGTTTTGCAATTTATGGCTCTGGTAGGTAATTGATTCCTCACAGGGGAAGTGCAGGACATAAAGGGTTTTAGTTGCAGCATTTATAAAAATTAAAACATCTCTGGACTATTATTGCAGCAACATGCTAACTCAACCCAATGCAGCCATATCATGCAAGTCAATGCCTAGACTTGGTAAACCAGGTGCTACCCACACAGACATAGCAAAACTAGAAGTGTAATCGTGCCAGATTATTTCTCACTTACATATACAAGGAGTAGCGATTGCATAAAAGATACAAGCAGAAAACTAATAGAGCAACTATACATCATATCCTTTATGCGTGGGTAGAACAACCAAGATTTGGCAACAAAAAAAAAACCCGAATTTTTTTTTACTAACAAAGATAAACAAACCGAACTGCAGGACGGACGAACGACTGATACAACTGACGGTCAAGCGAGGTCGGGCAAGGTGATACAACATGCAAGACAGACAGACAACATAGAACTTCGAAACTCCCCCCCCCCCCCCCCCCCCCCCCCCCCCCCAAGCTTAGGCCTTTGTAAGGCATAAGCTTGACCCAAACCTAGTGGTAAGAAGATGTCCAGGGGTCCCACTCCCCTGGGAAGGGGGTCAAAGAAGGGAACAGAGCCAGTGTGCTGCTCAGGTGGTGGCTGTGCCTCAGGCTGCGGTACGGGTTGAGGCCCGTACTGCTGCTGCTGGGACTGGGAAGTATCGATGTTCAGGCCTGAGGCGATCTGCTGGCAGAGGTTATACGTGTTATCTATCCTACCGCCCTGGTAGTAGACCTGACCTTGGAGGTCGGTCACGAGGTTGGCGGTGTCATGCATGGTTTCTTGGAGCTGTGCAACTTCTTGCTCGAGGTACCAGTAGCTTCAGTTGGGTGTAAACCTAGCTGAGCGGGAGGGTCCCACTTGTGGGCCGCTCATGAATCGTGGAGCGTGAGAGCTCTGCGGGTATGGGCCAGGCTGAAACTGCACTCCCGGCTGAAACTGCACTCCCCCTGCGGCTGCATGGCCACCGGGAGGATAGTGGAACTGGTGAATCCCTGCACACCTTGTGGGGGTGGCCAAACAGGAGAGTTGCTGCGTGTGTCGGGGTCACCTGAGTGATGGGACCCTGAGCTCTCAGCTCTGGGTGCAGCAGTGGGTACGGCTGAAGGTGTGACAGAGGGTCCAGCAGTGGAAGGTCCAGCAGTGGTTCCTGTGCCTCTGGCTTTAGACCGGGTCACAGGTCCTTCTGCTACGCTGTGGCGGGCTGGCTCGGCTATCCTCAGATCAATGGTCAGGCTTTTGGTGCGATATAGCCCTAGCCTCGGCTCGGGTAGCTCAATCTCTGTGCTGTACCCATGGTAGACCATGCGGTAGTGCCCCTCAGCTATTCTATTGATCATGTGGGCTTGGCGAAAGTGATCGAACCCAATCGAGACTTGGGTCCCAGGCAAAAAGGCTACGCGTGCTTGGTTTAACATTCCTAAGCCTCGTGCAATTCTAGTGATGTATGACGTGAACAAGATAGGAGCACTTGAAGTAAACGTCACACCCAACCAATGATTAAGCACATAAAGCAGAGGGTTGATTTTGATTTTCTTTACCATAGCATAAAGGTAGCACAGATCAGTTCTGGTGACAGCCCTATTCTCATGACGGGGTGACAAAACGAAACCACACCAACGATGCAAGATTCTTAGGGAAGGGTTATGAATTTCGCCAGTGCGGCGGTGTACTCCGTTTTCCCCAGATATTTTAATCCAGAAGGTGAGTTCGTTAAAGCCTTTAAGTTTATCTAGAGCTGTCTGCCCACTACGCTCAAAGCCCAACAAATCACTCATGTCATTAAACGGCAAGTCAAACTCCTGATTAAACAAGCGAAATTTTATTCGTGTGCGTGCTATGGGCTTGTCAAGGACAATTTGCAAGGTGACTAGAAACTCAATAGAAAGCCACTTCGCGCCTAGCTCAAAGGTATTAGAGAAGTCAGTAAGGCCTGTGTACCTGAGAGCTTGGTCGAAATCCTCTTTGATGCCGATGTCGGTGAGGAATTGAGGGTCAAAAACACGTGAGTGTTGAAACTCACGGTCTCTTAACCCGGCAATGCGGTTCCTTTCATCCTTGTTGTGTGCCACAATGTGCTGCTCGTGCTCCATATAGCGCACGATCGGGCCAACCGCTCCACGCTCAGTGGTTCCGGTGTTGCTGAGTTCCAGCATCGGACCCAGAGTGTGAGCTGCTGCCACGACTCTTGCTACTAACCTTCCTTTTGAGGGAAGTGAAGAAGCTCATGGTGACCTGCACAAATGATTAGACAGCAAATACCCGAAGGGATAGTGAATAAATATTAGCGGGTTAGCTGTCCAAGAGTCAGTCGTTCAGGGGTTAGTCGTCCAAGGTGGGGTTTATTAGAACCACCACTCAGCAGAAAGAAAACAGAAATAAACACATTTTATATATGATTTTTTTTTATTTATTTTATTATTATTTTTTATTGCGCAGCGCGTAAAATTTATTAGAACGGAAAAATAAATTTTATTCTATGGATAACGACGGTTTAAACCCTCCCGCCAGAGGTGTATTAGCGTCTCGGATTAAAAATTATTTTGAATTTTTCTAACGGCCTTGACGCTTCTACTTTTGTCCAACGGTCGAGCGTTGACATCTTGAAATTTTCCGTGTGGACAAAATCTTCCGCACTTTCTTAGCGAGAGCCGTCTTGGGTTCCTTTTCTTCGCGGGGGCAGTCTTCTTTGGCTCTCTCTTCTTCAGAGTGCGGGTTTTCTTTGGTTTCTCCTCTTTCTTGGGGACCTCCTTGTTTATGTCACTCGTTATCGTCACTCTTCCATTCGTCAACTTCGGAGGGGCGTACGGGGGCTTCTCGATGAATTGGTAACAAAAGGTGTCTCCCCATTTGTTGGTCATTGTACCAACACATATCCTTCCTTGAGGCACGGCAGGGGGTTTGCAACCTTTGACTTCCTTGCGGGTGTTCCATCTGGCCTCACAACTTTCCGCGAAACAATCGCCATGGCAGTTATGGTTTTATCTTTCCTCGCGATAGGATTTCTTTTATTTCCAAAGAGGGGTCAAGATTAAACGATCACGCGTGTGATAGGTTCGTGATAAACAAACGGATTAAGAGCGTTTAACGAAAACAGGAAATTTTCTAGCTAAGCGTCCCCGGCAACGGCGCCAGAAATGCTTGTTGGTGGTTCTTATGCTATACTAAATATTTCTATTCCGCAAGCGCACGGATCACCATTGTAGCACTTCACCATGGAGTATTCCAGGGTTATCGTATTTATAATTTCCACAGGGAAGCTAGTAGAAAATTCCACAAGGGTACTGTCTAAATCAATCGTATGTAAATCACGTCAAATATTGGAAGTTTGATAAAGGTGGCACTCATGAAGTAAACCATAAAAGAATAATTAGCAAAGATTGGGAGAGCAACGAGTAGAGAAAAGGGTTTCCTAAAATATCCATCCTAAGTATTTTATATTCAGCAATCTAAGAATTTACAATTATACACTCAAGATCATACAACAGTCATATCACTGTGCATCGGGGCACGGATGTGCCAAAATAATAAACTTGTTCTGATGGTCGAACTACCACCGGGCATAATCTCAACAGAACAGAGGCACAGAAGTGGCCCACCCAACCAACAGAAAAAGATTAATACTCTGGGGAACCACCCGCTATAATTAAGACCCTGCTAGGTCCAACCCGGACGTGGTGGATTACAGAGACCGGTGCAGCTGTCACATACACTCGCGGCTACCATCCTCCGTGGGTTGGGGTGTAAACTCGCGTCTAGAATAATTCCTTGAACCATACAAGCAATCACTCTAAATAATCTACCCTTAGCTAACAGGGCAGACCACCCATGCTTAGTAAACTTAAATGAACTGTTTACGCATAGATCAGCTGACAACTCACGTAAGTCTACCTCACACAGACGTGGATCCAACACAGAAATATTTCCGAAGTAATTACTCAGAGCAATAATATAAATTAAAAGAATTACTGAATTAAATAAATAAGAAAAGATATTCATAATAATAATATTTATTCAAAAGATAGTAAAGATACAAAGAGAGCTTTACCACACTTCCGAAGACAGCTCCGGAACCCTGAGCAAAGCTCACTCTTTAACTCTAACTCCCAACTAATGCTAACACTAAACAAGAAGAATAAATGGATTCTTCAATAAGGTGCGAGTTGCTTCTGAGGCCGGAGGGTCCTATTTATAGCTTGTACATGGCGATGGGAACCCGTTGGCCGAAGCTGGAGAGGCGGCGCCGCTAAGGTCTGCCGGCCGGCCTGGTAGGGTGGCCGGCTGGCCGTTCGCAGTGTCGATTCGCGACCGCCTCTTCTGTGGACGCTCCAGATCGCTTGGTGGAGTCGGTCCCGAAGTCGGTTTTCTGCTGGGGTCGGCAGAAATGGAGTAAGGGCCAAGTTTAGGCCCATTGTAGCCCATCTTCTAGAATGTTTGCTATTTCTTCACTTAGGCTTTAATTATTCTCGGTGCTGGACGTCTTCAGAGCCCATTGGTCGAAGGTCGACAGCAGCAGGGGCCAGGGGTGGCCGGCCGGCCTGTGTTTCTCTCCACAGGCGCCCATTTCTTCTGTATTTACTCCTGCACTCATAAATCATCCAAAACTCGTGGAACTTTATTAATAAATAAAACATTGCTAAATTTTGGTGATTTACCCTTTTATTTACCGATATGTTGACGGTAATTTAATGACTTAAACACCGTCAACAGAATGCACTCAAATTTCCTTCCTCTTGTTTGATATACCGGTGTTTCGATGGAGACTGTTAAGTTAAACTTCCATCTAGAACAGAGGTTACGCCTTATTCACAACTGAGCAATGGACTACGCCTTGAATTGTCAGTTTTGTGCGAAAGAGGTTTTGCCTAAGTCCTTTACCGATACTAGGTTGCCAAAAGCATCCCCTCTGTCTTGAAGCATATAAGTCGCACTTCTGGCCCATTCATGAGTATCTAGAGATCCCCACCATCTCATAGACTGTGACTAGCAGTCGAACTCATATAGGTGTGTTCCTTAAAGATATCCTGTAGGACGATATCTTTGCTTCTCATAAGCCACTAGGAACACATTAAGGTTAATAAACCAGCCTGCCTTACAGTTCTCTAGGAAAAAAGTACATCTGAGATAGACCAATCATGATTCTTTCCTTTCAAACTGTCACTAGCTTGTTTCACCATTCTACTTCACGGGATCTCCGATTGCATAGAACAGGTTACCACTCTGACGGCCTATCAACTGGGTCTTAGGCCCATCTCACTCGATGCACTGTTTATCACATTACGTGATAGTCCCTTGGTACATTGATCTGCCTGATTTTTAGACGTATGGACATAGTCCAACGAAATAACTCCAGAGTTTCTCAATTTTCTGACAGATTTTAATCGTCTTTTACATGCCTTGTCGACTTCATGTTATCCTTTGAACAGTTCACTTTGACTATCACTGTCTGATTGTCGCAGTTCATGGAGATAGACGGTATTGGTTTTTCAACCACCGGTAAATCCATAAGGAAATCACGAAGCCACTCGGCCTCAATGCCGGCAGTATCCAAGGCAGTAAGTTCTGCCTTCATAGTAGACCTTGTCAAAATGGTCTGCTTGCAGGACTTCCATGAGACAGCGCCACCTCCAAGTAGAAACACATATCCACTCGTGGCATACATCTCATCAGCATCAGATATTCAGTTTGCATCACAATATCCTTCTAGTACTTTAGGGTACCCAGAATAGTGAATGCCATAGCTCATAGTACCTTTAAGATAGCGCATTACTCTCTCAAGAGCTCGCTAGTGATCATCTCCCGGTTTTGACACAAACCGACTCAATTTGCTCATAGCAAACGAGATATCAGGCCTTGTAGCACTAGCCAGGTACATAAGCGAACCAATGATTTGGGAATATCTCAATTGATCCCTTGCTATTCTTTGGTTCTTCCTTAATAGCACGCTAGGATCATAAGACGTGGGAGCAGATTGAAAATCGCTATACCCAAAGCGACTCAAGATCTTCTCCACGTAGTGAGATTGCAAGAGAGTAATCCCACAATTGCCTTCTCTTTGTAGCTTGATGTTAAGAATAACATCTGCTACTCTCAAATTCTTCATCTCAAAGTTGTTGGACAGAAAATTCTTGACCTCCTTAATCACATTAAGGTTGGTCCCAAAGATCAGTATGTCATCAACATATAGACACAGGATGAGTCCCTCGCCCCCACCATACCGATAATACACACATTTGTTGGCTTCGTTCACAACGAAGCCAGCCGATATCAAAGTCCTTTCGAACTTCTCGTGCCATTGCCTAGGAGCTTGTTTGAGGCCATATAGGGATTTCAGTAACTTACACACCAAACTCTTTTGACCATCTATTACAAACCCATCAGGCTGATCCATATAGATCTCCTCGTCTAACTCTCCATAAAGGAAAGCTGTCTTAACGTCCATCTAATGGACGAGAAGACCATGAGAGGCTGCCAGGGAAAGTAATACTCGAATCGTGGTCATACGATTAACAGGTGAGTAGGTGTCGAAATAATCTTCCCCCTCTTTCTGTGAATATCCATTCACCACAAGCCTTGCCTTGTACCTCTCAATAGTACCATCAGGCCTAAACTTTTTCTTGAACACCTATTTGCATCCTATGGGTTTGCACCAGTAAGGACGCTCGACTAGCTCCCAAGTACCATTAGACATAATTGAATCCATTTCACTCTTTATTGCTTCCTTCCAAAGGTCAGTATCGGGAGATGAAAGTGCCTATTCAATGGTTCTGGGAGTGTCATCCACGAGGTACACAATAAAGTCATTTCCAAAAGACTTTGCAGTCCTCTGTCTCTTACCTTTACGGATGACTAGATTGTCATCCTCCTCAGGAATGTGCACAGGAGGTTTCTCATTTTGTGTTATCGGAATGAAATGCTCATGAGGTAATGTAGAATCATGACTAGATGTGGTAGGTGCACTTTTTGAAAGGAAATTCACTCTCAAAGAATGTAGCATCTCTGGACTCCAAAATTGTACCGACCAACATGTCAGGTACTCCAGATTTTACCACTAAAAACCTATAACCCACGCTGTTCATAGCATAACCCAGGAAGATACAATCAACAGTTTTAGGTCCAGGTTTGCGCTTCTTATTGATTGGCACATCACCATGGCCAAACAACCCCAAGTACGCAAATATGAGAGATTTTAATCTTTTCTTATGCCATTCCTCGAATGGTGTGATTTCTTTATCCTTTGTGGAAACTCCGTTCAGGACATGACATGCTGTCAAAATCGCCTCACCCCACCATTGCTTAGAAAGACCCGCTGTCTCTAACATGACGTTAACCAAATCAGTTAGAGTTCGGTTCTTTCTCTCAGCAATCCCATTTGATTGAGGTGAGTAAGACGGTGTCCTCTCATGAATAATACCATGTTCCACGCAGAATTCAGAAAAATCATTAGAAAAGTATTCTCCACCACGGTCAGACCTTAAACGTTTAATCTTCCTCTCTAGTTGGTTTTCTACTTCAGCTTTATAGATTTTAAAGTAATGCAAAGCTTCATCTTTGGATTTTAGCAGATACACATAGCAATATCTAGTACAATCATCTATGAGAGTCATGAAGTATCTTTTATCACCTCTAGTCAATTCGCCATTCATCTCGCATAGATCGGAATGAACAAGTTCTAATGCCTCTAAGTTCCTCGCCTCCGCAACGTTGTGAGGCTTGCGAGGTTGCTTAGATTGCACGCAAGCATGGCACTTAGAACTTTTGACCATGTCAAATTTCGGGATTGAATTCAGTTTTGCTAACCGCGTCATACAACTAAAATTAATGTGACAAAGTCGTGAATGCCGAACATTCGACTCATTCGAAGTAAGAATATTATTCACAACCTTATTACAACCATTGTCAAGTAAAGAAAATCGGAACAAGCCTCCGCAATCATAGCCTTCTCCAACAAATGTCCCATACTTAGAAAGTATACATTTATTCGACTCAAGAACTATTTTATAACCATCTCGACACAATTGAGAGCCACTAACAACATTCCTTTTGATTGAGGGGACATGCTGCACGTGCTTCAATAGCACCGTCTTTCTCAAAGTAAACTTCAGAATGACGTACCAACACCAAGAACATGAGCATGTGACCCATTTCCCATCAACAAGTCTCCTGTCACTCTGGCTTGATAAGAAGAAAACAAAGAGATATCAGCACACACATGTACCAGTGTCAATCCACCACTCGGGTGTTTGACAGACAAAAAGGACAATGGGTGTAGAATTACCGTACCCAGAAGTCCCTCCAGTCTCGCTAATGACCACGTTTGCAGATTTCTTCTCCTCCTTAACTTTGCGGTCTGGGCACGCACTTGCCCAATGCTCAGTGCTCCCGCAAACAAAGCAGCCATTTTCTTTGTTCTTTTTCTTCTTAAAAGTGGTTGACTGCTTAGGCTTCTCAGCCCCCTTCTTCTTCTTCTTTGATGAGTTGACCTTTCGTACCATATTGGCACTAGAAGGTTCTCCTACGCTCTTTCCACGTGTGTCTTTTGCTTTCGCCCTTTTCTCAACATCAAAAGTCCCAATGAGTTCAGACACACTAAACTCTTGTCTCTTGTGTTTCAGTTGGGTAGCAAAATCCCTCCAAGTAGATGGCAACTTAGCGATAATACCGCCAGCCACAAACTTGTCAGGCAATACACATGGAAACTGTTCGAGTTCTTTTGCCATAGCCTGAATCTTATGAGCTTGTTCAACTACAGAACGGTTCTCAACCATCTTGTAGTCAAAAAGCTGCTCCATGATATACAGTTCACTACCGGCATCAGAAACACCGAACTTAGCGTCCAGAGCATCCCATAGTTCTTTCGCAGAGGTACACGTGATATATGAATCTTTATACTTATCAGCAAGAGCGCTAATCACGGCGCCTCTGAACAGATTATCACGCCACCTCTTATAAAAAGAGTCATCAAACGCGTTCGGTTTCAGTGCAGCAGCAAAACCGCTAACCGAAAATTGCCTAATATCAGGTTTTTGGATTGTTAAAGAAAGTTAGGAACGTACCCAGCGAAGGATCCTGCGCCGGAGGCTCCATTCCCACGAACCATTGTTCTTGAGTATGTTTGATGTAGTCGATGCAGGACGATGTACGCAGTGCAGAACCACCGCGCTCCGGGAAGTAGTCGATCGAAAGCGAGCAGTCGTGCGGCAGATGTATCTTACGGAAGGAATGGAGTAGTGAAGGCGAGAGCGAACGACTTCCATAACGGACGCGACGCCAGCCAGCCACGCCACGCCACGCCACGCCACGCCACGCCTCGGCTCGGCGGCGGCGGCGGCACGCGCGCGCGCGTGTGGCTCGCCACTAGCCTCTCTCAACTTCTCTAGGGGATGTACCGGAAATCCACCTAATAAGTTGAGTCAATTAATGGTAGGAATCCCATGTGGGACTAAACTATTATTGCATTAATTATGGGCCTAGACTAAATAAAATTATTGCACTATTATAGGTTTAAAAGCCCATAATATTCAACAATTGACACGCTTGCTGGCAGCAAGACGCTCTACCTCCGGGTCGCCGGCTTGGATCGTGCTGTTTGTTGACGAGTATATTATATCTTGTGTCTGTATAGTAAATTTGAATTGGTAGTGAAAACACTGCACCGAATTTACACAGGGAGTGGGAAGAAGACCGGTGCATTGAGGATTGTACTGCCTACAGTTTTCATAAGCATCATTGTGATACTCGCAGGCACTTTCCTCGCATGTTCCAAAGGTACGAACTCTGCTATTCCTTTAACTAGGTGAAACCCCGCACGTTGCCGCGGGGAACTAAAGTTTAGAGGAGATGGTAATAAACTATAATTGATTAATAAAAATTAATAAAAAAATATGAGGCACTGGAAGTATCAAGACAACAAATATACAGCAGAGAATTGATCAAATATCCCAAGTGCATTCAAATTATCTATCCCACTATTTAGAATTTTGATGAGTTACAATTTGTTGTGCAAGCTTATCAAATTAGATGCCAAATGTGCCAAATACTCCTAAGAAAAGAAAAAGAAAGAAAAGAAGGAAATATACAGTAAGAAGATGAACGGTTGCGTGAAGATAGCCAATCCTTTCTGCAACCATTCCTCGCAAAAAAAAAAAAATCCTTTCTGCAACCATATGTTTTTAGTTGTTTATACTAAAACAGACAAAAAAAAAGGAAAATTAAATGGTGTGGGATTTCGGAAGAAGATTATGAACTTAAGAAGCAAGATCAATTGCCAACGGCATGCATCTCAAATCCTATGCTGGTTGCCTGGTTGCCCTTGTACCTCGAGTGCCTCTGTGCCTGCGACTCTTGTTAGAGTGGTGGACTGGAGCACCGCATGCGGCAGAGATGATATGGATGAAGATGGAAGACAATGCAAGAGGAGGTGTGGGAACACGTATCAAAGAGGATATAAATAGAGAAGAATTACAATGCCACAATTAGGAGGATTAACTGCGCCATAATTTGGATGCGGGCTGGCTTCCAAATTAAATCCCGAGACTTAATTGTGGCTAATGATAAAAGCGTGAAGATGAGGGCTCGTGAGCACAAAAGTCTGTATTTACTGAAACATGATCTTTCAACCACCAAACTGAACACTCGATGGCTGTGATATGCTAGTGATCAATAATCTGATGGCTATATTATTTAGGATGACGTGGCTTAATGTGAGAGCAGCTTTATAGCAATAACTACACTAAGTGGGTTGCATCTATATAAGATATAGAGATACCAATTCTGACCTATGTTCTTTCACTTCCAGATTGTAAACTTATGTTAACAAATTTACTATTAAGTTTTCTTGAAAATAATATAAAGGTGCGTTCGGCACACGGGGTCTAAACTTTAGAGGGTTTTTGCAACGAATATTGTGATTACAAATAAAGTTTAATTACAAAACTAATTTCAGGACTCCGCTCGAATTAGGCGATGGTTACTGTCGCATCACTGTAGTAAAATATAGATTAATTAGGCTCATTAGATTCGTCTCGCGATTTAGAGGGGGGTTGTGACATAGGTTTTGTCATTAAATTAATAAAAATAGTTTTAAATAGCAAGATTCTTTTTGATATGATGGGTGCTAAAAATTAGAGGGGGTGTGCCGAACGGGCCCTAAAACAGTTTTAATTGGTTGTGAGATACAAAAACAACATAACTGATCGATGTACAATACGACAAATGTTTTAGACCAGGGGCCCCCAGCCCCCCATACCCGCTGGCAACCCCTTAGAGCCCCTCCAAGCTCCCCTTACATTTGCGAAAGGGCATGTAGCTTAGTGGTTACAAGAGCCTCAGTAGCACCTCAGGTTCTAGGTTCGACTCCTGGTGGGAGCGAATTTTCTAGGATTTAACGGCGTTGTGCTTTCAGTGCTAGACGATGTGGCCGTCGACAGCGAGGCGCCAGTGGTGACTTCGTCAATCTCGAGGATTTGCCGGCTCAGTCTTCGAAGATGCTCATAGGGGTAGGGTTTGCGTATTTACGTTCATAGGGGTGAGTGTGCGTGCGTTGTGAGTGTCTGAGTTATACTGTGTAATTCGAAAAAAAAAGCCCCCCTTACATTTTCTAGGTAGAAAAAGCATAGAACCATGGAGTTTTGAAGGGAGGAAGAAGAAAATAAGGGGAGAAAGAGGGAGGAAGAAGAACGACATGGCAACTCAGCCCCCACCACCCCCCCCCATGTTTTAGCTCTGCGTCCGCCACTGTTTTAAACCTTATGGCATGCTGTGTTGTCAGAATGTGGTATCTTTTCATCTAAAAAAATTCTGGCATATTTTGCTCCTATTCCAGAGACTATTGAGTTTGTCTAATCTTTTACTTAAGATGTACAAGTTTACATTGATCAGTTAATTATATTACTTTTGAGTTATTTACTGAGCAACTGCTCTCTTTAAACTGACTGTACAAAAATAAATAGACCAACACTTAAGAATTAGAACATACCTGGTCCTGGTGGTTCTAATCGCTTCATCAGTGATTAAATTTCCAACATCTGTGCTCCGTGACATCACTAAGGACCTCGGTCATTCATTCAGCATACCCTCTGGCTTGTTAGCTCTAAAAATAAATCTTGATTCTTTTGCCTGTTACCTATAGAAAGATGATTAACACAGAGTATTAGTAGATTAGAAACGAAAACCCCTACATAGATTCCTCGTGGGGAAAAAAAGAAACACATACTGCTTCTTGCCGGAGGAACATTATCGGCCGGAGTCACGCATGCGCCTAGAGATTTGTTGCTGGTAACGGTGTCGCCTTCCGAATTTGCTGCTGTAGAGATGTGACATCACGAGGTTGTAAAACATGCACAAAACGTATTACTGCTGACCGGATCGAATCCTAATAGATGACGACACCGCACCGCCAGTCATTACCCTGCGGCGAGATCCCGTGGAGACCGAGGCCGTTGGAACCCGTTACCCGTGGCGGCCGTCGAGTTTGATGCCAGGGACGAGACCATCGAGCTGAGGTCGGGTTGAGGTGGTCGGGCTCGGCCGCGTCCATGGACTGGTCCCAGTTGAGCTTGAAGAAACACGGCGGCGCCATCGCCGGTGTCATCTTGTCCTTCTCGGCACGGTGCTGCTCCCGGACGTAAGCATATGCATGCCGCGCGCGGCTGCACAACAGATTGCGAAAGATCAAAGCAGAGATAGGGAATCACGTGGGGAGAGTTAAGGGTTGGATTTGTTTCTTAGATTACACAGCGAGATGATCAATGGCCAGATGTTTTGTTTTATTGTGAGAATTTACAGAGTTTTTCTCTTTTTTTGGAGCCACCGTGGTGAAAATGTCATCTCCTTTTATTAATAAATAGATGTCTGTGTTGGACACGCTAGAAAAGAATGGGTGATAAGTTTTTTGTGAGCAGCTAGAAAAAGGAATAGAGGTACGAGCACATCTGACGAACTTAGGGATGGAAACACAGCCCAAGATTCTGAACTTCCTTTTGTCAGATTTGAGGACATTGTGGCTGCAACAAACAATTTCTCGGAAGCATGTAAGATTGGACAGGGAGGTTTTGACAAAATTTATAAGTTGATTCCTTCATTTGGTAGCTTCTGCCAAATTCTGAATCAGTAATTGCATATGCATTTATGATAATCCTTTTCCGTACATTTCTGAAGGCCATTTTAAGTGGTCAAGAAGTTGCAAGCAAAAGGCTAAGTAAGGATTCTGATCAAGGAAATAAGGAAATCAGGAATAAAGTTATTCTAATTGCCAAATTGCAACATAGAAATTTGGTTCGACTCCTTGGTTGCAGTGTTGAAGGTGATGAAAAGATCTTGATTTATGAGTATTTACCTAATATAAGCTTAGATGCTTCCCTGTTTGGTATTTTTCTTTTACAGTTTCAGCAACATTATAAGCTCTTAAAAGTAACTCAAACACTCAAAAGCTTTCATTTGAGTTTGCATGCAGACAATTCAAGAAAAATGTTGCTAGATTGGCCAAACTCCTCTATCTCCATCAAGATTCAAGATGGACTATAATTCATGAAGATCTCAAAGCCGCCAATGTTTTACTAGATGCAGAAATGAGACCTAAGATAGCAGACTTCAGCATGGCAAGAATCTTCAGCGACACCCAGAAAAATGCTAAGAGCAAGTATAATGAGGCTGATTGAGCGGGCGACTTGCAATTTTCATCCGACGTGGGGAGAGAGAAAACAGGAGCGAGCGATTTGGGAAACATCAGCAAAAAGCGGGCGGATATGCAATTGTGGGGCCGTCACCACAGCTGTCTAGTCACTCATTCGTCGCTTGTTGCTACCGGAGCATAAAGGCATTAAATCTTGACGGGCCCCGCCATCACAGGTCTCCTAGGCTCGAGTGAGTTGGCAGTTCTCACAGCCGGAAGCGGGTGAATCCTTTATCCTTGCTCTAATACACGTGTTCTCGGAACATAGTAGCTGAACGAACTAACCTACATAGTAAGTACTCTCTCCGTTCATAAATAGATGTCACTGTTAACTTTTGGACATCACGTTTGACCGTTCGTCTTATTCAAAAAATTTATACAACTATTAAAATAAATATACAACAACAATTACAATATCTTCAATAATAAAACAAGTTATAACAAAATAAATAAGATTTGCGTAAAAAATTTGAATAAAACGAGCGGTCAAACGTGATGTCGAAAAGTCAACAACGACATCTATTTACGAACGGAGGGAGTAGCTGAGTGAACTAACCTGCCGTACTAATGTATGATTTAATTCAATCCATGTAAATTCAATCCATGTAATTCAAATGGTTCAACAGTGGCTACATGGCTCCTGAGTATGCCATGGAGGGCGTTTTCTCTATCAAGTCCGATGTCTATAGCTGTAACGTCCCTCTCCCCGAATCAGGCCCGCATACACCTGGCAGCTCTCTGTGATATCAAAACTGCCCTCACAGACTAACACAAATCTTTTCTGCGCACTTTGTCCTCACTCGTGCGCACCCGAGAAGAACTTCCCGATCGATCGGTCACCCATCCCGAAATTGCTCCAGAAAAGAAGTTGCAACTTGTTGGTACGAGTATTCTATCAATCCTATTAAACTCTGGGTCAGGATGTCACATACTCATCCCTTTAGAAGACCGATGTCCTCGTCGGTCAACCCCGGTCCAGGAACGTTCCCTCTTGGGCACGTCCGTGTGTCCAGTGCCAGCGCATGTGTCATGCTGTGTGATCACTCTGGGCCCACACCAGCCATGCGCACCATGCCTGCGCAACTGTGCCCACACGCGTCCGTGAAACCGCGAGAGTCGGCTCTGATACCACTGTAACATCCCAGGCCCGAAATACAGCTCTAGCCCCCGCTCGCACGTCGTGCGGATCCCACCTCACAACAACAACTCTTACGGTTTCGTCCTCGCTTCGCGTAAAAGGGTTAACCCGATTATTGTTGCATTCCAACCTTTGACTATTTAAGTTGGTCATGCTCTACCTTGCTAAACAATGTGGGACTATCCCTATGAGCCAGTGGCCTGCTGCACACTAAGCTCATTTGGGCCTCATTCTCTGTTGGGCTGGGCCGGGATATCACAATAGCTTTGGTGTGCTACTTTTGGAGGTAGTAACTGGTTCAAGGAGAAGCGCCATTGATAACATCATGAGTTTTCCAAACCTTATGGTCTATGTGAGTATATGCCTTCTTCGAAATTATTGTAACCCAAACTATAGATCATTTTAAATTTTGAACTACCATTACAAAATTAATTATTTTGGCCTTTTCAGGCGTGGAATATGTGGAAGCAGGGCAATGCAAAGGATTTGGCATATTCGTCCTATGGATACTTGTTTGCTAGATGAAGTTTTGCTTTGTATTCATCTAGCACTCTTATGTGTACAAGAAAACCCAGATATCTTATGTGTACAAGAAAACTCATATGACAGGCCATGTCCTTTGTTGTGCTGTCGCTGGAGAATGGAAGCGCCGCACTTCCAACCCCAAAGCATCCTGCATACTTTGCGCAGAGGAGCAACGACACGAATCAAAAAAGAAACAATATTTACAATTCCGTGAACAATCTCACTGTTACACATCTAGAAGGACGGTAAAGAGTTCCTTTATGTGCTGATGTATCAAACGATTGCGCATAATATTATACTCTTGAAGTGTCATCATCGTGTTTTTGACAACGAGGAGCTCGGAGCTCTGTTTTCGAACAAACCAGGAACTCTGAGCCCAAATTCAAGAAAACGAAGCCGCAAACAAGCACGTCGTCACATGGCTGGTGTGCGGCATCCCTAGCGGCACTACCTCTTCACCATTCCCCTTTTTTCGCGTCGGAATATAGTATAGCTTCTCGGTCAAGTTCCTTAGGCGCTGGTAATATTACGCGCCTGCGTGGATGAACAGTGACCGCTAATCAAAGAAATGTCCACTAGATACTGACCCAATCAAATTGAGGTTGCGTTTGGATCATGGTGACTAAACAAAAGTGACTAAAATTGGGTGACTAAATTTTAGTCACCCATGTTTGGTTCACCTGACTAAAACTGACTAAAGTTTTTTAAATGTAGCACTGGCGGAGGCGCAGGGGCGACGATTCCAGAGGGGCAGGGGCGACGATTCCAGAGGGGCACCGGTGTCCAGCGACTTCTTTAGCCCGTTTTAGCTCCAACCCCCCGGCTAACGTGAATAAAGGAATTTAGTCCCCATTTAGTCCCGGCGTTTGGCACTTTAGTCCCTGAACTGACTAAAATTTAGTCACTTTGCATTAGTCCGCATGATCCAAACGCAACCTGAATCTCTATTTAACCTGTCCCCAGAGTGCCGTACCACGACCATTTTGAAGTCAAATACCACCTGCTCAATCGCCTCGTTTGACAATACAGTACTCTTCTTTCCCAATCTGATCACTGATCAGCAAGAGATGGTTCCGGGATTACCATTTCCAGCTGCGGCCTCAGTGCTGCCATGGAGCTTCCTGGCGTACGGCGCCGTGGGGCTGGCCCTCCTTTGGCAGGCCGGGCGGCTGCTGAACCAGCTGTGGTGGCGGCCGCGGAGGCTGGAACGGGCGCTGCGCGCGCAGGGCCTCCGCGGCACGTCGTACCGGTTCCCCGCTGGCGACCTGGGCGACTACGCGCGGCTGAACAAGGAGGCCTGGTCGAAGCCGCTGCCGCTGCGGTGCCACGACATCTCGGCCCGCGTCGCGCCGTTCCTCCACGGCAACGTCCGGGAGCACGGCAAAGACGTGCGTGTCCTGGTTCGGGCCGATGCCCAAGGTGACCATCGTCGACGCCGAGATGGCCAAGGACGTGATGGCCAACAAGTTCGGCCACTTCGAGAAGCTCAAGTTTCCCGAGCTCGCCAAGCTGCTCGGCGGCGGCCTGGCCAACCACGAGGGCGAGAAGTGGGTCAAGCACAGGAGGATCCTCAACCCCGCGTTCCATCTCGAGAAGCTCAAGGTACTTATTACTATTTTTGTTTAGATAATGCAAGGTACTTACTATTACAACTTCGGATATAATTTATCCTCGGTAAATATCGATCCACAGCGAATGCTTCCAGCGTTTTCGTCGTGCTGCGAGGATCTGGTCAGCAGATGGGCAGAGCGCCTCGGCTCGGACGGTTCCTGTGAGCTGGATATCTGGCCGGAGCTACAGGACCTCACCGGAGACGTCATTTCTCGCACCGCATTCAGCAGCAGCTACCATGAAGGAAGGAGGATCTTCAAGGTACAAGCCGAGCAAGCTGAGCGTGTCATATCAAACATGGCAAAGCTTGTAATCCCTGGTTACATGTGTGTTAGCACTACTACTGAATAGTTATTCATGTTTGCCAATTAAACCGAACTTATCTATACATGGAGTTCCCCATTGTCAGATCCTTGCCCACTGAAAATAACCGAAAGATGCGCCAAGCCAACAAAGAGATGGAGTCGATTTTACGGGACATTGTTGCGAAAAGAGTTGAAGCAATGAAACAAGGCGAGGGCGCCAAGGATGACCTGCTGGGCTTGCTGCTGGAGTCAAACATGAGAGAGACAGAGGGGGATGGCCAACAAGCCGGCGTGGGAATGACAATCGAAGACGTCATCGATGAGTGCAAGGTGTTTTACTTTGCAGGAATGGAGACCACGTCGGTGCTGCTCACGTGGACCATGATGGTGCTCGGCATGCACTCGGAGTGGCAGGACCGTGCGCGGGAGGAGGTGCTGAGTTTGTTCGGCAAAGACAAGCCCGAGTACGATGGCCTAAGCCGCCTCAAGATCGTAAGCATGCTTCTTCTAACTACATTTCCTTCCGATATATGACCAGCAAAAGTCATTTGTTTTTCATTTTTATTTGTATAACCTTGTTGATGTACTGTGCAGCTGACCATGATCCTTTACGAGGTTCTCCGGCTGTACCCGACGGGCACATTGTTGGTCCGGAAAACGTACAAGGAAATGGAGATCGGAGGCGTGACATACCCCGCCGGCGTGATGATCGAGCTTCCGGTGTTGTTCCTCCACCACGACCCCGACATCTGGGGAAGCGACGTGCACGAGTTCAGGCCGGATCGGTTCGCCGACAGCGTCTCCAAGGCGTCCAATGGCACGCAGGCCTTCTTCCCATTCGGATGGGGGCCGCGGATCTGCTCATCTGCATCGGCCAGAATTTCGCGCTGCTCGAGGCCAAGATGGCATTGTGCATGATCCTTCAGCGGTTCCAGTTTGAGGTTGCGTCGTCCTACACCCACGCGCCGCATACTGTGATGACGTTGCATCCCATGCATGGTGCGCAGATCAAGCTCAAGGCGATCTGATCATACTATAACATGATCCTTTTTTTTTCTTGACGGGAAACGGCAGGTTCCATGCCTTTGCAGAACAAGGCAGTTTTTGTGGTGTCTGCCTGCAACACAATTACTATGGTAGGTTGTAAGCAATTACATGAGACGGCACAATACTACGAACTGCTTTGTGTGCCTACAATCCAAGGTCATCATCGCTGTTATCCCTACTTTTTGTAGGGAAAATATCGCTACTTTTTATTTGCATGTTACGCATGGTTGTAACAGCGTTTTGAATAAATCTGAAGAGAATGTGCCTCAATATATTGGAATTAAAGTTTTTCCAGGGATGTCTCCCTCGCCAAAAAAAAAAAAAAGTTTCCATGGATGTCTCCTCCTAGGTAATGAACACAATTTTTTTTTTTTGAGATTACACAGTACAACTCAGACACTCACAACGCAAGCACACTCACCCCTATGAACACACGTACGCAAACCCTACCCCTATGAGCATCTTTGAAGACTGAGCTGGCAAATCCAGAGATACGAAGTCACCACTGGCGCCTCGCTGTCGACGGGAGCGTCGCCTACCACTGAAAGCACAAATGCCGTTAAAGCCTTGAAAATTCGCTCCCACGGAGAGTCGAACCCAGGACCTGAAAGGTGTTACTCGGATGTCTTAACCACTAGGCCAAGACCCCTTTCACGGTAATGAACACAATTGAGATTTCGACTACGTTCGTGGGCCTCATCATTTGGATGACATATATGGACTTCAAGTTTCAATGCAGAATGTAGGGACAGGTGGCGAAGGGGGGTGTGGACCATGTAGGTGCACGCCACCTGAATGGTCCTTCTCAAGTTCGTTTTGATGGACCTCCTTCTCTCTTGACCGTTTGGGCTGCACTACAATATGTTTGAGCATTTCCTATACAACACTTGGGGTGCTATTCAGCCTCAAGCACTTATGTTGGGATTCGTATGAGGTGGGAACAGATGGCTAGGATGCGATCTGGAGGGAAGGAGGGAGAGCCTTGAGCTGATGCATGCCATATTGTGGCATATATTGAGATTTGATTTAAAATCCTAAAATATATTATGTTCCTAAACTATTAATCCGGGTTTCAAATCCATTTCGTGTCATTTATAATTAATGCAATAAAATAAGATGTCATATGTTTTTTATATTCTTAAATTCAAAATTAAGCATAATATTCAACATTTTGGAAAAGTTGTTTCAACTTTCTAAACATGAATTGTTTAACCCGTTCAGAAATATAAATAACAACGTATATTTTTAGTTGAACAAATTAAATATTATTTCAGCATTTGAATTATTTCAATATTTGTGATAAACTATTTCAACATTTTAGACTTGAAATGCTGATTATGTCAAAAACATTCAATATTTCATACAAAATTATTGAACTAAAAAAAATTGTTGAATCATATATCTTTTGATGTTGGGTGCACACAAAAGTTATCAAACAAATTATCCGAATGTTAGTGATTTAATAATAAGAATTAACATAATAATTTAAGTTAAAATTGGAAATAGTTTGTTTAGAAAGGGTTGTATTATAATAATTTAAGTTAAAATAATAAAATTACGTTATTGGGTTGTATTATAGTTTAGGAACCTATTGGGCTGGGTGCTCACATGCTAATGAGTACCCAGTAGCCACGTAGGATGTCCTTGATGATGGAGTTTTGTGATCCCATTGCAGCCCGGTATAACTACACCAGTCGTTTTCGACATGGATTCTTCATAGCTCAAACACCTTGATGGTGATGCCATCGTGCAGATCGAGCTCGTCCAGGTTTGTATGGGTACATATCATGAAAATGAGCTAAAAGTCAGAGATGTGAAAATTTCTCTAGAATGTTTTAGTCTTCTAAAAAGATGTAGACTTGTAATACTATGATTGCACACAAAATTTTTAATGAAATTTTGTGTGCAATCATAATGTAACTCCAAACGTAAGGCCATTTTCAAAATTTAAAATAGTGAAATATTTCACAAATATACGCCAGGGCAAAAATACTTTACTGTCTTTTAGTACATCTAAATCCCACATTTCACATTTCTGTATCTCACAAAAGATGTAGAGCTTGGAGGTGCAACCATAAGATTGCATCGACTATGTCTTAGGACAGGTACAACGCTACACATAGGCAGTCTCATAGCCCGTCTTATGCGTTGCTATATGGAATTTTTGATGACATAGAAGAGAGAGAGGGAGGTGAGAGAAAGAGGCGGTTGTTCCACGAGGCAACCATCTCATGCGCTAGAATTTAGGAGGATGATCGACGGCTTTCACCATTGTAGGAGTTGTAGTTGCCATGAAACTCATAAATATTCCTTTTTCAATCCACAAATAAAGTAAGTATGGCACTTCTTTGAGACAACTAAAACAAACATCCATTGTATATGTGATCTCATAAATTGTCTTATAATGATGAGACCACCTATAAGACAACACCTTTGTACCTGCCCTTATAAGTGGTCTCATAATCATAAGACGATTTATGAGACCATATATACACTGGATGGTTGTTTTAGTTGTCTCAAAGAAGTACTATACTTTCTTTATTTGTGGATAAAAAAAGAAAATATTTATGAGTTGCATGGTAACTACAACTCCTACAATGGTGTAAAAGCCGTCTCATACTCTTAAATTTTAGCACATGAGGTGGTTGCCTCGCGAAACAGCCGCTTCTTTCACTCACCTCCCTCTCTCTTCCATGTCACAAAAATTTTATATAGTAACTGTCGTAACCCTAATTCCCGATATTTCGAAGGCTAATTATGGAAATCTCCGAAGGCTTGTCTTGCACGTCAAGGTTTAGGAGATATGTTCCGATCTCTTTATGAAAATAGGAAAGTTGAATTGTAATCACGCTAGGATTCTATAGGCGGTTGTTTGGCCTATAAATATTCATGTACACCCCCGATGAGGAGGTAATCGACACTTTCCGCAACCCTAGCGTGAAGGCTGTCAACGTAATCAAGATCTGCACTGGACGTAGGGTTATTATCCTTCGGGTGGCCCGAACCAGTATAAACCTCTGCGTGTTCTAAGATCGATCTCTACTTCCTACGTTGCTCCCACGATCCAAATATCTACCGAACGCTCCGTTCAGACGAGCTACGACAGAGGCGCGCTAGGAAGCGGGGCAGCGTTGAGATTCCGTCAAGAGCACCAGATGGCATCGCCCAACGACGTGAAGTTTCCTGTCGGCGCCGAGTTCCGCTTCGGATCGCTCATGTTCGTCACCGATGGGGAAGGTGATCTCCAACAAGCAAACCCGCCAGTTGTGCAGGAGGCACCTCTGGCGAAATTGATGGCCTCGTTACATCTGGCTGAAGAGACGGCGATAGAAGATCGCGAGCCGCCGCCGCCTGGATCGCAGTGGCCGTTCGGGTTGAAGAACTCGGCGGACGCTTTCCAGGAGGACGCGTGGGTATCGGGCTCTCCTTCAGGAACCCATCCAGAAGTGGAATTCGCCTCGAATCCATACTCTGGCTCTGCCCTAGAAGGTCAAGGCTATCTTGAAAGGACGCTACTTTCCCGGCTTTGGTCTCGGTTTTCCTGACCATGATGATGAATCGTGGGTCAGTGATGATTGCCCTGAGATCGGAGAAGGTTTGGAAGAAGCTGTGGATCCGTCTCGCAAGGTCTGCATGGCTGGGCGTGCTAATGATGAGGCATCCAGTAATATACGAACCATCGCCTCCATCGTGTCTCGACTTCAACTGCCACCCCAAGCGCCATCGGCGATTACACCACGCAATCTGAACTCGGCATTTGACGCTGTTCGATTGCAGACGACGCTGGAGTCCCTTCACCATTTGGCTCCTGATGGATCTCCGATGGCTCCCTTGATCCAGCAGGCTGCCGAGCTAGCCGAACGACTCCAGGCACCACAGCATGACAATCAAGTCGCGGCAGCACCAATGCGAGCGGCTTCGAGCATTCATGATCGGCTCAGACCCTCCAATGTCCGGGCAACCTAGCTTCTTCGCATGGATCTTCGTCGCACCACCGGCGGAATCATGGGCGGTAGCTGGCGCCTTCTGATGCCCGCCACCAACTGAATCAACATCAAGCTGTACCAGTACATCAGCGCCTGGGAGAACGGGTGCAGCAGAACCATCCGGCTCGGTCCCGATCTGTGGGGCCCCCATAGAGGAACATGCATAAGCATCCACCAGCATACCGGGCACTCGGACGATACCTCCGAACGGTGCAGTGGCCAGACAAGTTCAAGCCCAATATCATCGAGAAGTATGATGGCACCTCCGATCCTGGTGAATTCTGCAGATCTACTCCACCGTCGTTGATGCGGCCGGTGGTGATGAGAGAATCAAGTGCAGCTATCTTCCCACGGGTTTGACAGGGGCGGCAAGGACTTGGTTGATGAACCTGCCCTCTTTCTCGTTCGACTCGTGGGATGAACTTAAGAAGATGTTTGAAGGGAACTTCTTGGGTTCCTACACACGTCATGGTACGACGGATCAGCTGAGGAGCATCAAGCAGAAGCCTGACGAAACCCTTCGGGACTACACGAAGCGCTTCTGCCAGATGAGGAACACTATCCCGAATATCCTCTGTCAGATCCCATTTCTGGAATCTGCTATGCATCCTGTATCAGTCACTGGATCAGTAACTGATACGCACAAGAACACAGATATGATAATCAAAAGCATACTTCGAATAAATAAATAAGTAGGATACCTGTATAAGAACTTTAGCGGTGGTACGACAAGGATTCAAAACCATCCAAGTCCATCCGACCGACTAACGGTGAAGCAGACAGCGGAAACCATGGCCCAACACCACAAGCAAACTTGAGAAGCAGAACCGAAAACCCAATCGTCGTCGTTCTCTACGAAGTCTTTTCCTACTAAACCAACATTTGCAAACGCGTCACTACACAAGGGTATATATACATGCATATTTAGTCTAAGCAAGGAACAGGCTGTATGGTTCATTTGCAGCAAGCAAATTTTATGCGAGGTTCACTAAAGCAAGTGAAGGAAATCTTAGATAAAACAGAGAAGTAACTGTCAATATTTTAGTTGGTTGGCCCTGGGGGAGTATGAAGCATTCCCGCCAGTTCCCAAGTTTTAGTTGGGCCTTCTGACCTCAATGGTCATACCGACCCGGGACACTTGCCATCACCTCCAAAACACGAGCAGACTACTGCTCACTCACACTTCAGGGAATGAGAGGTGGCTAATCATATCGAACTCAACATAGGTGCGTCATATGCCGTGACAACGTCCATCCGGATGAATTTTACACTCTGCACAGGTTGTACATCTTTTCCCACGAGCTATGCACTCTTGATCGGAGAGTAACATAACACTCAATCCATCTTCTCCGAGTACCACACACAATGCCACCTACGAACCAACCCAGGGGCTTTTTATGAGACTATAATAGTCATCATGCAGACCCTCTGCATAATGATGTGGGGATCACAGGCCAATCTCCTAAGCACTACAAACTCCGGAGTCTTCTCCTGGTTGCTCGTTTGCGCTACTGCTCTCCAGGTGGATCAAAGTGGTAGGCACCAAGAAGGTAGGGTAAGTCCTGCCCATAATAGGTTCCGTGGTTGTACGAGGATCATCTTGTTAAAGGTTGAATGAACCAGTCCTTATGTGGCCGGGCAAGCACCATGTCTCCCACACTAGGGGACTATCACACTATCCATCACTCCATCAATCACTTACTAATAGCCTTGCCCGCAAACCAACTATCCCATCATCACCGTCACCATCATCATCAGCACCTAACACTGTTGTGCTACTCCCGACCCCAAATATAACGCACACCACCAAACTCATTTCACGCTTGTAAAAGTATATATGTAAGTAAGGTGTGGCAATGTAGAAACATTGCGAGGGGTCCTAAGCAACATAGTAGCAAGGTGAACGTGCCATCATAGAAATGATGGAACTATCCTAAGGTTATCAAGGTGACTGGTAATCAAGGGTAAACAAGGATTCAGATATCAATGCCTAAGTAACAGACATCAATATCAATAAGCAAGTAGGACCATAACTACACAATTAGTAAAATAACAAGTAATGCATAATACGAGAATAGGCAATATAGGTGCAATTGCGAAAACAGTAAGTTCAATCATGATCAAGGAGAAGTAGAGCTTGCCTGAAGAACGCTATCCTAATCTTTCAATTCTGGATCTTCAAGCTCTTCCGTCGAAGTTGATGTCTTCCAATCCTTTCTCGAAGCTTGTATCTTCCGACTTGTCCTTGGGCTTGGATTCTCCGGCTCATCCTTGAGGATCGGATCTTCCTTGAATTCTTCTGGCTCTTTCTCGAATTTCGTGTAAGCTAGCGCATAGAAACATTACGTATAAACAACTATCGTAAAAGAAACAAAGATCGAAAAGAGCCAATGAGATTCGATTAACTCTAATAAGAACCAATAGAACATCAATGAAGAACAAGGAACACAAATCATATATGATGCATCATGTTTTACTTTAAGAAAAGTTTTGCTATCTTAGGAAGGCTATTGGGGGTGATGCATCGAGCACCAAGGATTTTGATATAAATGAAGGATGCTTAAACACGAGAAGTGCATGCTTGAAAGTGTAGGTGGAAACGAGCGTGGCTATTTTAGTTATTTCTATATATTATGGCATTATTTAATGTGATTAGCTATTATGTTATCTATTAAGTTAGTTATCATGTGTTGGACACATGATGGTGGTTCGTGCATGTGATCGTGTATGGTATGAATGCACGGCTACAAATAAAATAGCAATGAACAATAACTCCAGTATGATCCAATGAAAGACCGCATAGAAACAAGATCAATAAATCAATAAGGTTATGAGGCAGTCGGTGGCAATATGAGATGATGTTTGATTGAGTGATGTGGAACGATACGGCGGGAGGGGTTAGGTTCAATGCCAATTGGCGAATGAGCATGTGCGACATGCAGGATCGACGATGTATGATTTACCGGGATGAGATTTATCAGGCGAGAGGGAAACTCGGGTATTGAGGGTTTGTAGATCTGGTGTGAAGTTCCAAAGATAGTACCAAAAGATACTACGCGTTTCTACGAACACGTGGGTGCGAGAGTCACTCAAAACGGCGCTAGGATGGAAAAGATATGGGCGTTTAAAGATTCTAGGGGCTTGTTTGCAATTACAGCAAAGATTCTAGGGACCTATTTGTAATTAAGAAAAAGTTTAGGGACCTTGGTGTAAAAAGGTAGGGTCTGAAAGGTAATTATGGGAAAGCACAGGGGTGTTTATGTAAAATGATAGGACCTAGACAGAAATAAAATAAACTAGAGGGGCCTATCTGCACAATGTACATGGGGCGGAATTTTCTGGGGTTTTTGGATTTATTTTCCTATTGGAATTCCATGGACCGAGTCCACGGGAGTCGTGGACCGGGTCCACAGCACGCTCACGGTGGACCGAGCGATCTGGGGCGTTGATGGCGCGGGGCGGCCGGCGGTGACCAAGCGGCGCGGGTGATGGCGGCGGCTCGCCGGAGTTGGCCGGAACGGCGCTCCGGTGACCAAACCTCACCGCAACAGGTCGAGGAGGGAAAGAAGGGCACGGTGAAATCACCTGAGCGGTCGCGCGAGGTCGAGGAGGGACGGAGGAGGTTGGCGACGACGCGGGGTGGCTTGTGGCGGTGATGTCCGACGAGGGAGCGGCTCTGGTGCTTCTCGAGCTGCTCGGAGGAGAGCGGGCGAGTCAGCGAAGCACGACGCTGCTATGGCACGAGGAAGACGGGCGAGCACGTCGCCGGGGCGGCGAATCGGTCGGTGGCCGTCGATCGATGGAGCGAGATGGGGAAAAGAGGAAATCAGAGCGGACGGAAGCTCGGGAAGGGAAAATGCGAGCGGGGAATGGAAGAGGAGCTTGACGCGCACCCCTTTTATAGGCGGAGAGAGGAAGGCTTCGAGGAGAAGGCTTTGCCGGAGTCAAGAATGGCGGCGCGAGCTTATCCTTTACCGTGGCTAGGTCGTCGATTGCGGCGCCGCACTGCGCGAGCTACTGGAGAGCGATGGTGACCTACGCACATGGCTGCAGAGGTCGGGGAGGAGACGGCGGCCACGTCGGCGATGGTGCGCGCGAGCTCTGCTGAGCTGGAGGAAGGAGATGACGCGGCATGGGCTGGGCTAGGCCAGGCTGGGCCGGAGCAAACCGAGCTGGGCCGGAAGGAGAGAAGAGAAAGGGGGCGGTCCGCTCAGAAGAAAAAGGAGAGGAAAGGGGAAGTGGGCTGGGCCGGCTAGGAGAAAAGAAGAAGGTTCGCCCCAAAGGAAAGGAATGTGTTTAAACATTTCCAGGGTTCAAACAAACTCAAATTTTGAATAGAATTTCAAATAATAAATTCGTACAAACCTCCAAAATAAAAACAAAGGATCAAGAAAATGCATATGATGGGATTGTTATGCAAGTTTTCAAATTCCAATTTTAAATTCAAGGTGAATTTGCTAGGGTTCAATTTATAATTATTTTAATTTGTTGTAAATTCGAAAAGTTCAAATTTTTATTGTTCTTTAAATGAAAGAAAAACACTCGAGCACGAATTTTATATTTCAAAAATTTCATATTCTACTAAGTTCAACTTGTTTTAGTGAATTTTATTTTAAAAATTCATGGCAAGATAAGATTTAGACAAAAATTTAAATTTTGAGTTATTTTTATTCTATTTTATTTTTGATTTGAAGTTTGGGATGTTACATCCTCGATATAGAGGTGATCTAGATCTACAAGGAAGGGTGCCTGGATGTAAAGACGGTGGAAACCATCGCTGAGATGGAGCCCAAGATTCATGCTAAGCTCTTCGACATTGTCGAGAAGTGTGCCAAGGCTGCCGACGCCCGAGCTCGTCTCACTGACAGCAAGGGAAAAGGCTAGAAGAAGAAGTCCGATGACCGTGAGGTTATGGCGGCTGATCGGAAAGGGCAAGGTGAAGGCTCGTTTCGCAAGAAGCGCGGCCGTGATCATGATCGCCCCGATAGGGTGAGCAGGTGGTGTCCGGTACACCGTTGTTCCTCCCATGATTCTGAAGACTGCTACGAGTACAAGCGCCTGGAACGGAAGCGGCTCGAGGAAGGCAAGATCCAAGCCCGTGAAGAGAATCGCAACTGGACCGGAACGACGTCCCCCCTCGTCTCGAGAGGGTGGAGCCGGAAGATGAAGCAGAGAGATACCCGGAGATTCACATGATCTTCAGGGGCAGTTCGGCACTCACATCCAAAGCGCAGTACAAGAAGTCCTAAATGCTGAGCCCTATATATGTGAAGAGGCTCGAGTTGTCCAATGTCCTGCTCACCTTCGGAGTTGATGATCACCCGAAGAGCCTTCTGAGCTGGTCGGAGCTACCGTTCGTGCCAAAGATTATCGTCTATCGTAACAAGATTGCGAAGACCCTGATTGACATTGGGAGTGGCTTGAATCTGTTGATGAAGAAGACGTACCTAGCAATGGGGCTGCCGCTTTCTGGGCTGATACCGGTTAAGGATCCGTTTCACGGCATTGTTCCGGGAACCTTCTCTCGACCGCTGGGCAAGATAAATCTGGATGTCACGGTGGGGCACAAGGGCAACAAGAGGGCAGAGATCCTGACGATCGAGGTAGCTGACTTCGAGTCAGCCTATAATTGCATCCTCAACAGGCCTTTTCTGTTCAAATTCATGGCTACTGCTCACTTTGCGTACGGTATGCTGAAGATCCCGGGGCCCAAGGACGTGATCACTGTGCACGCTGACATGGAGCAGGCTGTTCGGTTTGATCTCAATGCCTTGGCGCTGGTTGGCCATTTTGATTCTGAAGAACCGAAGACTGCTCCACCCGCCAAAGTACAGAAGAATGATCTCTCTCAAGCCGCTGCGCCCGTGGACAAGACTCCAGAAGGCCCGAAGAATATGACCCTGGCACTTCCGATGCCGCCAACGAACCCTGAAACTTCGAAGGCTGGCGAGCTCAGGGGTGACATGGGGAACAAGAACATCCCGCTCGACCCAGAAGATCCTGCCAAGAAGACCACCGTCGGTGGTAACCTCGACGCCAAATAGGAAAGCGCGCTCGTAGCCTTCCTCCGGGAGAATGTTGACGTCTTCGCATGGAAGCAGTCTGACATGCCCGGGATCCCCAGGGAGGTGATCGAGCACAAATTGGGGATCGATCCGGCTTTCAAACCGGTCAAGCAGAAGCAGAGAAGATATACTCTGGAGAAACGCGACGCCTGTTGGCGGTCGTTAAATCATGATTTGACCGCCACCCTACCGGTAAATAAAAGCATAACTCCAAGATTTTGTGCATAGTAGATAGGAATAATGCTGCTCCACAAGTTTTGGTGGATATTTGGATGAGGAGTGAATAATGGAGGAAAGTGGGCCCAGCCAGGGAATTTTCCTGGCCGGCCGGCCCCACCCTAGGCCGGCCGGCCCACCTAGTGGCCGCAGGCCCCGGGCTTCCTCCAGTGGGCTGGAAACTAATCTGGGCTGGAAACTAATCCAACACGGACAATTCAATGCCAGCCCAGCATAATTGCACCGCCATTCTAGAAGGTGGGCCATTTGGGCCTTAACTTGGCCCTCAGTTCAATTCTGCCGGCCCCAGCGAGGAGCCAACCTTCAGACCGCCTTCAGGGAGTGATCTGGAGCGTCCAGGCGCAAGACGGTGGCAAACCACCACAAGGGACGGCTGGCCGGCCACCCCCCTAGGCCGGCCGGCCTACTTTGGCGCCACCGCCTCTCCAGCTTCGGCTAGGGTGCTCCCACCGCCATTGCAAGCTGTAAATTGGACTCCCTGGCGTCAGAAGCAACTCGCACCATCACACTTCATCCAAGTGTTCATTAGTTTAGTTTAGTAGTAGCTTTGGGAGTCAGAGTAGAGTAGAGTAGAGTGAGAGCTCTCTCGGGCTTCCGGAGTCTTCTCGGAGTTCGGTATAGTTCTTTGTATCCTTACTATTTTGAGACATTATTTTATTTAATATATAATTAGTTTATTCTTTATTTATTTCTTTTAGTAGTTCTTTTCTATTTAGTTTATTTATTCTGTTAAGTAAGTGCTCGTAGAAGTCTTGTTGTGGGATTCGTGATTGTTGGAGTACGCAAGTACGAGAGAGTGCCTTCGTCGAGATGACGTCGGGTGAAATCTGTGCTTGTTTATTCTTAGATAGGGCTGCTCCGTTGATCAAGAGTAGTTCCTCTAGGCGGGTTGTAAGCATGGCGCTTGGAACTTGGCCTATGCACGTTTGGCACCCAACCCCATGGAGGATGGTAGCCGCGAGTGTATGTGACAGCTGCACCGGTCTCTGTAATCCACCACGTCCGGGTTGGACTCAGCAGGGTCTTAATTATAGCATATGGTTCCCTAGGTTTGAACTAGCATCATCGGTTAACCTAGCACGTGTGTGCCCCGAAACGACATGACTTGTATGTGTATGAGCTTAGCTAGAGTAGATAATCTTTGTAGACTTGACTGCTCTCCCAAATGTATACTATGATTTATTTCTTTTATTACCTTGGATTTGAGGATGTGTGTGCCACCCACATCTATCATGCCTATCTTACCCCCGTCTCGAGTATAGTTTGATATATTATTCTTTCTCCAAATTATCCAATGCATTGCTACTATTCAGCTCCCTTTCGCTCTACTTCCCTGCGGAAATATAAATACGATAACCCTGGAATACTCCAAGGTGAAATGCTACAATGATGATCCGTGCGCTTGCGGAATTAATGAATTTAATTTATCGCATAAGAACCGCCAACAACGCCATACATAAGGAGGTCGACTATCCTGAATGGCTAGCAAATCCTGTATTAGTTCCTAAACCTGATGGTTCGTGGCGCATGTTCGGGTTCATTAGAACGGTCGACTATCCTGAATGGCTAGCAAATCCTGTATTAGTTCCTAAACCTGATGGTTCGTGGCGCATGTGCGTCGATTATACTAGTATGAATAAGGCTTGTCCCAAGGATGTATATCCTCTTCCTAGAATAGATCAAATTGTAGACTCCACTTCGACTAGTGAATTATTGAGCTTTTTGGATGCTTATTCTGGGTATCACCAAATTAGCCTTAGTGTGGATGATCAGGAGAAGACGGCGTTCATTACGCCCTTTGGCATTTTCTGTTATGTCACGATGCCCTTCGGATTGAAGAATGCGGGTTGCACTTATCAAAAGTGTGTGAACCTAGTCTTCGAAGAGCAGATTGGCAAGAATATTGAAGCTTACATTGACGATATCGTCGTGAAGACAAAGAAGAAAGAAGATCTCCTGAAAGATTTGAAGTAGACCTTTGATAATTTGAGAAAGTACAAGATGAAGCTGAACCCAGAGAAGTGTGTCTTCGGGGTTACTTCGGGTAAACTTCTGGGGTAGATGATTTCTGAAAGAGGGATTGATGCAAATCCAAAGAAGGTGATAGCCATTGAAAAGCTGAAGCCTCAAAGAACCCGAAGAGAAGTCCAGAAGTTAGCTGGTATGATGGCGGCCATGAATCGATTTATTTCAAGATCGGGTGAAAAGGGGATGCCCTTTTACAAGCTGTTGCGCAAGAATGATGGCTTCCAGTGGGATGATCAGGCAGAGGCGGCGTTTCACGAGTTGAAAGCCTATCTCAAGAAGATGCGAACCCTAGTTCCCCCTCAACCCAATGAAGAGTTGTTGTTATATGTGACGGCTACTAATGCAGTGGTCAGTGCAGCCATAACTGTTGACAGGGAGTAAGAAGGAGGGTCTAGGAAGCATGCGGTATATTTTGTGAGTGAGATTCTCAAAGAAGCTCCAATGAAGTATCCAATGACGCAGAAGCTGTTATGTGCAATTTTGATGACATCCAGAAAGTTGAAGCACTATTTCTTGGCTCATCCTATCAAGGTGGTTTCTGATCAACCTCTGCAGGCTGTGTTACAGAGCAAGGACGCTGTAGGAAGAGTGGCTCAATGGGCAGTTGAATTGGGGCAGTATCATATTGAATTTGTGCCTCGAAGGGCTGTGAAGGCTCAAGCTTTGGCAGATTTCATTGCCGAGTGGACAGATGATGGAGAGGAAAATCAGCATGATCCTGATCATTGGGTCATGTATTTTGATGGGTCTTTCACCCTCAAGGGAGCTGGATCCGGAGTGGTGTTTGTGTCACCCGAAGGAAAAGTGATCAAGTATGCTGTGCAGTTGTTGTTTCAAGCTACGAATAATGTTGCAGAGTATGAAGGTCTTGTTACAGGTCTACGCATTGCTACGTCTCTCGGTATCGGTCGACTGCTTGTGAAAGGGGATTCACAGTTAGTCGCAAGGCAGGTACAAAAAGAATACCAATGCTCCGACCTGAAGATGGCTGACTATTTAGAGGAAGTTCGAAAGCTGGAGAAAGGATTCGATGGATTCCAAGTGCAATATATTCCGCGTCTGGATAATCGTGACGCTGACCACTTGGCGTGGATCGCTTCATCCCGATCGCCTGTACCAGATGATGTGTTTCTAGAGAAGATCTCGAAGCCTTTGACAGCTAAAGTGTCTCAAGAAGTGGACTTGATGGTAATAGATTCAGGCGAGGGTCATGCAGAAGATTGGAGAATTCCAATTATACAATTCCTGGAAAATAATCCGATCCCGGATGATGATGCTACTACAGAACGTATTGCTCGCAAGTCCAAGCAGTATCTGTTGATTGATGGAGTGTTGTATTGAAGAGGTCGCAACGGCATCCTGCTCGAGTGTGTGTCTTCGGAAGAGGGAATCCGGTTGCTCAATGACATTCATGGTGGTATTTGTGGAGCTCACACTGCATATCGGTCCTTGGTTGGGAAGGTATTCCGGCATGGGTTTTGCTGGAACACAGCTAAGCAAGATGCAATAGAGTTGGTGAAGACATGTGCTAACTGCCAGTTTTTCAGCAGGCAGAGTACTCGGCATGCGCAGGAGTTACATACAATACCTCTGCCTTGGCCTTTTGCTATCTGGGGAATTGATATTCTAGGTCCTTTTCCACAAGCTAAGGGAGGTTATAAGTTCCTATATGTGGCCATTGACACCTTCACGAAGTGGATTGAGGCTGAAGCTGTGGGATGTATAACTCAGGAAATGTCAGTCAATTTTCTGAGGAGCATTGTCACCCGATTTGGGGTTCCAAAGAAGCTGATATCTGATAATGGAAGACAGTTTATTGGGGCCAAGTTTGAAAGATTTTGTGCTGATCATGGGATTATACATCCAACGTCTTCGGTGGCACACGCACAAACCAACGGAGCAGAGCTAATGGGGTTATTATGCAAGGCATGAGGGCGCGAATCTTTGATAAGCTTGCTGCAAAAGGAAAGAAATGGATCGAAGAGTTACCAACTGTGTTGTGGTCTGCGAGAACATCAATTAGCAGAGCAACCAGAGAAACACCATTCTACCTGGTGTACGGAGCTGATGCTGTGTTACCACCAGAAATACATTTGGGGGCTGATGCACGTGAAGTTGATCTGCTATTATTGGAAGAAGAAAGAGATACATCTTTACGCCATGTTCAGAAGTATCAAGAAGTGTTGAGGAAGCAATACAGCCGGAAGGTGTTCGGTAGAAAGCTTGAAGTGGGAGATCCGGTGATCAAGAAAGATATTAACACTAAAGATAAGCACAAGTTGTCGTCCCCATGGGAAGGGCCATTCATTGTGGTAGAGGATGCATGCCTGGGGGCTTATGTGGCTGAAGTTAATGGTGGTTTACTGCCTGGAACCTGGAACACCGACCAGTTGCGGAAGTTCTATGTATAATATGTTCAATGAGTTTTCAATAAAGCTATGAGTTTATCAAGATATCTTTGCTTTGCGCATATGGAAAGGCTGACTTTCGGTTGGTCTACAAAGTTTGGCTGATGTCCTGGCCTCTCGTTTGGTTTACAGGGCTCGGTACGAACAGCCTTTTCAGGCACTAATCGGTTGTAAGACTTAACCACAATGGTGGTTTGATAAGTTACACGGCCACTGCTTGATGTCCTGGGAGGAGACCCTTAGCCTGGTCGTGGTTGTCTGCCCGATTATGGGGTTTATAAGCGGCTTTTCCCAGGCCGGTTGCATGTTCAACCAATTCTACGCGACTTATGCGACAGATGCTACATGAAATAGTCATCTGTGGTTGATAAGTGTCGTGTTATCTCTTTTTGTGTAAAGAGATTGTGTTAAAATGCAGAAATAAATATGCCTTGTTGATCGACTACTTTTCTGCACATAATTGATATTATGTACATAAAAGCAGGGGGCTAGTCATACATGCATATATTTGTTTGAGATATGACAAATGAAAATTCTTTCCAGCCATACAGCAAGAAAGCATAATGTTATTACAGAATTATTCCTGGTTTTCACCAGTTTGTTTCTCAATGGGAGATGATACAGATGCAGTGAGATTTAAAGCGGCTACGAAATCTTCGGCATCTGGAGTCACCTCATCCATCAACGCATCCTGATCAGCTGGAGAACATGTGAAGCCTGTCTTGAAGATGGAGAGATCCAGTGTGGGGAAGTGATGTTTGAACAGAGCAATGGTGTAGGCACTGCCAGCAACACTTCGGGCTGAGATGTCTTCAGTCAGTTCTTCGTTGGTTGCTGCCAGTTTCTTATTCTCCTTCTGCATAGTGTCTGTTTTCTTCTCCAGGCTCTGAATGACTTGGCCCTTGAGGAGGATCTCCTTCTCCAGAAGTGAAACTTTCTCGTTCAGTTCTGAAAAACATGAATTTAGTGAAATATGATGAAGATAAGCGGAAGAAAGTAATGAGCAAAGCATGAGAGATGTTGACCTGTCAGAGAAGTTTGTAACGTAGTATTGGAGGCTTCAAGGGTCTTCAGCGCAGCAGCATGGTTCTCTTTCAGTTCGTCGATGGTCTTGTTGGCTGTTAACAGATCTTCCTCCAACTGGACAATCCTCTTATCTTTCTCAGATAAAGCTTGAGTGCAGTCAGAATGTGATAGATTCTTTTGCAGCTCAGCGTTTTCCTTTTGCAAGCCCTTGATACGGGAGTGGAAGGCTTGGCAAGTCTTGAGATGCCAGGCCTCAGTAGATTGCAATTCTTGATAGACTTTCTCAAAAATTGCTGACTGGGGAGGTGACGATGGAGCAGCTACAGAAGTAATTGGTTGATCAACCAAAGCAGGTTTTGGGGAGCAGATAGTTGGAGGCGGCGTCTCTTGTCGCCGAAATTAGACTTCTTGCCCTGAGACATACAAGCTTGAGAGATACGCGAAAAGCCAGCAAATAGTGTCCCAAAGACAATTTCGGTGGATACCTGATCTCCAGGTCGAGGTGCATCACGAAGGCTTTGAATTTCAGGCACATCAGGAAAGGAAATAGGTAGTGGATTGGGTGCTGGAGTCGATGCTGCAGCTCTGTATTTTCTTTTCCTGGTGGCCTTTAAAGGAAGTCCCAGGCTGGGGCTTGAAGGATTCTGGGGTTGAAGCAACTAGGGGAGATTTCTCGTCTAGAAGAATTGATTTGAGGTCAACAACCTTCTTTTCCAAGGCCTCCTTGTAAACACTAACTTCCTGCTTTGAAGGAATTGGCATATTAAAGATCAAACTTCAAGAGTATAAGAAAGGTGTGCAAAAAAAAGGTGTCAGTGTATTACCTGAATGTCGAAATCAGGACGATCTTGGTCAGCATGAGCTTGATCAGCAGCAGAGCGTGAAGTGTTTTCCTTCTCTTTTTCCTTGCTGCTGCTGCTGAGTAGCATGGCGTCTCCGGGAAGACCATCATCAGGGCCAGCACCGAAGGGATCCTGAGACAAAGAAAGTTACAAATGAATTCCTGTTATGGTAAAGAAGGCAAAGTGTTAAATGTCCACCTCAGGTGGAGGATTTGCAGCACTATATGGGGCTGGGACGGTCTCTGGCTCGGGTTGCAACTCTGCATCCAGAATGTCCCGAACACGTTTGATCACCATGTCCTCTGTCAGCACCGCTGCAAGTAAAAAGATTCAAGGTGATATGATGACAAGTAGCCTGAGAAGTTATTATAAGACGAAATTGAGAAGATTGATCATACCACCCTCAGGTAACCATTTGGGGTCTTGGGGCTCGGTGTACATCATTGCCAGTGGATCCCGACGTTGCAGAGGGAAAATGCGACGGCGAACAAATTCTTCGACAACATGTTCACCCCGAAGGCCTAGCTCCACCAGTTCGTTAACCTTGGCTATCATGTTCTGGAGCCGAGGAACTAAAGTGGGAACTTTTTTGATCCAATCAGCATGGTTGGGCATCAACCTAGTGCCATTGATAGAATATTTCTCGTGCATCTCCATGACAAAGTACTTCCATTTGAAGCCACTCAGGGAAGATTTGTACACGAAAGGAAGGTAGGTGCATTTCGGCCTGAGAGTAAAGCTAACAGAGAAGACCATCTGTTGTTTGGTGTAATAGCGGGGTTCATAATACACCCGCCACAGATCTAAAGAAGGAGCAGTTCCTAGCCAGCATTCACAGAGCATGGCGAAGATGCTAAGGAGAGTGATCGCCTGGGGCTTCAAATGAGCTAGCTCTATATGATAAAATCTACAAATGCGCTCGAGAAATTTGGAGGGTGGAAGGTTGAACCCGCACCTCAAATGAGCTTCGAATATGGGGATTTCTGTGGTGTTGGACCCGTCCAGATCCAGATTGTCGTTGGGCCTGTTCGGGAAGAACGCGGAGATCAACCCGTCCTTCAGCATTGTGTCCAGATCTTGTTGCTTTAGGGTTCCCGCTTTCCAATATTTAGAGGAATCGGGGATTTTCCCTTTCTTGGTCATGATCTGAGCTAAGGTTGGAGAGTCAGTGGTGCTGCTGGATTCAGGCTGTTGCGCGTCGAGTGGAGCTGTGTTGGTTCGCTTAGAGGATGCGGCGGCCATGAAGATTGTGGAGTTGTGAGAGGTTGCGAGGAATGTCAGATGATGGTTTGGAGCGAGGTGACGAAGAAGACTGTAGCGATTGGGTCTTAAAGGCTATCGCGACGGTTCAGGTCCCGAGAAAATGGGATATCCTCTCCACTAAATGCGCTTGATGATGGTATGTTTCCTATTATGCCGATAACATTCCAAGTTTGTTGGGAATAATTGCTGGGATTGCGGTGATGGTTGTTCCGGTAAAAATGGAAGATATTGTTGAGAAAGGAATTGATGATTTAAAGGGAGTTTGTTGCTGTTAAATAAAGTGTTTCCCGAAGTGTCATTTCCTTGATGAAGCACTCTCCGAAGGGTCATGTGAAGGGTTCTCCGAAGTGTTATTGTGAGAGTTCACCGAAGAGTGCTCTTGATGGTTTCTCGAAGAGTTGTTTCAGTGATTATCTGAGGTGTCTTGAAGGATTATGTGAAACATGTGTTTGCCAAAGTTTCTTCCAAAACAGCAAAAGGCGATATATGAAGATTATTTTATGACGATGTTGGATTGAAGGCAGCTTCCCGTTCATTCATTCAAAGATCCTATTACAAGATCTAGATACAGCTGAAGTATGGGGAAAGTGTTAATGCTTGACAGAAGAATAAAAAACAAAGAAGAAAAGCCCTAATCTACATGGAGAGCTCTTACTGAGAGCAACCTGGGGGCTGCTCGAACTCTACTCCCGCCGCTCTTCTGCATCTTCAGGGGATGCTTCTTTAGCAGCTTCGGGGGAGCTCCTCGCGCCCACCACCATTGCACTGGTGATGAGGGAGGTGCGAGTGGAGGCGAGAGCGCCCTCTGCGTTAGAGTCAAGGACCGGGTTTCCTCCCCAGCTTGGATGCAGGACTGGACTACCACCCGGTAGACTTGTTGTTGCCGATCTCCCTGCAGCAGATTGGTGTGCAAGGAGATCGTCTGGTATGGCCTCTTTGCTAGGGGCTCGTCGTCGGAGTCGTCGATGGAGATGATGTTGGCATCGGCGGGGATCCCACGCGGCCCTTTGTTTAGAGCCACGTGAAGGAGGCGAGCGGATTCTTCGTCGCCGGCAATATCTTCCTCAAGATCTATGGTCAATGACGGATCTAGAGGAGGGCTGGGAGGAGGACGTCCATAATCCTCTATGGATGTAGTAGGAGGGTTTGGTGGATTGGATGGCTCGGTGCGTCTTGGGAATTTTGTGGCTGGTTCTTCATCAGGAGCATGGAGGAAGAAGATCCAGATTCGCCGGTGAATTGGGTGTTAAGCCATCTGGAGAATCTAGGGTTTGCACATCTCTTTTTGCCCATGGTGAATGGTGAAAGTGGCTTTTCGGTTGCTTGAAAGTTCAAGGAAGTTGGAGTATTCTAAGCGTTTCCGTGAGAAGACGTGTGGTGAAGTAATGTTGTTGCAGAGATTCCGGCATCCAGCCAGGTCAACAGTGGTAAAATATGATTGGTCAAGTCGTGGTCCTAATTGATACAGTGCTAATAAGGATGGAGCTGAGTCAAAGGCTGCGAATTGTTGTATGCAAAGATTCCTTTTGGTGAAGTGTTCGGAATGAAGAATTGTCGAAGGCTTTTGAAGGCATTATTTCTGAAAGATTTACGAAGATTAGAGAAATGAGCTGAAGGTTGAAGTTTCAGAATATCTGGATTTGGGCTGGTTATCGAACATATCCCCTGTCATACGTTCACCGAACGCTAATTGAAAAGCGTTGATTGGGTGACTATGCCAAGTGACATGTTCGGGGGCTTATGTCGTAACCCTAAAATTCCCGATATTCCGAAGGCTAATTATGGAAATCTCTGAAGGCTTGTCTTGCACGTCAAGGTTTAGGAGATATGTTCCGATCTCTTTATGAAAATAGGAAAGTTGAATTGTAATCACGCTAGGATTCTATAGGCGGTTGTTTGGCTATAAATATTCATGTACACCCCCGATAAGGAGGTAATCGACACTTTCCGCAACCCTAGCGTGAAGGCTGTCAACGTAATAAAGATCTGCACTGGACGTAGGGTTATTATCCTTCGGGAGGCCCGAACCAGTATAAACCTCTACATGTTCTTAGATCGATCTCTACTTCCCACGTTGCTCCCACGATCCAAATATCTGCCGAACGCTCCGTTCAGACGAGCTACGATAGTATAACACATGAGACAGACTATAAAACTGCTTATGTGTAGCATTATATCTGCCGTTAGCCTATTTTCACACACCGGTATCTACGAAAGGTATGGCTGACTAAGACAATCGCCACAGAACACATGGTACATCAATACAGCATTCTGACATAGACTGTGTGTCGCTAGCATGGCGGAAGCAATGACAGTGCCGTTCTAACAACCGAGCGGTCGGCCGTGCCCAGTTGAAATGTCAATGGTGCTGGACCTGAATTCTTAAAACTAGTCTGCTGGAAAGCTCTGCAGTATTTTACCTTCTGCAGTTCTGCTCCCGTAATGAAGCTTAAAGAGACCTTCTAGATGCTGGAAGAAGATTACATGTCACCACATATATGTCTCGCTTATCCCTTCTTGTCTATGGAACACGACGTCGCAAAATTCTGCAGTATTTTGTTTGTTCCAGTCAGTAATCAGCCGAGATTTCAACTTGTCCAAAAAAAGAAAGCCCTTTTGACATGGTTGATTGTAGACCACGGCTCAAAGGGTCAAGGCGTTACAGAGCCAGTAAAACCTTCAGCGTCGAAGCTGATCCGAACCCGACATTCCAACAACCAAGCAGTACATAATGAGTACATTCTCTCCAGAATTCAGCTCATCGTGCTGCAAGAAAAAGTGTTTAATGGCCTGGTCAGTTGCCATCGGCTACGCCACTTTGCTTCTCCTCCTCCTCCTGCCGCCACCGTGTGCAGCCGATGACCGGCTTGTCCCCGGCAAGCCGCTCACTCCTGGCGCCACCATTGTATCGGATGGAGGCAGCTTTTCCATTGGCTTCTTCGCCCCGAGCAACTCTGCTCCGGCCAAGCTTTACCTCGGCATATGGTACAACAACATCTCCCAGCTCACCGTGGTGTGGGTCGCCAACCGAGAAACCCCGGCCACAAACGGCACATCCTCGTCGCCGGCGCTGTCCCTGACCAACACCTTGAGCTGCCGAATAACTTCTAAATATTGCTAGATTGGCCGACAAGGTTTAATATAATCAAAGGAGTTGCCAAAGGACTTCTTTATCTCCATCAAGATTCAAGATTGACCATAATTCATAGAGATCTCAAAGCAGCCAATGTTTTGCTAGATGTAGAGAGGAGACCCAAGATAGCAGACTTTGGCATGGTTAGGATCTTTAATGATAGCCAAAAAAGGCAAATACCCATCGTGTCGTGGGAACATAGTGAGTATTTAAATTAACTTGTGATAAAATTTGACTTCCATGAATAATTTATGTAAACTGATTATGAAACAGCGGCTATATGGCACCCGAGTACGCAATGGAAGGCACATTCTCCGTCAAATCTGATGTGTATAGCTTTGGTGTAATACTCTTGGAGGTCATAAACTGGCATAAGGAGAAGCTCTATTGATAACATAATGGGTTTTCCAAACCTAATAGTCTATTTGAGTATATGTCTTCTCTGAATTGTAATTAAATAAAACCATAGACTTTTTCCAAAGAAATTAAACTAAAATATTAGATCTTTTTTATTTGCCACAATCCTAATAATGGATTTTATTATTCCAGGTATGGAATATGTGGAAGGAGGGGAAAGCAAAAGATTTGGTAGATTCATCAGTTATGGATTCTTGTTTGCTAGATGAAGTTTTGCTTTGTAATCATATAGCACTCTTGTATGTTTAGGAAAACCCAGATGATAGGCCACTTATGTCTTCTGTTGTGTTTACCCTGGAGGATGGAAGCAACACGCTTCCAAATCCAAATCAACCTGCATACTATGCACATAGGAGCAATGAAATGGTGCAACTAAGAGAAAATGTTCAGAACTCCATGAATACATTCCCTATGACAGCTATAGAAGGGCGGTGAATAATTCTATTTTTCATGAATCAAATACTTGAAAGCAAAGGCTCAACATCATTCGTCTTGCACAATTGGAAGTCATTTTGTTAGATTTATTCTATCAATTGTTAGGTTCTTTTTCTTAAGTTTGGTACATCAGGTTAATCTGTATAATGGTCAGGGTGTTATTATTTGATTGGATCACTGTGATCCGATAAATAAAAACATTGTGATATACATATGAAAGAAAGGTTACCTTGTAGATAGCCATCCCCATTCCCCTCCAATCTTATTTCGGTTGTCGTTTGTCATGATGTGATCTAAGGCCGTACTTAGAACGTACTAATCTTCTATGGTGTCAAAGATACGGTGCTAGTATCACAGAGTTCCCAAAAGGATCTTTCCTTCAAGTAGGAAGTTGTCAGAATGGCAATGGAGGGTAAGGTGGCAGTCCAATTTACACACTCGTTTTCAAAAATATGTATTGAGATTTTGAGGTATCCTCAGGAACTTAAAACTTTGACTTCTTATTGACTACTCTTGGCGAGGTATCCTACGAACTGGTTTGTGTGCATCCAAGGCATCATCGCAATTATCGCTACCTTTTTCAGGAAATTATTGCTACTTTTTGTTGGCCTTTTTTTTAGAGATATATTTGTTGGCCTGTTACCCATGGTTGTAATAGCGTTTAGAATAAATCATGGTTGTAACTTGTAACATCAATGAGCCTCGAAGCTTATCAACACAATTGAGATTTCGACTGTGGGCCACATCATTTGGATGACGTGTACACAAGATTTGTAAAACTTCCCAACAGTTTTTTTTTTTGCACAAATGGGTGACAGTTTTGAGTATAATTATAGTAGAGGTGAAAACTGTAGGGAATAAGGATGTAGGGAATGAGTTTGTAAGGAATTTGCTAAAACTGTTGTGAAATATGGAAATTTGTACTATAAAACTTTTGGTCATTTGAAAAAATTACACTAAAAGGCTAATACTGTCGGCCACTTGTACTAAAACTGTCGTGGATTCGTAGAAATCTTGTAGTGGTATGGGCTTACATGATAACATGTATGGGCCTTCTCAAGTTCGTTATATTGGATTTCCTTCTCTCCTACATGCAATCCCTATAAATAGCACGGGTTGTGCGTTGCTTCCATGTAATGCACTTTGAGATTCGTGTTGTGACGCAGGCATGTGGATCGAGGAGGGCCCGCGGAAGTTACACGTGGTAGTTTCTGAGTGGACATGCCGATTTTGAGTTGGATTGAAAACTTTAAATCGATAGCTCTGTCAAATTGTAATTCAGATTCGTTTGAACCATCGTAATCCTTTGAGTCAATGCAGCAAAATAAGATCTCATATACGGATATATTTTTGTTTTGTATTTTTTTGAGTTTTAAAATTCTTAAGTGCATAGTTGGTCTTGAAACTTGCCTGGTTGTGTTAATTAGGTTTCTCTAGTTACAAAATATTGGTTTGGCATCCTGAAACATGTTATGTTGTGTCAGTTAGGTTCCTATACTTGTATTAGATCTCTAAACTAGTCCGATTGTGTCACTTAGATCCAACTAGGCTCAAATCGATCCGACTTGGCATATTTGATGTGGGAATGCCTTGCAAGCAATTGTATATTGGTACAGATAAACGTTTTTTTTCTTGAAGGGAAAATGCCACAAGTGGGTAGAAACTTCATTGCTCCAGAAGGTACAATAGCCAAATTACACGGAGGCCCTTACAAGATTTAAGAAATACATCTAAGTCAATGCAAAAGCCTACGAGGACATAAAACAAAATACAAATTACAACCACATCCTCCCTGGGAAACATCGTCGTCGCAGAGGAGGAAGACCACCACGCCACCGAGAGTATCCCTTGCAGAAAGTGGGAGATAATGGAGCCACAAGCATCGGAGCATCTGAAGAAGTCGCCTCCTTCTTCACTGGGACCAAGCGGTGTGGTCGATGCAGAGTAGGAATTGGCCAGTCATGGCAGCAAAGATGGGGAAAAGCCTCTCTGTGCCATTTGATTGTCACGTCGGCAGCCCAACCGACGGAAGCCTCAGGAATGGCACCAATCGAGGAAGAAGAAGTTGAAGTCGTAGATTTAGATGATGCAACATCAGACTCCAACAAAGGTAAATCCACCTGAAGAACAAGGGGATCAAGCCCACAGCGATGAACCTAAATCAGGGGATCCCAGTGACCTCTGACAGAATTATCACTTGCAGCCCAACCACCAGCATGACCACTTTGCCATACTAAACATGGAGCAACAAAGAAGAAGCAAAAGGGAGGGGAACATCCGGCGGGGAGGAATCCGGCGAGGACAAAAGCCATCTCGGCAAGACCCAAAGGGAAAAGCATACAGGAGAAACGATACCGAACAAACCGCCTCGACGATGAAGACGAGCGCGAACTGCAAATCGATAGGGATCTCCCCACCAAACTGATTTTATCCCTGAGAGAAACTAATCCTACAACCTACAGCTGTACAGATAAAGGTTCATTGTTTTGTTAGTATACCATTAAACATTTTCTGTTTTGCATGTCCATAAAAAATTACTTCGACATATACTTTTGACGTGGGCAGTATACTTATTTCTCTTGGAGGTGTAAGTGGCCTGGTATGGTAATTGATGGTAGATTTTTGATTCTGGCAAGAGTCTAGGGGCTAATATGGACTTATTTTCCTTTGAAAAGAAACAAAAGTCATGTGTGTGCAGCTACCAATGAGGAGTAATATGCGTGAGTTTATGTGATATATATATATATAAAGTGCAGCTATTGATGTGGAGTACATGCAAAACTTTAAGTATGATGGTGAATATTTACACGCTCAAAAGTATATGTGAAATACTAGTTTGTGATGAACATAAAGTTAAGAAGAGGGACCGAAGTGACATAGTCAAACAAGTTTAGGATGCTAAATAATAAGTAGCGGGCCTTAAGTGACACAACCGAACAAGTTGAAGAAACGGCTGTGCATTTCACTTTTAAAAATTGAACCTTTTCAATTTGTTATTTCAACATTTTTCTTATATATATGTTTTCAAAAATTTACAAAACATGGTGAAACTATATATTAAAAAATGTTTAACTAATTATTGTAAAATGTCGTATCTAGTCATTGTTGGCGGTCCTTATTGAATAATTTTTACCGCCAATCTATCAATATAAAAGGGCATGTAAAACACATAGAATAGGAATATTTTATAAACTAATGCCTTTCCACGAGTTTTGGTGATATTTGATTGCAGGAACAATATATGGAGGAAAATCACCACAAACTACAAACAAAGAGGGACTCGGTCATTGAAGATAATTATTCAAATAATAAATTTGACCTTACCATGACGAAGCCCTCGTCGAGATAGTCAATTTGGGCTTTTGGTTCACCCAATTTGGAGTTTAGGAGCAGAAGTTATGCCACGACGAAGACTTCAGGAAATACAGAAATTTCCTGGCCGGCCGGTCACCCCCTAGGCCGGCCGGCCTACTTCTGTCTCCAATTGGCCCAAGCTTCCTCTAGTGGGCTACAAACACTCCAAAACACCAAGCCCAAGTACTCTTTATGGTGGATGAACAACCGACTTCGCGCAGGTGGGCTTTTGGGCCTAAACTTGACGGTTACTTCATCTTAACCGCCCCCAGGACTTCACCGACTTCGGAACCGACCTTAGGAAGCAATCATGAGTGTCCACGGCGAAGGCGGTGGCCATCCAAGACAATGGATGGCAGGCCGGCCAAGGTGGGAGGCCGGCCGGCCTATCTTGGCGTCCAATTTTGCTCCACCGCCTCTCACTTGCTCTATTTAATCCCCCCTCCTCATTTGAGGCTATAAATAGAGGAGATCTCCCACGGTTCAAGACACACAAGAAGAAGAAGTGAGTAGTTCCATTCTAAAGGCGAAGCGCTGCCTCCGTAGTGCTTGGAAAATAGGGAGAAAGTGAGAGTAGTTCGGGGAAGCGCCGGGCTTGTCGGCGCTCTTCTCCTTGTACCTCGACGGAGTCCTGCTTTTTTTAGTAAGTCTTCGTGATTCTTTTATGGTATTTAAGTTTTCTTTTTGAGTAAGTTAATTCCTTTACTTGCTTACGGGATCATCGCTCTGTTTAGAGTTCTTTAGTCTTTGTCGGATCCGAGATTAAGGTAGTAATCGATAGTGTAGACGTGGTGTCTAGACTAAAGGTTACCTTTGTTTGCCGCGTGCCCCACGGATAGTAGAGGTAGGTGGTAGGTGGTGACAGCCCTATCCGCCCTCAGTAGCCCTTCACGTTCGGGTACGTCGTAGAGCTGTAGACCAGAGTCGCCTGGCAAACCAGGGGTAAGCCGGTGCCCGAAATAAGGAAGTAAAAGCGAAATCTATCTTACTCGATCTAGGAACTTTATCTATAGGAATCCTCTCTACCCAAGCCTATCATATACTTCTTATTGTCCTTGGAAGAGCCTGCTAGGAGATAAACACACACGTTCCCTGTGGATTTTCGATACCTTGGAATACTCCTGGGTGAAGTGCTACATCAGTATTCTCTGTGTGCTTGCGGATTTATCTGTGGTCGTAAGAAATACCAACAGTCATCCATAATAGTTGAACATATTTGGTACTTTTCAACCTTTTTTATGTACTATTTCCACACTTCCTCAAAATGTTGAATTGATGTTTCAGAATTGTTGAACTTCACACTTTCTCAAAATGTAACCAATCTGTTGATCGTGCTCTCATGATAGCTTGGTGTGAGAGTTTTTCTCCTTAGATTGTGTTCTGTTTCTTTTCTTCTTTTTCTCTTGTAATATTAATGTAATCACTTTTTGTAGCAAATTGTTTGTTTGCTACCCATGTAATAAAAAGTTCAGGCAATGTCTAGAAAGAGTTGCCATAGTTTCCTTCAAAAAAAATATTGAGTGCATAAAAAAGAAAAAAGAAGTCAGTAAATCAATAAGGTAGTGAATTGCTAATAAAAAGGAAAGAAAAAGGAAAATAACTAGCTGAGATGTTGCATCGAACTATAGCCTAGACGTTATGTATGATGGTGTTGTGCGAAATCCCTATCTGTAGCGCTCTATTCGAAGCTTCGGGGTACCGTGCTTTAGGATTTGTGCGTAAGCGACATCTGATGGTCACGAGTGTGTCTTCCTCTCTTCCGGCCTCCCGAGCTCTAGCACGGTGCACCCTCCCTCTAGTGCCACTGCCGTCGCTTAGCGCGTTCGTAGAACCCTTTAGCTACGTGGGTTTGTACCTCCAAAGTTGTTCCCGGGCCCATCTAATCAACCCGCGCGCACCAGCGCCGGTCCGTGCATGCGATTCCTGACAGGAAACAAGACAACACCTAGGCGCGCCTCCAAACTCTCTCGTGTCGCATGTGTCTTTTGCATCTGCCTTCCTGCATGCGTAACGGGACCCATGTACATGGTCTCATGGCCTACGTAAGAAGTTAGAAGGAGAACTTTTGTACAGACATCTAAAAGCAAAAATTTGACAGAAACTTAGGACCTTCTACAGAAACTTACGATACACCTTCTACAGAAACTTACGACACACCTTTCGCAGAAACTTTCGATACACCTTCTACATAAATTTACTATACACCTCTACAGAAACTTGAGATACTCCTTCTATAGAAACTTATGATACAACTTCTATTACAACTTATGAACGATAGATACAACTTCTACAGAAACTTATGATACACATTTTTCTGAAACTTTTGTTCATCATAATTTATTCATCCCTGTGTTCCATCCCGTCGTGCATGCATCGCTGCACCGGATACAACAGCAGGTCCCATGGACCCCGCCCATGTGCTCATGAGTTGCAGCCTTGCAGGCCAGCGCTAGCACACACAACACCCAACCGCCCCCCCCGCCCCCCCCCCCCCCCCCCCCCCCCCCCCCCCCCCCCCCCCAATGTGCTCATGCGTTGCAGCCTTCCGGCGGCAGGCGCACACGACATGCGCGGACGCCCACGCGCGTGCATGTCAATTAGGAAAATGGTCTGCTCCTTCCTTCGCCAGACATAGAAAGGTGTTGTACGGGGCGAGCGGCACCTCTGCCGCTGGCCGCAGTGGCAGCCGCCGGCGATGACCGGTGTATTGGTGGGGGCGTTCACTGGAGACGAGGGGCGACGGGTCCGGTGAAGCCGGTTAGCGTCGGGGTTGACGACAACGGTGAGCGGGGCTGATTCTTCCAGCCCGCAGCAGATGAGCCGTGGGCAACGCTACGAGCAAACTCACCATATGAGGACGCTAGGAGCAAGCTCGCCGTAGCGCATAGGAGGTCCCGGTGCGTTGTGGGATCGCATCGCAGGCCGGTACAAGTGTATAACTACAACCCGTCGTGTTCAACATGGATTTTTCAGAGCTCAAACACCTTGATGCTGATGCCATCGTGTTGAGCGCCAGCGGATCGAGCTCGTCCTGGTTTCTACGAAACGCATGCGCTGAGCAACACAATCGCCACAGAACGCATGGTACAGTATGCTGACATTACTATAAAATCCGTGCAGTCCATAGACTGTGTGTCGCTTGCATGCCGGAAGCAATGACATTAGCGTTCTAACTACCGCCAGGCTGGCCTTCCCAGTTGAAATGTCAGCGGTAAGATGGACCTGAATTCTTAAAACTAGTGTGCTGGACTTCCAAACTTCTGCAGTATTTTACCTTATGCAGTTCTGCTCCGTAATGAAGCTTAAAGAGAGCTTCCAGGAAGAAGATTACATGCCACATGAATGTCTCGCTTATCCCTTCTTAGGAACACGACGTCGCAAAATTCTGCAGTATTTTGTTCGTTCCAGTCAGAAATCAGCCGAGATTTCAACTTGTCCAAAAAAAGAAAGCACCGTTTGACACGGTTGATTGTAGACCAAGGCTCAAGGCGTTATAGAGCCAATAAAATCGTCAGTCGTCGAAGCTGACCGGAGCCCAAAATTCCAAGAAGCAAGCAGTACATAATGAGCACATTCTCTCCAGAATTCAGCTCACCTTGTTGCGAGGAAAAGTGCTTGATGGCGTGGTCAGCTATCACCAGCTACGCCACTTTGCTTCTCCTCATTTTGCTGCCGCTCTGTTCAGCCGACGACCGGCTCGTCCCCGGCAAGCCGCTCACTCCTGGCGCCACCATCGTATCCGATGGAGGCAGCTTCGCCTTTGGCTTCTTCGCCCCGAGCAACTCCACCCCAGCTAAGCTTTACCTCGGCATATGGTACAACAACATCTCCCAGCTCACCGTGGTGTGGGTCGCCAACCGAGAAACCCCGGCCACAAACGGCACGTCCTCTGCTCCAGCGTTATCTCTGACCAACACCTCCAACCTCGTCTTGCACGACACCGACGGCCGCGTTCTTTGGACAACCAACGTCACCGGTGCCGCGGGATCGCCAGCCGCCACCGGCATTGCCGCGGTGCTTCTGAACACCGGCAACCTTGTCATCCGGTACCCGGACGGCACCGCCTTGTGGCAGAGCTTCGAGCACCCAGGTGACACGTACCTGCCCGGCATGAAGCTGCGGAGCAGGTTCAAGACGCGCATCGGCGATAGCCAGGTGTCGTGGACGAGCCCCGACGACCCCTCCCCGGGGCCCTTCTCCACATGCGGGGACCATGACACGTTCCTGCAGAGCTTCATCTGGAACGGGACACGTCCGATGGCCCGCAGCAGCCCATGGACGGGCTACATGGTCGACAGCCAATTCGCAGTGAACACCAGCTTCATCTACTACATGACCATCGTCAATACTGAGGAAGAGATCTACATGATGTACAGCCTCTCCGACGGCGCAGCGCCCACAAGGTTCGTGCTGACTTATTCCGGTGAATACCAGCTGGAGAGCTGGAGATCACCGTCAGGGTGGGCCGTTATTACAAAGTGGCCGGCCACCAAGTGCAGCATCTACGGCTACTGTGGCCCGCACGGTTACTGCGACAACACGGTGGCTGTCCCGACGTGCAAGTGCCTCGACGGATTCGAGCCGATGAACCTGGAAGACTGGAACAGCGGCAATTTCTCGCAAGGGTGCCGGCGAAAGCAAGCGCTGCAGTGCGGCCACGGTTTCTTGGCCTTGCCGGGGATGAAGGCGCCGGACAAGTTCGTGCACATCATGAACCGAACCTCCCAGGAATGTGAGGCGGAGTGCACTAGGAACTGCTCCTGCGTGGCGTACGCTTATGCCAACTTGAGCACCAGCAGGACCAAGGGTGACGGGACGAGGTGCTTGGTATGGATAGGGGACCTGATCGACACCGAGAAGCTGGGTAATTCCATTGCCAGTGAGACGCTATACCTTCGGCTTGCAGGCTTCGATGCAGGTGGGTAACTGATTTACTTTACCTCCTTTATTATCCGGCCGTCAATTAAATTTTTAAGGCTCTTACAGAATCCAGATCTTCCATGAAATTCTTTGCCCTGACTTCCTCACGTCTAAAATTCAGGTATAAAGGACAAGACCAATGCACTGAATGTTGTGCTGCCTACAGTTTTAATAAGTAGCATTCTGATTCTCGCAGGCATTTTCCTTGCATGCTACAAATTCAAAGGTACAAATCTGCATAACTTTATTCTTATATGTCCACATTGTACATTGTACTCATCGCATGAGAAGTTGGTAAAAAATTTACTGGATGCAGGTAAAACGAGGAGAAGTAGGCACAAGAAACTAGTTTTGGATGGCATGAATACATCTTATGAACTTGGGGAAGGAAATTCTGCTCGGGATTTCAAATTTCCCTTTGCCAAATTTGAGGATATTGTGGCCGCAACACACAATTTCTCAGAAGCATGTAAGATTGGACAGGGAGGTTTTGGCAATGTTTACAAGGTAATTCCTCAACGTAGTATAGTTTCATCTTACAACATTCTAGTTATGTAGTTCTTCTTCAAGAGAATTCTTGTTATAGTAGTATTAGCATGTTAGTTTATTATGGTATGCAATTGCATCAAGTTATTTGTATGAAAAACTCAAAAAGAAAATGTTCTCCTTCCATCTCTTAAGGCAATAATAGGTGGTAAAGAGGTTGCTATCAAAAGGCTAAGTAAGGATTCTAGGCAAGGAACCGAAGAATTCAGGAATGAAGTTGTTCTCATTGCCAAATTGCAGCATAGAAATTTGGTTCAACTTCTTGGTTGCAGTGTCGAGGGAGAGGAGATGATCCTGATTTATGAATACTTAGCAAATGGAAGCTTAGATGCTACCCTTTTTGGTATGTAATACACCATAAGCTCTCACAAATAGCTCATAACATCACAAAATATTAATTTTAACATGGATGCAGATAATTCAAGAAAACTGTTGCTTGATTGGCCGACGAGATTTGATATAATCAAAGGAGTTGCCAAAGGACTTCTTTATCTCCATCAAGATTCAAGATTGACCATAATTCATAGAGATCTCAAAGCTGCTAATGTTTTGCTAGATTTAGAGATGAGACCCAAGATAGCAGACTTTGGCATGGCTAGGATCTTCAATGATAGCCAGAAAAACGCAAACACCCATCGTGTCATGGGAACATAGTGAGTAGCTATATATCTGAATTAACCTTTCGAATTAATTTATCACCAAATTCCACTTCCATGCATAATTTATGTAAGTTAATGATATACCAGTGGCTATATGGCACCCGAGTATGCAATGGAAGGCACATTCTCCATCAAATCTGATGTGTATAGCTTTGGTGTAATACTCTTGGAGGTCTTAACTGGCATAAGGAGAAGTTCTGTTAGTAACATAATGGGTTTTCCAAACCTTATAGCCTATGTGAGTATATGCATTCATAAATTTGTAACTAAAAGCATATACTTTTGTGCCAAAAAATAGTATAAAACGTTATATCTTTTCATTTGCCACAATCCAAATAACGGCTTTTATTATTTCAGGTATGGGATATGTGGAAGGAGGGGAAAACAAAAGACTTAGCAAACTCGTCTTTTACGGATACTTGCTTGCTTGATGAAGTTTTGCTTTGTAATCATATAGCACTCTTGTGTGTTCAGGAAAACCCAGATGATAGGCCACTTATGTCTTCTGTTGTGTTTGCCCTGGAGAATGGAAGCAACACACTTCCAAATCCAAATCAACCTGCATACTATGCACAGAGGAGCAATGAAATGGTGCAATTAGGAGAAAATATTCAGAATTCCATTAATACATTCACTATGACAGCTATAGAAGGGCGGTGATGATTCTATTTTTATGTATGAAATACTACAAAGCAAGGCTCAACATAGGGTTGCTTATAGTCCACACTTTGGAAGTCATTTTGTGAGATTTTCTCGATCATATTTGTTATTATTTATCAATTCTTTGGTTCTTTTTCTTAAATTTGGTACTTCAGGTTAATCTGTATAATGATTAGTGTGTTATTGTTCGATTGAAATTTGATCCGACAGAAGAAAAACTGTGATATAAAGCATATGAAAGAAAGGCCACCTTGCACATCGCCATCCCCATTCCCCTTTAATCACATTTTGGTTTTGTTATCTAAAGACGTACTTTGAACTAACGAATCTTCTATGCCCAAAAGTTTCCTTCCTTTTAAGCTTGAGTTATGGCAGCCCGTGCATATGCGCGGTTAATATTGTATTATATTGAATGTTTCGTCAATTATTGTTATATTATCATTGCTATTATTTATCGCTATTGGTTTCAGTTGATTGTTTTCGTAACGATAATAGCATGCAGTTTGTAAACTTGTAACAAATTTGTATATACTTTCTTCGACAGTCACATCGACGCTCAGCTGGTTGTCATCCAAGCTCGTTGCCCGGCTCACTTGTTCGTCATGTTGCTCAGCAGGTCATTGTGCTAGCTCGTTATCCGCCCCGTCTACTCTCGTCCACCTCGTGATTTGGCTACTACCTTCACGCATCACTTCCTTCGTTCCTCTCGCCTTCCAGGCCCTACTGCTAGGTGATCATCGCCCATCTTGTTGTTTAGATTGCTTGCTTGTCGCCCTCTCGTCCAAGGCTCTCATTGCCCCTCTTTATTGCTTCTCTCCAATTTGTTCTCTCCAATTTGTTTTCCGGCTCATCGGCTCGTCCCTCTCCTGACTATGGGCCGTTGCTGGCATGCGCTAGCACCCTCACACCCTCAGCTGCTTGTCACGGCGTTGACTGGTTAGTCCTAACTTGTTTTTCGGTTTTGTTTGCTCATCACGCCACTCAGCTATACTACTGTTTACTTATGTGATTTCTATTACGAACACAATGTACGTGTAGAATATGTGGCAAAAAAATATAACAGGAATATAGGCTTATAAGTATTTAGGATGCGTTGCTAATAAAGGTAACGATGAGAAAACAGAAAAGTAATATAAATGTGTTTTCATTTAATTTAACATAATAGCAGTGGTGGGTAATTAATAAGACATTTGAATGGTATTTTGGACTAATCTTTTTATAATGGTAGTGATGTGTTATTTTCTTGCTTTTTTCTTGATTAATGTGGGAATTTCTATTTCTTGAGAGCGAACGTGATGGCTCTTTTCGTGCCCAAATAATAAGTTCATATATAAGGTGGAATTCCAATTCACGCTTGTCAGTTAAAAAAATGAGAATGGCTAATCTTTTTGTTTTCTGAAAAGCAGCACGAATCTGCTCCGGTAGCACATCAGCGCAATTGTGCTACGGCAGCATGGATTCTTCAGAGCTCAGGCACCTTGATCACGAGCTTTACAACTAGATTTCCAGCGTGTTTCGAGTGTTAGAGGATGAAGCTCGTGCAACGGAATGCATGTGCTGTGGTAGGACTTATGAGAAGCCAGAGCAACACACACTGTCGTCACTGGACAATGAGTATATCAAAAGTTTTTAATTAAAAACATATCACGAGTAGCCTCGAAGACCCTCTCCCAAGTAGAGACCAAACGAAATGACTCCCATTTCTGGAAAGGTCTCATGAAACCAGTAGCCTCGAAGACCCTCTCACAAATAGAGACCAAACGAAATGACTCCCATTTCTGGAAAGCTCTCATGAAAATTAAAGACCAAGTGCTAGATTGTGGTTCTTTCAATATAAAGACGGAACACACACAAACTAGATTTTGGGAGGACACATGAGCTGGCTCTCAATCTTTCAAAGATCTATATCCTAGTCTTTATAACATTGCAAACTACCCACATGCAACGGTAAGCAATGTTATGAGGACTACGCCACTACATATTTTTTTTAGAAGAGTCCTAGTGGGAAATAATCTCACTTAGTGGCACAATCTGATTGTCAAAATTGCTCATTTCAATTTAACCGATGAGAGAGATACCTTCACTTGGAGATTGAGTCACAACGGACAATTCACAGTCCGTTCAATGTATTTATACATGATGAATCAAGATACTCCATTCTCTCATAAATTGATTTGGAAGTTGAAAGTTCCTCTAAAGATTAAGATTTTTCTTTGGTACCTTCAAAAAAGGATAATTCTAACAAAGGACAACCTTGCAAAACGCAATTGGAATGGTAGCAAAAAAATGTTGTTTCTGCAATTGCAATGAGACAATAAAACATCTTTTCTTTGACTGCCACAATGCAAGGACCATTTGGAGGATTGTAAACATCGCTACTGGGTTACCCCCACCTAGATCAATAACTCATATGTTGGGAAATTGGCTATCAGGGGTAGAGCTAAAAGAGAAAAAAATATTTTAGTAGGGACGTCTGCTCTATGTTTGGCAATATGACGTTGTCGAAATGATTTGGTTTTTGATAATGTCAAGTTTACTTCGTTTATGCAGGTTATTTTCAGAGGGATATATTGGCTGCGGTTTTGGGCTTTGCTGCAGCGTGATGAGACAAAAGAGAGACTCTGTTCGGCGAGCTTATCTTTGGAGATCATTGCCATGGAATTTTTCGCCAAAATGGATGGAAGTTTAATGATAGACTTTGTCTCTCTAGTTTTTGTTCCTTGAATTCAGCCTTGTAGCTGAAAGTTTGTAATAATGCTACGTGTGAAAACAAAGAGGCGAGAACGTTTTCCATTTCAGAAAAAAAATCATGAGTAGCCATCAAAAGTAGAATCCACGAGATTTCCATATACAGTACTCCATGCATTCCTGAAAGTTGTTTGCTAGATGAAGTTTTGCTTTGTAGTCATGTAGCTCTCTTGTGTACCTAGATGACAGGCCACTTATGTCCTCAATTGTGTCTGCCCTAGAGAATGGAAGCACAACTCTCCCAATGCTTAATCGGCCTGCATACTCAGCACATGCGAACGGTGAAGTGGAGCAAATAAGAGGCAATATTATTGAGGACTCCATAAATTCATGCACACTTACAAATATAGAGGGTCGATAAATAGCCCCATTCTTTTTCCAATGCATCAAACTTTATGCAAACGAAGAAATGCATCAAACTTTATGCAAACGAAGACTCAACAAAGAGTCGTGTATCATGCAAGGTTCAGGAGCCATTTTGCTAATACATTTTTATTTATTTATTTGATATCTGTAAAATTTTCTAATATATTATTGTCATATTTTATTTCTTTAGGATTTTGTATAAGAAGGATGCGGGTTTCTGTTTGGAGTAGTACTCTACAGATTGGGGCACCCAAGCTCAATCTCTATGCTTCATGTCGTACATTGACTACTTCCTACATCCATAGATATAAGTGTTTTCTCTAGAATTTATATATTTGTGAACGGTGTAAAGCATACCATTTCAAAACAATAAATTAACGTATCAAACAGTTCTCAAATTCGTCTGATCTTTTACATATTCTGTAGTACTACCAGGTATCCATATTCTGTCACTAAAGAAGTCTTCCTGATCTGGCAGCAAATGATACCTTAACAACCGCTGGACGTAGACATCAGAATGTGAAACCAAGAACTCTGAATCCATAAGCTAGTGCATTGGACTTTCAAACCGTTCCATTATTTTTGTTGGTTTCAGTCAAAAATCGACCGAGGTTTTCTTCCCACGTTGTCGCATTGCATATCATCGTTGCTTCAGGATCAAGGCACTGCGGCGAGTCAAGCAAAATGTTAGCCTCTGATCACTGCCCAACATTCCAACAAGCTACGACCACGACTGTATGAGCGCGTTCTTCTCAGAATTCAACTCCACAAATTGCAACGAAAAGTGCTCGATGGCGTGGTCGGCCATCCGGTACGCGACTGTCCTTCTCGTTGTCCTGCCGGTGCCGCCATGTGCATCGGACGATCGGCTCATCCCCGGCAAGCCGCTCTCCCCTCGCTCAACCATCGTGTCCGACGGCGGCGGCTTCGCCTTGGGCTTCTTCTCCCCAGGCAACTCAACTCCGGCCAAGCTGTACCTCGGCATATGGTACAACGACATCTCCCAGCTCACCGTGGTGTGGGTCGCAAACAGAGAAACCCCGGCCACAAACAGCACCTCCTCTGCACCAGCGCTGTCCCTGACCGACACCTCCGACCTCGTCCTGTCCGACGCCGTCGGCCGTGTTCTCTGGGCGACCAACATCACCAGCACCACGAGCTCTGCAGCCACGGTGCTTCTGAACACGGGCAACCTCGTCGTCTGGTCACCGAACGGCACGACCTTATGGCAGAGCTTCGAGCACCCGTCCGACACGTTCCTCCCCGGCATGAAGATCCGGGTCATGTATAGGACGCGCGCCGGCGAGCGCCTGGTGTCGTGGAAGGCGCCCGACGACCCCTCGCCGGGGCGCTTCTCCTTCGGCATGGACCCGGGCACGTTCCTGCAGACCTTCATCTGGAAGGGGACGCTTCCGATCGCCCGCACGGCGCCGTGGACTGGCTACATGGTGAACAGCGGGCAGTTCCAGGTGAACACCAGCGTCATCCTCTACCTGGCGGTTGCCAACAACGCGGACGAGATCTACATAACCTACAGCCTCTCGGACGGCTCCGCGCGCACCAGGTACGTGCTCACCTACTCCGGCGAGTACCATCTCGAAATCTGGAGGTCGTCGGGGTGGGCCGTCATCGGGAAGTGGCCGGCCGGCGAGTGCAACCGGTACTGCCACTGTGGCCCGTACGGTTACTGCGACAACTCGGTGGCTGTCCCGACGTGCAAGTGCCTCGACGGCTTTGAGCCGACGAGCCTGGGAGACTGGAGCAATGGCAGGTTCTCTCAGGGGTGCGGCCGGCGAAAGACGGCACTGCGATGCGGCGATGGTTTCTTGGCCTTGCCGGGGATGAAGCCGCCGGACAAGTTCGTGCTAGTAGAGAACCGAACCTCTGAAGAGTGCGCAGCAGAGTGCTCCAGAAACTGCTCGTGCGTGGCGTACGCTTATGCCAACCTGAGCACCAGCAGATGGACGGGGGACGCGACCAGGTGCCTGGTTTGGGCCGGGGAGTTGATTGACACGGAGGATATTGGCGGTACGGCTGGCAGCGACACGCTCTACCTCCGAGTCGCGGGCATGGATGGTGCTGGTGTGTTGACGACTTTATTATATCTTGTGTCTGTAGAGTAAATCTGAATTGTTAGTGAAAACACTGCACTTAATTTACACAGGAAGTGGGAAGAAGACCAGTGCATTGAGGATTGTACTGCCAACAGTTTTGATAAGCAGCATTGTGATACTCGCAGGCGCTTTCGTCGCTTGCTTCAAAGGTACAGACTCTGCTTTTCTTTTAAGGTTTTTACTGTCTGTGTTAGACAAGCTAGAACAGAAAGGGTGATAATTCTTTTGAGCAGCTAAAAAAAGGAAGAGAGGTGATCACAAAAAGCTATTTCTCAGAGATGCGAGCACATCTGATGAGCTTAGGGATGGAAACACTGCCCAAGATTTTGAATTTCCGTTTGTCAGCTTTGAGGACATTGTGGCTGCAACAAACAACTTCTCAGAAGCATGTAAGATTGGGCAAGGAGGTTTCGGCGAAGTTTACAAGGTGATTCATGCGTTCGGTACTAGCTTCTGCCAAATTAGGAATCAGTAATTAGATATGCTTCTATGATAATCCTTTTCTATACATTTCTGAAGGCCATTTTAAGTGGTCAAGAAGTTGCAATCAAAAGGCTAAGTAAGGATTCTGATCAAGGGAACAAGGAATTCAGGAATGAAGTTATTCTAATTGCCAAATTGCAACATAGAAATTTGGTTCGACTCCTTGGTTGCAATGTTGAGGGTGATGAAAAGATCTTGATTTATGAGTATTTACCTAACAAAAGCTTAGATGCTTCCCTTTTTGGTATGTTTTGCAGTTTCTGTTACGTTATAAGCTCTTAGAAGTACCTCAAACAACTAAAAAGCTTTCGTTTGAGTTTGCTTGCAGATAATTTAAGGAAAACTTTGCTAGATTGGCCAACAAGATATTTTGTTTTTGCGAGGGAACAAGATATAATATAATCAAAGGGATCGCAAGAGGACTCCTCTATCTCCACCAAGATTCAAGATTGACTATAATTCATAGAGATCTCAAAGCCGCCAATATTTTGCTAGATAAAGAAATGAGACCTAAGATAGCAGACTTCGGCATGGTAAGAATCTTCAGTGACACCCAGAAAAATGCTAATACACAACGTGTTGTCGGAACATAGTAAGTAGTTGACTGAATTACCCTCAAAACACTAGCTGACTGAACTAACCTTCCAAATTAATGTGTGATTTAATTCAATCCATGCAATTGAAATGGTTCGACAGCGGCTACATGGCTCCTGAGTATGCCATGGAGGGCGTCTTCTCTATCAAGTCCGATGTCTATAGCTTTGGTGTGCTACTTTTGGAGGTCGTAACCGGTTCAAGAAGAAGCGACATTGATAACATCATGGGCTTTCCAAACCTTGTAGTCTATGTGAGTATATGCCTTCTTCAAAATTACTACAACCCAAACTATAGCTGATTTTAACTTTTGAGTTACCATAATCAAAATGATTGATCTGACCTTTTCAGGCATGGAATATGTGGAAGGAGGGGAATGCAAACGATTTGGCGGATTCATCTATCATGGATACTTGTTTGCTAGATGAAGTTCTGCTTTGTATTCATCTAGCGCTGTTATGTGTCCAAGAAAACCCAGATGATAGGCCACCTATGTCCTTTGTTGTGCTGTCGCTGGAGAACGGAAGCGCCACACTTCCAGCCCCAAATCATCCTGCATACTTTGTGCAGAGGAGCAACGACATGGATCAAATAAGAAACAACATTTACAATTCCGTGAATAATCTCACTGTTACACATCTAGAAGGACGGTAAAGAGTTCCTTTATGTGCTGATGTATCAAACGATTGTGCATACTCTTGAAGTGTCATCATTTTGTTCGTGACAACGAAGAATTCTGAGCCCTGTTTTCGAACAAACAAGGAACTCTGAGCCCAAATGAACAAAACGAAGCCGCAAACCAGCTCGTCGTCACATGGCTGGTGTGCATTCCTAGCGCCACTACCTCTTCACGATTCCCCTTTTTTTTGGCATTGGAATATAGTATAGCTTATCGGTCAAGTTCCTTAGGCGCAACGTAATATTACGCCTGCGTGGATGAACAGTGGCCACGAATGAAAGAAATGTCCACTAGATACTAACCCAATCAAAGTGGATCTCTATTTAACCTGTGCTCAGAGTGCCGTACCACGACCATCTGAAGTCAAATATCACCAGGCACCAGCTCAATCGCCTCGTTTGACAATACTGTACACTTCTTTCCCAATCTGATCAGCAAGAGATGGTTCTGGGATCACAGTTTCCAGTGTTAGCCTCAGTGCTGCCATGGAGCTTCCTGGCGTACGGCGTCGTGGGCCTCGCCCTCCTGTGGCAGGCCGGGCGGCTGCTGAACCAGCTGTGGTGGCGGCCGCGGCGGCTGGAGCGCGCGCTGCGCGCGCAGGGCCTCCGCGGCACGTCGTACCGGTTCCCCGCCGGCGACCTGGGCGACTACGCGCGGCTGAACAAGGAGGCCTGGTCGAGGCCGCTGCCGCTGCGGTGCCACGACATCTCGGCCCGCGTCGCGCCGTTCCTCCACGGCAACGTCCGGGAGCATGGCAAGACGTGCATCTCCTGGTTCGGGCCGACGCCCAAGGTGACCATCATCGACGCCGAGGTGACCAAGGACGTGATGGCCAACAAGTTCGGCCACTTCGAGAAGCTCAAGTTTCCCGAGCTCGCCAAGCTGCTGGGCGGCGGCCTGGCCAACCACGAGGGCGAGAAGTGGGTCAAGCACAGGAGGATCCTCAACCCCGCGTTCCATCTCGAGAAGCTCAAGGTACTTACTATTTTTTTGGGGGGGATAATGCGAGGTACTTATCACAGATACAAGCATAATTTATCCTCGGTAAATATCGATCCACAGCGAATGCTACCAGCGTTTTCGTCGTGCTGTGAGGATCTGGTCAGCAGATGGGCAGAGCGCCTCGGCTCCTGCGAGCTGGATGTCTGGCCGGAGCTATAAGACCTCACCGGAGACGTCATTTCTCGCACCGCATTCAGCAGCAGCTACCATGAGGGAAGAAGGATCTTCAAGGTACAAGCCGAGCAAGCTGAGCGTGTCATATCAAACATGGCAAAGCTTGTAATCCCTGGTTACATGTGAGTTAGCACTGCTACTGAATATTCATTGATCAGGTTTACCAATTAAACCAAACTTATTTATGTATGGAGTTCTCCATTGTCAGATCCTTGCCCACCGAAAATAGCCGAAAGATGCGCCAAGCCAACAAAGAGATGGAGTCGATTTTCCGGGACATTGTTGCGAAAAGAGTTGAAGCAATGAAACAAGGCTAGGGCGCCAAGGATGACCTGCTGGGCTTGCTGCTGGAGTCAAACATGAGAGAGGAAGAGGGGGATGGCCAACAAGCCGGCATGGGGATGACCATTGAAGACGTCATCGATGAGTGCAAGGTGTTTTACTTTGCAGGAATGGAGACCACGTCGGTGCTGCTCACGTGGACCATGATGGTGCTCGGCATGCACCCGGAGTGGCAGGACCGTGCGCGGGAGGAGGTGCTGGTTTTGTTCGGCAAAAAAAAAGCCCGATTACGAAGGCCTAAGCCGGCCCAAGATCGTAAGCGCTTCTTCTAATAATTTACTTGACGATTTATTTTCCTTACTATATTTTTCATCTTTGTGTAAAACCTTGTTGACGTACTGTGCAGCTGACCATGATCCTTTACGAGGTTCTCCGGCTGTACCCGCCGGGCACTTTGTTGGACAGGAAAACCTACAAGGAAATGGAGATCGGAGGCGTGACATACCCCGCCGGCGTGATGATCGAGCTTCCGGTGTTGCTCCTCCACCACGACCCCGACATTTGGGGAAGCGACGTGCACGAGCTCAGGCCGGATCGGTTCGCCGACGGCGTCTCCAAGGCGTCCAATGGCACGCTGGCCTTCTTCCCGTTCGGCTGGGGGCCGCGGATCTGCATCGGCCAGAATTTCGCGCTGCTCGAGGCCAAGATGGCGCTGTGCATGATCCTTCAGCGGTTCGAGTTTGAGGTCGCGTCGTCGTACACCCATGCGCCGCATACTGTGATGACTTTGCATCCCATGCATGGTGCTCAGATAAAGCTCAAAGCTATCTGATCATACTATACATTATCCTTTTTCTTTTGGAGGGGAACCGGGCGGAACGCTGCCTTTTGCAGAACGAGGCGGTTTTTTGGTGTCTGCGTGCCAACACAATTACTCTGATAGGTTGTAAGCAACTAGTATGACTGCCCGCGTATTTGCGCGGCTAGAGTTGATTGTTTTCATAACGATAGTAGTATAAAATTTATAAACTTGTATGTAGGTATTTCATGATATTTTGTAATAAACTTTTATGTGCTCTCTCCTACGGTCGCATCTCTCGCCTACTCGTAATGATGCTCAGCTAGTTGTCGCTTTGGCTTGTTGTCCGGCTCACTTGTTCCTCTAGTACACTTCTGCCAACTCTTTGTCCCGCCTACTTGTCGCCCACTCTGGCAAGGGCTACTATCTTCACGCGTCACCTTCCCCCTCGTCTTCCTACTGGTAGGTTTGTCATCTTGTTGTTCAGATTGCCTGCTCATCGCCCTCTCGTTCAAGGCTTTTCCCGTCCTCCTTTCTAACTTGTTTTTCGGTTCTCTCACTCATCCTTACTCTGCCATCGTCATAGCTTGTTTTTCAGCTTGCCTACTCATCACGTCGTAATTTAGCTATTTTAGATTCATAATGGTATGGTGAGAAACTAAAAAATAAGAATTAGAGATATTTTTAGCTATCTTTTATAACCTGAATTTTATTTATTTTTTGGACTAATGATGGGTAATTTAAAAATATGTGTGAAGTGTATTTCTGGTTATTTTTTATTATTTCAAATTTTGCTATTTTTTTACTCATAATGGCAAGTTGGGTAATTTAGAAATAGGTTCGAGAGGTATTTTTGGCTATTTTTTATTATTCCGAATTTACCTTTTTTATAAATATTTATAGGGGGTTTTGTGACTAATTTTTTCATAATGACATTTGTGGGTAATTTTCTCTTCATAGTTTCTCGGATTAACGTTAGAATTTCTAGCATTTTAAAGCAAACGTGGTAGCTCTTTTTCATCGTCAATTATATTCGGGTTTTGTGTGCAATCATAATATTACAAGTCTACATCTTTTTAGAGACTAAAACATTCTAGAGAAATTTTCACATCTCCGACTTTTACCTCATTAAACATTACAAGTCTATGTAATATTATGATTGCACACAAAAATGCAACTCCAAACGTAAGACCATTTTCAAAATTTAAAATTGTGAAATATTTCGGATCCTCTAAGTATGTTTTTTTATGGAAGTTTCTTGATCAGTCCCATCCTTTAGCCTATTTTCACACACCGGTTTCTACGAAAGGTATGCGGTGAGCAAGACAATCGCCACAGAACACATGGTACATCAATACAGCATTCTGACATAGACTGTGTGTCGCTAGCATGGCGGAGGCAATGACAGTACCGTTCTAACTACCGAGCGGTCGGCCGTGCCCAGTTGAAATGTCAATGGTTCTGGACCTGAATTCTTAAAACTAGTCTTCTGGACTTCCAAAGCTCTGCAGTATTTTATCTTCTGCAGTTCTGCTCCCGTAATGAAGCTTAAAGAGACCTTCTAGATGCTGGAAGAAGATTACATGTCACCATATATGTCTCGCTTATCCCTTTTTTCCTATGGAACACAACGTCGCAAAATTTTGCAGTATTTTGTTTGTTCCAGTCAGTAATCAGCCGAGATTTTAACTTGTCCCGAAAAAGAAAGCCCTTTTGACATGGTTGATTGTAGACCAGGGCTCTAGGGTCAAGGGGATTCAGAGTCAGTAAAATTTTCAGTCGTCAAAGCTGATCCGAACCTAACATTCCAACAACCAAGCAGTACATAATGAGCACATTCTCACCAGAATTCAGCTCACCTTGCTGCAAGGAAAAGTGTTTAATGGCCTGGTCAGCTGCCATCGGCTACGCCACTTTGCTTCTCCTCCTCCTCCTGCTGCCGCCGTGTGCAACCGACGACCGGCTTGTCCCCGGCAAGCCGCTCACTCCTGGCGCCACCATCGTATCAGATGGAGGCAGCTTTTCCTTTGGCTTCTTCGTCCCAAACAACTCTGCTCCGGCCAAGCTTTACCTTGGCATATGGTACAACAACATCTCCCAGCTCACCGTGGTATGGGTCGCCAACCGAGAAACCCCGGCCACAAACGGCACATCCGCTGCTCCAGCGCTGTCCCTGACCAACACCTCCAACCTGGTCTTGCACGACGCCGACAGCCGCGTTCTTTGGACAACCAACGTCGCCGGTGCGGCGGGATCGCCAGCCGCCACCGGCATCACCGCCGTGCTTCTGAACACCGGCAACCTTGTCGTCCGGTACCCGGATGGCACCGCCTTGTGGCAGAGCTTCGAGCACCCTGCCGACACGTACCTCCCCGGCATGAAGTTAGGGATCAGGTCCAAGACGCGCATCGGCGAGAGGCTCGTGTCGTGGACGAGCCCCGACGACCCCTCGCCGGGGCCCTTCTCCTTCGGCCTTGACCCAGCCACGTTCCTGCAGACCATCATCTGGAACGGGACACGTCCGACGGCCCGCAGCGGCCCATGGGCGGGCTACATGGTCGACGGCCAGATCCCGGTGAACACGAGCTTCATCTACTACATGACGATCATCAACAACGAGGAAGATAGCTACACAACTTACAGTCTCTCAGAAGGTGCGGTGCCTTCCAGGTTCGTATTGACTTACACTGGTAAATACCAGTTCTTGACCTGGAGACCACCATCAGGGTGGGCCATCGTTTGGAAGTTTTTTGACCCCAAGTGCAGCACCTACGGCTACTGTGGTCCGTACGGTTACTGTGACAACACGTTGGCAGAGCCGACGTGCAAGTGCCTAGACGGTTTCGAGCCGGCGAGCTTGGAAGAGTGGAACAGAGGAAGGTTCTCTCAGGGGTGCCGTCGAAAGGAGGCTGTGAAGTGCAGTGATGGCTTTTCGGCCATGCGGGGGATGAAATTGCCGGATAAGTTCGTCCGCATCAGGAATCGAAACTTCAAGGAGTGCGCGGCGGAGTGCGCCATGAACTGTTCATGCATGGCATATGGCTACGCCAACTTGAGCTCCAGCACGATGAAGGGTGACATGACGAGGTGCTTGGTGTGGACAGAGGACTTGATTGACACCGAGAAGTTGGGTGATTTCATTTTCAGCGAGACGTTGTACTTTCGGATTGCAGGCTTGGATACTGGTGTGTATCTATATTTACCTCTTTTACCTGTCGAATGAACTTTTAAGGTTTGTATGTAATTTATGTGTTCCATGAAAATCTCTGCACTGACTTCTAAAATTTCAGGTATAAAGGAAAAGACCAATGCGCTCAAGATTCTGCTGCCTACAGTTTTAATAAGTAGCCTTCTGATCCTCGGAAGCGTTTTCCTTGCATGCTACAAGTTCAGAGGTACAAATCTACACAACTTTAACGTCATCATTCTACATTGTACACATGACATGAAAAGTTAGTCATAAAATCTGGGTACAGGTAAAAAAAGGAGTAGCAGGCGCAAGAAGCTAATTTCTGCTGCCATTGTTACACCTGACGAATTTGGGGAAGGAAATTCTGCACAGGATTTTGAATTTCCCTTTTTCGAATTTGAGGACATCGTGGCCACAACAAGCAATTTCTCAGAAGCGTGTAAGATTGGACAGGGAGGTTTTGGCAATGTTTACAAGGTAGTTCCTAGTTATTTAGTTGTTGTCGAAAAGAAATCTTGTGTACGAAGTAGTATATCAATTAATTGTGGTCATGTAATTAATCACATAATCTGATGGCAAACTAAGACAAAAATATTATCCTTCTATCTCTGAAGGCTATTATAGGCAGTAAAGAGGTCGCTATCAAAAGGCTGAGTAAGGATTCTAGGCAAGGAACAGAAGAATTCAGGAATGAAGTTGTTCTTATTGCCAAATTGCAGCATAGAAATTTGGTTCAGCTTATTGGTTACAGTGTTGAGGGTGATGAGAAGATCCTGATCTATGAATACTTGGCTAATGGAAGCTTAGATGCTTTCCTTTTTGGTAAGTGATTCGCCGCCTAAGCTCTTACAAATAGCTCAGAACATCTCCAATATAATTCTTTGAATTTGAACATGCATGCAGATAATTCAAGAAAGATATTGCTAGATTGGCCGACACGATTCAATATAATCAAAGGAGTTGCCAAGGGACTTCTTTATCTCCATCAAGATTCAAGATTGACCATAATTCATAGAGACCTCAAAGCCGCTAATGTTTTGCTAGATGTAGAGATGAGACCCAAGATAGCAGATTTTGGCATGGCTAGGATCTTCAATGATAGCCAGAAAAAGGCAAACACCCATCGGGTCGTGGGAACATAGTGAGTAGTAATTAGCTTATCGAATTACCAAATTTAACTTCCATGATAATTTTGTAATTAAGTTAATGATCTACCAGCGGCTATATGGCACCCGAGTACGCAATGGAAGGCACATTCTCCGTCAAATCTGATGTGTATAGCTTTGGTGTAATACTCTTGGAGGTCTTAACTGGCATAAGGAAAAGTTCTGTTAGTAACATATTGGGTTTCCCAAACCTTATTGCCTATGTGAGTATATGCCTTCATAAATTTGTAACTAAATCATAGAATTGTGTGCAAATAAACAAAATAAAACAGATCTTTTCATTTGCCACAATCCAAATAACGGATTTCATTATTTCAGGTATGGAATATGTGGAAGGAGGGGAAAACAAAAGATTTAGCAGATTCATGTTTTACGGATACTTGTTTGCTCGATGAAGTTTTGCTTTGTAATCATATAGCACTCTTGTGTGTTCAGGAAAACCCAGATGATAGACCACTTATGTCTTCTGTTGTGTTTGCCCTGGAGAATGGAAGCAACACACTTCCAGCCCCAAATCAACCTGCATACTTTGCACAGAGGAGCAACAAAATGGTGCAACTAGGAGAAAATATTCAGAACTCCACAAATACATTCACTATGACAGTTATAGAGGGGCGGTGATTATTCTATTTTTTATGTATGAAATACTACAAATCAAAGGCTCAACAAAGCGTTGTGCATATTTTGGAAGTTAGTTGCTACATGTCTCCTGTCATATTTGTTATTTGTTTAGTTCTTCTCCTTATGTTTGATACATCAGTTTAATCTGTGCATTGATCAGTAATCAAGGAAAACCACCTTGCAGATAGCCATCCCCATTTCCTTTTAATCGCATTTTGGTTGTTTTAGTGATATATGCATACACTACTGCAAAATGGAATTTCCTTGACGGCAAAAATTGTCAGGTAAATTGAAAAAGCTGTGCTTCCACATCGACCCTGTTTTTGGTCGCAGCATCGTGTCGTCTTCCTGAAGCTTAAATTCAGTGTTGTTGTTGGAGCCGGTGATGTGTGCGTGACAAATGCAGAGATGGATACAGCTGGAGCTTGAGTTCGATTAGGTCGCCGAAAGCTCAATCTTGTTCGCCATGTTCGCTTGCTTCATTCAGCGGGCTTCTATTGCTGGCTGCTGCTGATTTCCTCTCATGTGACTACAGTGGCAGCAGCGATCCAACAGTGCAAAATAGCACAACCGAACAGAGCCGTTGGGTACAGTACAAATGAGGATGCCAGCTTGGATGGTACAGTCGAAACTGTGTCAAAAAGGTGTTATTTCTCCTCTCAACATTACAATTAGAGAAGGTGGGATTTCTCCTTTCACCTTCAGAAAGAGAAAAGAAATGGGGCTGTTGATTTCATCAAGCAGTACTCAATGCTATCGCTATGACAACACCATCCTAACTACCGCGTGGTCCGGCGGCCCAATCGAATCGAAATGTCAACGGTACGAATGTACGATTAAAATAGCGCGCTGGACTTCCAAACTTAAGCAATATTTCACCGTCTGCTTCTGTAATGAATTGCCTAAAGAGAGCTTCCTGGATGCTGGAAGAAGTGTATATTATATGTCACACTTGATCAAGTCTACCTCATCCCAACACGATGTCGCTGTGAGTCGTTTGTCAGTCTCCCAGTCAGAAATGGTTTCTTCCTTAAGTCCTTCATTAAAAAAATTAAAACGCAACTTGACATATCTGCTTCTGCACCACCAAGACTTGAGGCGTTTTCAGAGTCAATATTCAGTTGTCGAAGCTCACAACAACATCTCCCAGCTCACCGTGGTGTGGGTCGCCAACCGGGAAACCCTAGCCACAAACGGCACGTCCTCGTCGCCGGCGTTGTCCCTGACCAACACTTCAAACCTCGTGCTGTCCGACGGTGACGGCCGTGTTCTTTGGACGACCGACATCACCGGCGCCACGAGCTCTGAAGCATCCACCGGCTACGCTGCGGTGCTTCTGAACACCGGCAACCTCGTCATCCGTTCTCCGAATGGCACCGCCTTATGGCAGAGCTTGGAGCACCCTGCCAACACGTTGCTGTCCGGAATGAATATCCGGATGAAGCACAAGACGCATGTCGGAGATCGCCTGGTGTCATGGACGAGCCCCGATGACCCGGCACAGACCCAACCACGCTTCTTCAAACACCCTAGATCCTTTTTACTTACAATTCAAATATTGGATTTTATTATTTCAGGTATATATGGAATATGTGGAAGGATGGGAGAACAAAAAATTTGGCAGATTTATCAATTACGGACACTTGTTTGCTAGATGAAGTTTTGCTTTGTAATCATATAGCACTCTTGTGTGTCACGTTGCAGTGTGGCGGGTGCCAGCCGGCCCGCGCGACCCACAAAGCCAGCCGCAACGCAGACATGCAGGCTCTGCGGGAACCCGCCACCCACAAGCTCGCGGGCATGCTAATCGATGTGGTCTTTGTGGGAGCTCAATACAAGCTAATCGATGTGGTCTTTGTGGTGTCGTCGTACTATCCAAGCTAGCTGCAAGAAAAAAAAATTTCGAGGAGGTTTCACGCTGCTGGCCGCTGCCGCTAGGGATCTGATAGGCTACGTTCATTTGTGCCGTGAGCCCGTGACTCCAGCCACTGCGAAGTTTGCGCCTCCAGCAACGGCCGGCAGGAGAGGGTTGTTTACTTGTTCGCTATGGTGCGGGCTGTTGCGGGTCTTTGCAGGTTTTAGCACTTGTCCCGCGGGCTTAGTAGGGCGGTCCACTTCAGCCCGCTAGCTTGAAAGCGGGTTTATATAGTGGGCTTTGTGGGTTACATTTGCGGGGCGGGTTGGCGGGTTCCGTTAAATACCCGCCCCACCTGCAACTTGTGTGTTCAGGAAAACCCAGATGATAGGCCACTTATGTCTTCTGTTGTGTTTTCCCTGGAGAATGGAAGCAACACACACTTCCAAATCCAAGTCAACCTGCATACTATGCACAGAGGAGCAATGAAATGGTGCAACAAAGAGAAAATGTTCAGAACTCCATGAATACATTCACTATGACAGCTATAGAAGGGCGGTGAATCTATTTTTCATGTATCAAATACTTGAAAGCAAAGGCTCAACATCGTTCGTCTTCAATTGGAAGTCATTTTGTTCGATTTGTTCTATCATATTTGTCTATTTATCAATTTTTTGGTTCTTTTTCTTTTGTAGATCAGGTTGTTGGGGATCCGGATGGAGCATCCAAGAACTGAAGGCAGGTGAAGTACTAAAGCGGAAGTAGCGAAGGGTATTGCCGCACTAGCGAAGGCCTAATCAAGCATAGAGCGAAGCTTACCTATCCGGCCCTATAAATAGGATTGGTTCTTTTTCTTTTGTAGATCAGGTTGTTGGGGATCCGGATGGAGCATCCAAGAACTGAAGGCAGGTGAAGTACTAAAGCGGAAGTAGCGAAGGGTATTGCCGCACTAGCGAAGGCCTAATCAAGCATAGAGCGAAGCTTACCTATCCGGCCCTATAAATAGGATTGGTTCTTTTTCTTTTGTAGATCAGGTTGTTGGGGATCCGGATGGAGCATCCAAGAACTGAAGGCAGGTGAAGTACTAAAGCGGAAGTAGCGAAGGGTATTGCCGCACTAGCGAAGGCCTAATCAAGCATAGAGCGAAGCTTACCTATCCGGCCCTATAAATAGATTGCACCCCCCCCCCCCCCCCCCCCCCCCCCCCGGTGAAGAACAACGGATTTCGGGCCACGGGCCTCATTATCATCTTGACTGGACTCAGAACAGAAGACGACGAGCAAGACCCTTTGACTATCAACAGAAGACGACGTAACACCCAAGAACACTTCATACTGGAGTAACGGGATTTCACTGGATTTCTATACTTCGGCACTCTGAAGGCGAGAATGGCTTCGTATTGAATCACAAGTCGGCGACAACTCAGATATACTTGAGGGCTTCGCAACAACCAAGATGATGAAGGATTTCTCCATGAGGGCTTCGGATTGACTTAGACTAATTGTGAAAATACTTTGAGGACTTCGCTATACTGCAAAGACTCCGATTGTACACATTCAGCAATACATATATTGTGTTGAGGGCTTCATTCCCCAACACAGGTAAATCTGTATAATGATCAGTTTCTTATTATTTGATTGGACTTTGATTCGATGCAAAACAATTGTGATATATGCATTTGAAATAGAAGGTAATATGTACTAATCATTATATTTGATGGATATATAGACCTATTCGTATAAAATATAATGATTAGCAATGAAATGGTGCAAATAAGAGAAAATATTCAGAACTCCATGAATACATTTACCATCACAGCAATAGAAGGGCGGTAAAATAATTATATTTTTCATGTATGAAACACAACAAAGCAAGGCTCAACAAAGAGTCGTGTATATTTCACAGATTGGAAGTCATTTCGTTACATTTCTTCTATCATTGCTAGTTCTTTTTCTGAAGTTTTGTACATAAGTTAATCTGCACAATGATCATTGTGTTTTTTCATTGGATTTTGATGGATAGATAGATTAATTTAACCAGTGCTTATGAAAGAAAGATCACAATGCGGAAAGCCATTTCACTCCCATTTAATTACATGTTGGTTGTGTTAGTGATCTAAGGTTGTACTTTGAACATTTGAATCTCCTGTCAAATTTGAAAAGAATATGCCAGTATCACAGAATTTCCAAAAGGTTCATTTCTCTCTTTTCTTTTTGCGAGTACAAAAGGTTTCATTTTGTATTACTATTATGAAACAACTTCTCCAAACTAACTTCCACATGGATTTTAAAAATTATACACCGCTGCCATTATTAAAAAATAGTTCAAAATATTTGCCACATGTTTTAAAAATAGCCCAAAAGGTTAATTTTTGAAATCCGTGTGATACTGGCATATTCTTTTCAAAACCCATATGGCCCCACACATCGCCCAAAGTAACCAATGCCCCCCACACATCGTCCAAAGTAACCAATGGTCCCACACATCGCCAAAAGTAACCAATGGCCCAGCAAATCCCCCAAAGTAACCAATGGCCTATGCCGAATGCATGCCCAAAACATAACCCGTGCCAAAACAGATGCTGGCCCGTCAAATACAAACGACTACGGCGCCAGCCCCTGCCAATTCAAGTCTTGGCGCAGCGGAGCGCGCAGCTTTGCCTAGTATCATTATCTGTTAACTTAATATTTGACCAATAAAGTGACTCATCATATATGTTTGCTGTCAAGGCTAAAAACTACCACATTAATTGGAGAAAAAAAATACCCACCCTTCCATTATGAAAAAATAGTGTAAAATGCTCTCCATGATTTTTAAAATTACCCACCAATTACATTACAAATAATAGCCTGCTATACCTATATATAAACTATAAATCATTACAAAAACAATCAGCTGAATAACAGTCATAGAAAAGTAATGAAGATAATACAATAATAAATTAATAAGGATTAGCCGCACAAATGAAGGTAATACAATAATAAATTAAGTCAGTCATAAAAAATAGTTAGAATTAAAGTTTGATTTTTTTTTTAGTTTCAACAGATGCGTCGTATGACATGTATGGGATTCAAGTTTCAACACAGAATGTAAAGGACAAGTGGGGAAGAGGTCCTCCTTTTCAAGTTCGTTGTGGATGGACCTTCTTCTCTCTTGACCATTTGGGCTACGCTACAATATGTTTGAGCATTTCCTATATGACACATGGGTGCTATTTAACCTCAAGCACTTGCATTCGGATTATTATAGGTGGGGACGGAGGGCCAGGATGTGATCCTGGAGGGAAGGAGGGAGAGTCATGAGCTGACACATGTCATATTGTGATTGGGGGCACATATATATTGAGATTTGATTTAAATCTCTAAACATGTTATTCTCCTAAACCGTTAATCTGGTTTCAACTCCATTTGAACAATGATGTTATTTGTAATTAATGCAATAAAAAAGATATTATATGTATTTGGGTAGTTTTAAATTCAAAATTAAGTATAGTATTTCAACATTTTGGGAAACTGCTCAACTTTCGAAAATAAATTGTTGCACTAGTTCTGAAAAATAAATAATAACATATATTTTCAAAGTAAACAATTGAAATATAGTATTTTAACATTTTATGAACTATTTCAACATTTTTGATAATTTTTTTCTACATCTTTTATGATCAGTTTCAGCATTTTAGACATGAAATGTTGAATTAGGTTCCAAAAATTCAATATCATACGAAATTATTGAGCTAGAATAAAAAATTGTTGAATCATATATCTTGTCATGTAAGGCGCATACAAAAGTTATCAAACAAATTATCCAAATAATAATGATTTAACAGTAAGGGTTAGAAAAATAATCAAAATTAAAATTGGAAAATAATATAAATTACAGTATTGGGATGTATAGTTTATGGACCTGTTGGGATGGGTGCTAACATGCTAATGAGCACGGAGCACCTACTAGCCACATAGGAGGTCCTTGATGATGGTGTTGTGGGATCGCATGGCAGCCCTGTATAACTACACCAGTCTTGTTCAACCTGGATTCTGCATGGATCAAACACTTTGATGATGATGCCATCGTGTGGATCGAGCTCGTCCATGTTTCTATGGGAACATGTCATGGAAAATGAGCTAAAAGTTTGAAAGGGGAAATTTTCATCAAAAAACATACTTAAAAACTCAAAAAAAATTCTAGAGGAATTTGCATATGAGTCGATGTAATATTATGATTGCACCAAAAAATGCAACTCCAAACATAACACCATTTTCAAAATAAAAAAGCGAAATATTGTACAAATATGCACTAAAAGACAAAAATAGCTTACTGTCTTTTAATGCATCTAAATCCCACATTTCTTATTTTTCATCTTTTAGCCTGTTTTCACGCACCGGTTTTTACGAAAGGCTGCGTTGAGCAACACAATCACCACGGAACAGATGGTACAGCATGCTGACATAACTATAAAATTAAATCCATGCGTTCCTTAGACTTTGTGTCGCTAACATGCCGGAAGCAATGACAGTGGCGTTCTAACTGCCGAGTGGTCGGGCGTGCCCAGTTGAGATGTCAACGGTAAGATGTACTACCTGAATTCTTGAAACCACTATGCCGGACTTCCAAACTTCTGCATTATTTTACCTTATGCAGTTCTGCTCCCGTAATGAAGATTAAAGAGAGCTTCTAGATGCTGGAAGAAGATTACATGCATGTCACCACATGTATGTCTCGCTTATCCCTTCTTTGGAACACGACATCCCAAAATTCTGCAGTATTTTGTAGGTTCCAGTCAGAAATAAGCCGAGATTTCAACTTGTCCAAAAAAAGAAAGCACCCTTCGACACGGTTGATTGTAGACCGCGGCTCTAAGACATCCCAAAATCTTCAGTCGTCGAAGCTGACCCAAGCCCAAAATTCCAACAAGCAAGCAGTACATAATGAGCACATTCTCTCCAGGATTCATAGCTCACCCGTGATGCAGGGAAAGGTGCTTGATGGCTTGGCCACCTATCACCAGCTACGCCACTTTGCTTCTCCTCATTTTTCTGCCGCTCTGTTCAGCCGACGACAGGCTTGTCCCCGGCAAGCCGCTCACCCCTGGCGCCACCATCGTATCCGATGGAGGTAACTTCGCCTTTGGCTTCTTCGCCCCGAGCAACTCTACTCCGCCCAAGCTTTACCTCGGCATCTGGTACAATAACATCCCCCAGCTCACCGTGGTGTGGGTTGCCAACCGAGAAATCCCGGCCACAAACGGCACGTCCTCTGCTCCAGCATTGTCTCTAACCAACACTTCCAACCTCGTCCTATCCGATGCCGGCGGCCGTGTTCTTTGGACGACTGACGTCGCCGGCGCCGCGACCTCGCCAGCTCCCAATGGCATCGCCGCGGTGCTTCTGAACACCGGCAACCTTGTCATCCGGTACACGAACGGCACTGCCTTGTGGCAGAGCTTCGAGCACCCAGCCAACACATTCCTCCCCGGCATGAAGTTGCGGATCAGGTATAAGACGCGCGTCAGCGATCGCCTGCTGTCGTGGAAGAGCCCCAGCGACCCCTCGCCGGGGCCCTTCTCCTACGGCGGGGACTCAGACACGCTCCTTCAAGCATTTATCTGGAACGGGACACGTCCGATCGCTCGCACCAGCGTATGGACGGGCTACATGGTCGACGGCCAATCCCCCCTGAACACCAGCTTCATCTACTACATGACCGTCGTCAACACTGAGGAAGAGATCTACATAACCTACAGCCTCTCAGACGGCGCTGCGCCCACCAGGTTCGTGCTGACTTACTCCGGTGAGTACCTGCTGGAGAGCTGGACCCCATCAGGGTGGGGCATCGTTTTGAAGTGGTTTGCCAACAAGTGCAATCCCTACGGCTACTGTGGTCCATACGGTTATTGCGACAACACTGTGGCAGAGCCGACGTGCAAGTGCCTAGACGGTTTCGAGCCGGCAAGCTTGGAAGAGTGGAACACGGGTAAATTCTCTCAGGGGTGTCTTAGAAAGGAGTCTCTGAAGTGCGCTGACAGCTTCTTGGCCTTGCCGGGGATGAAATCGCCGGATAAGTTCGTCCTCATCAATAATCGAAACCTCAAGGAGTGCGCGGCGGAGTGCACTAGGAACTGCTCGTGCGTGGCATACGCCTATGCCAATTTGAGCATGAGCAGGACGAAGGGGGACGTGACGAGGTGCTTGGTGTGGACAGGGGACCTGATAGACACCGAGAACTATGGTAATTGGACTGGCACCGATACGCTGTACCTTCGGGTTGCAGGCTTGGATGCTGGTGTGTAACTGATTTTATCTCATTTGTTTATGTATCGAGTGAAATTTTAGGGCTCGTTTGGAAGTTTAGAGTACTGAGATGTTTTATGAAATTCTCTGCACTGACTTTCTGCTCTTCTAAAACACAGGTATAAGGGAGAAGGCCAATGTGCCGAAGATTGCGCTGCCTACAGTTTTCATAATTAGCATTCTGATTCTCGCAGGCATTTTCCTTGCATGTTACAGGTTCAAAGGTACAAATCAACATAACTTTATCTTAAATGTTTACCTGCTTGTACTACATTGTTACTCATCACATGAGAGTTCGTCACAACATTCTGGGTACAGGTAAAAGGACTAGGCACAAGAAGCTAATTTTGGATGGCATTTGTACATCCGACGGACTTGGGGAAGGAAATTCTACACAGGATTTCGACTTTCCCTTTGTTGGATTTGAGGACATTGCGGCCGCAACGCACAATTTCTCAGAAGCATGTAAGATCGGACAGGGAGGTTTTGGCAACGTTTACAAGGTACGTCCTTAATTAGGAATAGTTTCATCTTATAAATTCTAGTTATATAATTGTTCTTGAAAAGAAATGTTGTTGACTAATTACCGCATCAATTTATTCTGGTTACGTAATTACATAAAGTTGTCTGCTTGACAAATTCAAAATAAAAAATCTCTATCTGTCTCTGAAGGCAACAATAGGTGGTAAAGAGGTTGCTATCAAAAGGCTACGTAAGGATTCTAGGCAAGGAACAGAAGAATTCAGCAATGAAGTTGTTCTCATTGCCAAATTGCAGCATAGAAATTTGGTTCAACTTCTTGGTTGCAGTGTTGAGGGGGATGAGAAAATCCTGATTTATGAATACTTGGCTAATGGAAGCTTAGATGCTACCCTTTTGGTATGTATGTAATACACCATAAGCTCTTACAATAGATAATCATAACATCTCCAATAATATTATTTGAATTTGAACATGCATGCAGATAGTTCAAGGAAAATATTTCTGGATTGGCCAACACGGTTTAATATAATCAAAGGAGTTGCCAAAGGACTTCTTTATCTCCATCAAGATTCAAGATTGACCATAATTCATAGAGATCTCAAAGCCGCTAATGTGTTGCTAGATGTAGAGATGAGACCCAAGATAGCAGATTTTGGCATGGCTAGGATCTTCAATGATAGCCAAAAAAAGGCGAACACCCATCGCGTCGTGGGAACATAGTGAGTATCTAAATTAACTTATCAAATTAATGTGTGACTAAATTTTACTTTTTTTGTGCGAGGACTAAAATTTACTTCCATGCCTAATTTTGTAAGTTAATGATCTAACAGCGGCTATATGGCACCCGAGTACGCTATGGAAGGCACATTCTCCATCAAATCTGATGTCTATAGCTTTGGTGTAATACTTTTGGAGGTCATAACTGGCATAAGGAGAAGCTCTATTAATAACATAATGGGGTTTCCGAACCTAATAGTCTATGTGAGTATACACCTTCTCTAAATTTAACAAAATTCATAGAAATGTTCCCCCAAATAAAACAAATTAAAATACTAGATTTTCATTTACCACAATCCAAACCATGGCTTTTATTATTTCAGGTATGGAATATGTGGAAGGAGGGGAAAGCAAAAGATTTGGCAGATTCATCCATTATGGATTCTTGTTTGCTAGATGAAGTTTTGCTTTGTAATCATATAGCACTCTTGTGTGTTCAGGAAAACCCAGATGATAGACCACTTATGTCTTCTGTTGTGTTTGCCCTGGAGAATGGAAGCAACACACTTCCAGTCCCAAATCAACCAGCATACTTTGCACAGAGGAGCAATGAAATGGTTCAACCAAGAGAAAATATTCAGAACTCCATGAATACATTCACTATGACAGCTATTGAAGGGCGGTGAATAATTCAATTTTTCATGTAGCAAATATTAGAAAGCAAAGACTCAACAAAGAGTCATGCCTCTTGCACAATTGGAATCATTTTTGTCGACCCTGCTATCGTATTTGTTATTTATCAATTGTTGGGTTCTTTTTCTTAAGTTTGGTACATTAAGTTAATCTGTAATGTTCAGGGTGTTATATTATTTCATAGGACTCTGATCCGATAAAAAAAATGTGATATATGCATATGAAAGAAAGGCTACATTGCAGATAGCCATCCCGATTCCCCTGCATTCGTATTTTGGTTGTCTTTGTGATGATGTGATATAAGGGCGTACTTTGAACGTACGGATCTTCTATGAACTCAAAGATACCGTGCTATTATCAACGAATTCCCAAAAGGATCTTTCCTTTTAAGTAGGAAGTTGTCCAATTCACAGACTCATCAATTTCCAAAAATATATAAGGAGCTTAACGGAGACATTAAATATTGAGGCGTCCTCCCGAACTTTGACATCTTATATTAGGAGCCTAACTGTGCACAAACTATCAAATCCATGCATTCCATAGACTGTGTCGCTAGCATGCCGAAAGCAATGACAGTGCCGTTCTAACCACCGCGCGGTCGGGTGTGCCCAGCTGAAATGTCAATGGTAAGCTGAACCTGAATTCTTAAAAGTAGTGTGCTGGACTTCCAAACTTCTGCAGTGTTCTATCTTATGCATTTCTGCTCCCGTAACGAAGCTTAAAGAGACCTTCTAGATGCTGGAAGAAGATTACATGTCACCACATGTATGTCTCGCTTATCCCTTCTTTGGAACACGACGTTGCAAATTCTGCAGTATTTTGTTTGTTCCACTCAGAAATAAGCCGAGATTTCAACTTGTCCAAAAAAAGATAGCACCCTTTGACGTGGTTGAAGGCGTTACAGAGCCAGTAAAATCTTGAGTCGTCGAAGCTGATCCGCGCCCAACATTCCAACAACCAAGCAGTACATAACGATCACATTCTCTCCAGGATTCAGCTGACCCTTGTTTCAGGGAAAGGTTTCTTGATGGCGTGGTCAGTTATCATAAGCTACGCCACTTTGCTTCGCCTCCTCCTGCAGCTGTTGTCTGCAGCTGAAGGACCGAAAAGGCGACCAGAGAGAGGGGGGCGGGGGGTAAATAGGAGCCGATAAAAATTATTCGAAAGAACTCGGCCTATGTCCCGATCCTTATCAAGAACAATCACTAAGATCACACACACATGAGAAGTGATGTGTTGACCTTAGAAATGATTGTGGATGAGATAGAAATACTTACGGAAGCAAACCAAGCGAAGACACACTCAAGGAGACGAACCGACGAAAAGATTAGAGAAAGTCCCTATCGGATAGTCCGGTTATGTGCCGGATTGTCCAGTACCTATCAATTTCGAATACAGAAACCTCCCGCCAGAGTATCCGGTATGTAGCCGGAGTATCCGGACCTGGAGAACCCGAAAAACAAATTTCGTACCGGAGTATCCGGTATGATGTCGGATAGTTCGGCCCTGTCATTTCAGCACGCGTGTAAGCTCAAGAAAAATCTCGAAACCCGACCAAATGACCTCCAAAAATCATGAAATTTGAACCATAGCTTCACCGTGAGATGGGGAACATCATCCAAGAGGATTCACCTCAAAAGCCTTACAAAATCTCCACAGATTTTGAATCTTATCAAGAACCTAGGGTATGGATGAACTTGAGAGGGAAACTTCACCAAATCATCAAATCGAGGGTGTTCGTGCCATGGATTCGGTCAAGGGGCTACCAAGGATTGTTCTAGCACATCCTAGCACCAAGACCCCAAAGAAATCCACCCTAAAACGTAGCCAAAAAGAAGATCGAAAATTCTCACGAAAATACCTCCGAAAATGAGGAAAAAGAGAAATTCGGGAACTAGATGAGGAGGAAGAACATGAGCACGAAATTGATACCACCAAAACTCAATCCATTGATACAAGGACGAATTACATAAGTTCTTTGCTAGGGCGCTGCTTACATCCTCCATCTCTTGTAAAAAGTTGAAGAACAAGCTCTCATCTTGTTTCCCCTCCTCTCATCTCTCTCTAACTCTCCCCTAGCTAGTCCTATCTCTAGATGCAAATGAAAATATCCCCCAAAAGCTCTAACTTGGCAGCCATCTCTTCGACTTATATAGCCCTTGACTCTTTACATAAATGCCCCTTGCGCATAACACACTCCCACCTACCACTGAGGGCAAAACCGTTCAACTCTTTTTCCTTCGCCCAAACGCCATCGGGCCCTTCACGACTTTGCTTCGCCTCGACGAAACCTCCGCGATGGTGCCACGTGCACCACCATCCGCCGCCGCCGGTTTTGAGGCCCAAACCGGGAAACCGTCCGCCCGCCGGTTTTGAGGCCAAACTAGGAAACCATTTTGACGTCGACGCGTGCCACCTCGTCCCGCGAACCTTGCCGTCAAGTCTTCTCGTCTCTGCTCGTCGGGACCCTTCACTTGACTCGGCCTCCTGTTCGCCTTGACCCTGGTCAACACGCCGTCTTCATCACTTCCACGGTTTTGAGGCCAAACCGCGAAACCCTCCGTGCTTCTTGTCCGCCACGTGTACGGTGTGGATCACCCTTGACCTCACCCGGCCTCTCGATCGCCCGGACCCAAGCCTCCCGCTTGGTCCTCCCGATCCTCTCGCCGTTGACCATCAAGTTGACTCCACTGACCTATACATCATTTGACAAGCAAACACATTTCTCCATCTCCTCCATTCTTTCCAACACCTTCACCATAAACATAATCATGCACATGTTATGTAACCCACAAAATCCCGCAATTCAAACCCGAACCTCATGTTCAACTCAAACCAAATCCGTTGTCAATTACTCATCACAAAAATCCCGCAATTCAAACCCGAACCTCAAGTTCAACTCAAACCAAATCCGTTGTCAATTACTCATCACATCATGAGCCATGGTACATCTCAACATGGTTCCTCAGCAGCCGACGACAGGCTTGTCCCAGGCAAGCCACTCACCCCTGGCGTCACCATCTTATCCGATGGCAGAAGCTTCGCCTTTGGCTTCTTCTCCCCGAGCAACTCACTCTGGCCAAGCTTTACCTCGGCATATGATAAAACAACGTCTCCCAGCACACCGTGGTGTGGGTAGCCAACCGAGAAACCCCGGCCACAAACGAAACGTCCTCTGCTCCAGCGCTGGTTCTATCCAACACCTCCAACCTCGTCCTGTCAGACACCGACGGCCGCGTTCTTTGGACAACCAACGTCGCCGGTGCCGTGGGATCGCCAGCCGCCACCGGCATCGCCGCGGTGCTTCTGAACACCGGAAACCTTGTCATCCGGTACCCGAATGGCACCACCTTGTGGCAGAGCTTCGAGCACCCAGCCGACACGTGGTGAGGAACCATGTTGAGATGTGCCATGGTTCTCGATGATGATGAGTAATTGACAACGGTGTTGAATTGAGTTGGACTTGAGTTTGGGTTTGAAATGCGGGATTTTGAGGGTTGCATAAGCATATGCATGATTATGTTTATGGCTAACCGGAGTTGGTGAAGGTGTTGGGATGATTGGCGGAGAAGGAAGAAACGTGTTTGCTTGTCTAATGATGTGTAGGTCAATGGAGTCAACTTGATGGTCAACGGCAGGAGGATCGGGAGGACCAAGCGAAGGGTCCCGACGGGCTGGGACCGAGGAGGCTTGGGTCCGGGCGATCGAGAGGCCGGGTGAGGTAAGAGTGATCCACACCGTACACGTGGCGGACAAGAAGCACGGAGGGTTTCGCGGTTTGGCCTCAAAACCGTGGAGGTGATGAAGACGGCGGGTTGACCAAGTCGAGGCGAACGGGAGGCCGGTGCAAGTGGAGGGTCCCGACGGGCTGGGACGAGGAGGCTTGATGGCGAGGTTCGCGGGACAAGGTGACATGCGTCGACATCGAGATGGTTTCCCGGTTTGGCCTCAAAACCGGTGGTCGACGGTTTCCCGGTTTGGCCTTAAAACCGGCAGTGATGGTTTCCCGGTTGAGCCTCAAAACCGGTGGTGGACGGTTTCCCGGTTTGGGCCTCAAAACCGGTGGTGGGTGGTTTCCCGGTTTATGCCTCAAAACCGGCAGTGGACGGTTTCCCGGTTTAGGCCTCAAAACCGGCGGCGACGGATGGAGGTGCGTGTGGCACCATCGTGGAGGTGACTTCGAGGTGAAGCTACGATGTGAAGGCCCCGACGGCGTTCGGGTGGAGGAGAAAAAGTTTGATGGAAACGCCCTTATGTGTTGTATGGGGTGTTGTAGTGTGAGGGGCATTTTCGGGATGTGGAAATGTCCAAGGAGATAAGGTGGGTGGCTGGTTGTGGCTGCCCGCTTGAGCCTTTCATTTTGAGTTGTAGGGAGAGGGCTTGAGAGAGAGGAGAGAAGAGAGGGGAGAAGAGAGGAGATAGCTCTTTGATTGAGCTTTTTGTCATCTTTAGTTTGAGTGTGCTAGGGAGTGGCTTGACATCTACATCTTTGAGCAATACATAGCATCAATTCGTCCTCAAAGTGTTCTCCTCATCTTGAATCCTGAATTTCTTATTTTCCCTATTTTCGGAGCTATTTTCGGGTGATTTTCGATTCGCCTTTTGTGATCCGTTTTTTGGCGAATTTCTTAGGGGATCTTGGTGCTAGGATGTGCTAGAACAACTCTTGGTAGGTCCTTGACCGAATCCTTGGCACGAGCACATTCGATTTGAAGATTTGGTGAAGTTTCCTCATCTTGTTCATCCAAACCCTACCCTTCATGATAGAATCCAAAATCTGCATGGATTTCTTGGGGTTTTTGGTGTGATTCTTGTTGGATGGTGTTCTTCATCTCAAGACGAAGCTATGGTTCAAATGTTGTGATTTTTGGAGGTCGTTTGGTCGGGTTTCGAGATTTTTCTTGATCTTGCGTGCGTGCTGTTTTTGGGACTCGGACTAGTTCGCCCCGAGCCGGACAAGTCCGAAAAACCAAGTCTGTGGTCCGATCCGAAGCCGAACTAGTCCGCCTCGGACCAGACTAGTCCGTCCCGGAGCCGGACTAGTCCGCCCCCAGCCGGACAAGTCCGAAAAACAAATTCTGTGGTCCGACCCGAAGCCGGACTAGTCCGCCTCGAACCAGACTAGTCCGCCTTGGACCAGACTAGTCCGGCTCTGGATCATTTTGGTTCATCTCCTTGAGTGTGTCTTTGCTTGATTTGTTTTCGCAACTGCTTATATCTCTTCCACAATCATTTCTAGAGTCAACACATCACGTTCTATGTGTGGGTGTGATCTTGGTGGTTGTTCTTGAGGTGAGTTGGGACATAGGCCGAATTCTTTGAGAAGAATTTTTATCGGCTCCCATTCACCCCCCCTCTGGTCGCCTTCTCGGTCCTTCACGTGGCTCCCCGGCACGAAGCTGCGGAGTAGGTTCAAGTCGCGCATCGGCGTTCGGCGATAGCCTGGTGTCGTGGACGAGCCCCGGCGACCCTTCTCCACACGCGGGGAGCAAGACACGTTCCTGCAGAGCTTCATCTGAAACGGTGTTGACGGTCCTTAGACACAGTTTTTGACCGTCAGTTAGCTCTATAAATAAGGAAGAACTAACACTTGTTACTTGCATATTGTTATCAAATAACCAATTTCCACGTGTACCTCTAGATTTGGATGTGCAGGTGGAAAACTAGGATTTCCAGGTGTAAACAAGGCCCAAGGCGACGATTCCAACACGTCCATCAAACGACGCTCGCCGCAGGAATATAATTCAAGGATTAAAGGCCCAGAACCTACCAGAATATCAATTGAGGCCACGCACCTAGAAAAGAAGCATAAAGACCAGGGGGAAGCCACCAGCCAAGGCCCAGCCCAGGAGGGGCCAGGCCTGGGTCGGCCGACCCCAAACCCTGGGTCGGCCGACCTGGCAGGGTGGCCCCCTGGGTCCATCTTTCTAAGGCGGTTTGCAACAGACTTCAGGAGGTCGGTTCCACCTGCAATCAATGCCCACAATATCTGGAACCGCCTCAATTCCACCGCCTTTGGAGGGCTATAAAGAAAGAGGTACCCCCTCCCCTTAGAAAACACACAACACAAGAGGCTCATTCCCTCCTCCACACATCCAGAGCTAGAGGCTCTCTAGTTAGGCTTAGGCTGAGTAGTTGGGCTGCCCTTTTGGCTCCCAAGTCCCTTGGAGAGTTTTGGGGTAAATTCCCTTGTATCATTTTACTCTCTTTGTAAGACTCATTCTTTTATCAATGGAATATCATCGTTCTTGTAGTAGTTATGTGCTTATGCTAGTTCATCGTTCATCCTTGATCTTGGATGAACGTTCTTCGTTTGTTCATGTTCGTTCATCGTTCGTTCATCGTTCATCGATGTTCGTTCATGATCGTTCATCGTTCGTTCGTCGTTCGTTCATACTCGATCATCGGTTAACGATGATCGTTCTTCATCGTTCATCGTTCGTCGCTCGTTCTTGAGCGACGAACGCCTATGCTTAACGTAGTGCTAGCTCTGATCCTTTGTTTAAGTAATCGCTTGCTAGACCTAGTTGTTCCTTTTGCCTAGTCGTCGGGTCCATTGTCTTGCAAGAGTGCTCTAGGTTTATCGCCTTGCAAGGTGCCTCGAGGGATCTAGAGTTGTGGTTAGTTACGCTAGCATGGTGCTAGGGCTTCCTTTCCACCCTTGGATGCGTGTTCGTGCTCCACGGTTTGTAGAGGTAGGCGGCAGGTGGTGACAGTCCTGTCCATCCCTTGTAATCCTCCACGTTCGGGTATGGCGTAGGAGTATATATGAAATGTCCGGAGATAGGGGCAGACTCTGATCGCTGGATCTCCCGATGATGGCTTGGCAGTAGAGCAGCTTAGTTTTGGCTTGTGTGCAGCTTAAGCTATAGGTAGATGCTACGCACGCTACTTGACGATGTACATTAGGAGTAGCAGTTCTTCTTATTTAACCTTAGTCTAGCTTAGAGCCGCCTCTCGTCTTTTATCAGAGAATGGAACTGCCTGCTGTGTGTGTCGCACTATCCTCTATCCATTTACTGCCTTACCCCTGCATTTGGATAGTGGTTATGATCTATCATTTGTAACACCATGAGTATAAGTACACACTTGTCAACTACGTCTTCCTTTGGGAAAATATAAATAACGATACCCTGGAATACTCTCGGGTGAAATGCTACAACGGGTTATCCGTGCGCTTGCGGATTATCTTGTATGATTAAATACTAATAGTACATTTCTAGCACTCGTTGCTAGTTGTGGATTATTATGTATCCTAAGCAAGTAACTTAACCCCAGGTATTTCTGGCGCCGAACCGGAATATTCACTCTAGGCCTAACCAGCCTAAGGTGGTTTTTTCTGTTTGGTGTAAGAAATACCAACAAGCATTTCTGGCGCCGTTGCCGGGGAAGATAATTGTTGACAAGTGTACAATGATTACTCATGATTACACTTGATGTGATTTAACCGTTTCCATTGCAGGCTAACCTTGATCTGTTTTCTCTCTTTGATGTGAAAACATGATAGTGTATGCGTGGATTCAACCTGCCGGAAAGCTTCGTTGATAATCCAGAGTCGCTTGTAAGGAAAGTCCGACCTCGCGTCGACTCTCCCTCACAAGCAACACTCCCGACAGACGAACCCACTTCATCCGCACCATCAACACTTATTGACATGGCTGATCAAAGGACCCTCCATGACTACTCTGCTCCCTCTGTTGCCAATGTTCCCGTTGGGCCCAATGTCAACGCCGGTGACGCAGGGTTTGAAGTCAAATCAAGCCTAATCACTATGGTGCAGGCTATTCCCTTTTGTGGAAAGGCCACGGAGGACGCCAACACTCATCTCCAGCAATTCCTTGAGATATGCAACACATCGGCAACCGCCGGAGTCAACCAAGATGCTATCAGACTTCGTTTGTTTCCCCTCTCCCTTCTTGGGAAGGCGAAACAATGGTTCTATGCCAATCGTGCCAGCATTGACACTTGGGACCGCTGTTCTACCGCGTTCCTTGCAAAGTTTTTCCCGTTGGGCAAAACCAATGGCCTTTGTGAAAGAATTTCAAGCTTCCAGCAAGCCAACAATGAAACCATCGCCGAGGCGTGGGATAGGCTCCAAGATTACATATCCGCCTGCCCACACCACGGGATGGAAGAATGGCTCATTCTTCAACATTTCTACAACGGGTTGACACCAACAACCCGTGGACATATGGATGCCGCTGCTGGAGGAGCCTTCTTCTCAATGACCGTTGCTCAAGCCAAAGAACTTATTGAGAAGATGGTCTCCAATCAAGGGTGGAGCGATGAACGTCTCCAACCACACTCTAAGGGCGTACACCCTATCAAGGAGGTGGACTTATTGTCCGCCAAGCTCGACCTCGTCATGAAGCGCTTGGACGACTTCAACACGCATGGTAGTGCTCGCTCACTTGACTCACGCATTACGTGTGAGGAGTGTGGCAACACTGGCCATATGGGGAAGGACTGCCCCAACCATACTCATGAAGAAGCATTCTACATGAACAACAACCATGGGTATCGTCCAAGTGGAGGTCAATGTTTTAACCAAAACCGCCATTCTTATCAAGGAGGTAATAATTTCTCTGGTTTTACTAATAATCAGCCTTCTTTGAAAGATTTGGTTTATGGCCAAGCTAAAATCAACGAATCAATCAACAAAAAGCTTGCTGCCAATGATCAAAGTTTAGAGAGTTTAAATTCAAAAATAGAAGGTCTTTCTTCTGCTTTCAAAAATCAATTGAGCTTTAATAAAATGATAGAAACTCAAATAGCTCAGCTTGCTGCTCTTGTTCCTTCTGCTAATTTTGGGCAGATTCCTGGGCAACCAGAATCCCCCATTGAAAAAGTTAATGTTATCACTACGAGAGGAGAAATGTTCTCTCGTATGACTAACCATGCAGGGAAGAACAGGCAAATGAGAGGAGAACCTTCTACAATAAGTACTGATCCAGGCTACCCAGTAATCTCTTGCTCAATTAAGAGCTTCCACTTCGACTACGCCCTGTGCGACCTTGGGGCTAGCGTGAGCATCATGCCCAAGGCAATCTTCGAGCAATTAAAATACAGATTCCTCACACCAACGGCGATGCGGCTACAATTGGCCGACTCATCTTTTCGCTTTCCAATGGGGATTGCGGAAGATGTGCCGGTATTCATAAGAGGCCACACCGTCCCGGTGAACTTCGTGGTGCTTGACATGACAAGGAAACGCCCCTCATCTTGGGACGTCCCTTCCTTAGAACCACAAAGGCCCAAATTGATGTTGGAGTTGGTGAAATCCGCCTCTACATCAACGGGAAGGAGGAGAAGTTCGAGTTTCAACCTCGAAAAGAACAATGCTCGATGATCAAGGTCAAATATGGGCCAAACACCTCCAACATTCAAGAAGTTGAAGTGACAGCCAGGAAAACGGACAGCCTCATTGCTCTATGGAAGAGCTTGGCAAAGATTGAAAATCCATCGCAGTTTCAACCAAAGAAACCTGCGACCACGAGGCCGGGATTGTGGGCCAAGAAACCCGCCCCAAAGTCCGAGAAGCCACCTACACCACCAAAGATGAAACAACTGTGGCAAGTCAAGGCGCAGCCCTCCACGTCCTCATCTCCAAGGACCGGGTCCGCGCCACCAAGCTAAACCCGTTGGAGAAGTCTTAGCCCATCGGACTTTAAACGACACGGCTTTGGTCGTCAGGGTAACCGGCATTATCATTTACTTTTATTTGCTTCTTTTTGAATTTTCCACCACCAATTTGCATTTGGATTTTTTCCAAACCACCTTGCATATTTATTTCCTCCACCAAAAATTTATTTGAATTTTTCCGCCAGCATATTTGAATTTCTCCCTCACCATGCATTTAAAATTCAAAATTTTCAAAAACACTTTTGCGTTCAGAATGTCTCATCTTTGGATGAAATTTTTGGACCACCCTTGTATCACCATGGAAAAGCCAAAAATATTTTTGCATGTTAAAATTTTTCATCAACATGTCGATTTTTAAATTTTTCGAAAAATTTTGAATTCGAGGCAACCTTTTATTTGGAAATCTTATTGAGCAAATAATTTTGAGGTGTTTCTGAACATAGCAACCATGGTCAATCACCATTTGGCCGTTGGGGGCTGTGGGCCAAGAGGGATGACAGGAGGGCCCCACAGGGGGTCGGCCGACCCCACATGCGAGGTCGGCCGACCCGGGGTGGCCGTTGGGCATGCTCCCCTTTGCCCCAACGGTCACCTGCCCCATCTCCTTTTCAAATTGAGCCGTTATAGCTCATCCATATAAGGAGGTGGCCGGCCATTGCACTCCCCCTCTCATTCACTCTCATTTCCACTCCTCAACACACTTCACTCCATTGCTCTCAAGTTCTCCATTGTGCTCACTTGGTTCTTGCCTCAAAATTCTGCAAAAATATTTCTCTCTTGGTTTGCTTTGCAGTTTTGTTTTGGTTTGATTTTCCAAGCTGCGTTTTCTCGCTTGCAAGAACACCGACGGTTTCATCGATTGGTTTTCACTCTTATAACCCGTTCGGAGTTTTCGTTCTTGCGTTCTTGCTCAACCTCGCTGCAGCATGAAGCGCGCCGGGAAGGCCGTCGCCTCGCTGTTCCGGTCCGGGAGCACAAGCTCGGGCTCATCTCGACCTCGCACTCGCGCCCGCACCGCCACCGAGCAAGTGTCAAGCCCTCAACATGAAGCCGCAACGGAGGAACAAGCCAACACCGAGCATCGTCTTCTCGTCGACACCGACCTCGACTTGGTCGGCGACGAAGAGATGAGCGCCTACGAAGCTCTCCGACTCCGTACATTTGCTCCTACGCGAGCATTTGATATGGAACTGCTGCAAAAGATTGGTATGGATGCTGAATTTTCTCGAATATTTAAAGAAATAGGGTGGGATAAGTTTGCAAGTGTAGATGAGCAGGGTTCCCGCTTACTTACACTACAGTTTTTATGCACCCTACGCGTGGTAGATGACGGTATTACCTTTCGGTTTTTCCGGGAGGAATATCATTTGACATGGAAAATCCTTAGTCAATGCCTCGGCTTTAATTCTCGCTGCACCATTGATGTTGATAGTTCGATTCTGGGTTACTCAAAGTTAGCTTTTTGGCAAAGAATTTCTGCATCTCCTACTTGTGAGAAACCCCGAACTAATCATATTCACCATCCTACCTTGCGCTTGTTTGTTGGCGGTCGTTAAAACCATGATTTGGCCGCCACCCTACCGGTAAATAAATGCATAACACCAAGATTTTGTGCATAGTAGTTAGGAATAATGCTACTCCACAGGTTTTGGTGAATATTTGGATGCAGGAGTGGATAATGGAGAAAAGTGGGCCCAGCCAGGGAATTTCCCTGGCCGGCCGGCCCCACCATAGGCCGGCCGGCCCCACCTGGTTTCCGCAGGCCCCAGACTTCCTCCAGTGGGCTGGAAACTAATCCACAACGCATAATTCAAGCCCAGCCCAGCAAAATTGCACCGCCATTCTAGAAGGTGGGCTATTTGGGCCTTAACTTGGCCCCCACTTCAATTCTGCCGACCCCAGCGAGGAGCCGACCTTCAGATCGCCTTCAGAAAGTGATCTGGAGCGTCCAGGCGCAAGACGGTGGCAAACCGCCACAGGGGACGGCCGGCCGGCCACTCCCCTAGGCCGGCCGGCCGACTTTGGCGCCACCGCCTCTCCAGCTTCGGCCAGGGTGCTCCCACCGCCTTCACAAGCTATAAATTGGACCCCCCGGCCTCAGAAGCAACTCGTACCATCACACTTCATCCAAGTGTTCATTAGTTTAGTTTAGTAGTAGCTTTGGGAGTTAGAGTAGAGTAGAGTGAGAGCTCTCTCGGGCTTCCGGAGTCTTCTCGGAGTTCGGTATAGTTCTTTGTATCCTAACTCTTTTGAGATATTATTTTATTTAATATATAATTAGTTTATTCTTTATTTATTTCTTTTAGTAGTTCTTTTCTATTTAGTTTATTTATTCGGTTAAGTAAGTGCTCGTAGAAGTCTTGTTGTGGGATTCGTGATTGTTGGAGTACGCAAGTACGAGAGAGTGCCTTCGTCGAGATGACGTCGTGTGAAATCTGTGCTTGTTTATTCTTAGATAGGACTGCTCCGTTGATCAAGAGTAGTTCCTCTAGGCGGGTGTTGTAAGCATGGCGCTTAGAGCTTGGCCTATGCACGTTTGGCACCCAACCCCACAGAGGATGGTAGCCGCGAGTGTATGTGACAGCTGCACCGGTCTCTGTAATCCACCACGTCCGGGTTGGACTTAGCAGGGTCTTAATTATAGCATACGGTTCCCTAGGTTTGAACTAGCATCATCGGTTAAGCTAGCACGTGTGTTCCCCGAAACGACATGACTTGTATGTGTATGAACTTAGCTAGAGTAGATAACCTTTGTAGACTTGACTGCTAGGAAGAGTAAATAATAGATAAACATACAGGTAGCCTTAACTCTATCTCGTTGCTCTCCTAAATGTATACTACAGTTTTTCTTTTATTACCTTGGATATGAGGATGTGTGTGCCACCCATATATATTATGCCTATCTTACCCCCGTCTTAAGTATAGTTTGATACATTATTCTTTCTCCAAATTATCCAATACATTGCTACTATTCAGCTCCCTTTCGCTCTGCTTCCCTGCAGAAATATAAATACGATGGAATACTCCAAGGTGAAATGCTACAATGGTGATCCGTACGCTTGCGGAATTAATGAATTTAATTTTATCGCATAAGAACCGCCAACATTGTTGCACATGTGGCTTGGCATTACCTTGTTTCCTAGAAGTGATATTAGGATTGTGCGCGAGGATGATCTGAAAATTCTTTATGCTATGGTTGAGAAAATAAAGATTGCTCCTGTTGTTTTCATGATTGCTCAGTGGTTAGAAAATTTTAGAATGACTGGACCGATTGAGTGCACCTCGTTGATTACACGTATTGCTGCGGGTGTTGGTGCTTTGCAGGATGCTAATGTTGCTTATATTGATACACCCCGCTCTCTTATCACCGAGGATTATCTTATTCAAGGTCATACACTTAAGCATGGTCCAAATAATTCTCTCATATTTTATTATGTCGGTTATACAAATGAATTCCTGTTACCTAACCGGGGACTTCGTTTGTATGACTGTCAAAACCTAACCACATCTCTCGAAAAAGAGGAAGCTGCACGCAGGAGTACTTCTTCTCGCAGGAGGACGCGCAGGCCGGAGCCACCCGCCGACACCGGGATGCCCGCACCGCAGCCCATGGCCTATGCATATGGGCCAAGCTACGGTCACGCCGGGTATGGTCCCGGTGGATACACCACTCCACCACCATTTGAGGTCGGCGGCTCGTCGCAGCAGGGTGCGGGCCAAGCCCAATGGACGCACCCTCCCCGCGCACAATGGGAGGAAATCTCCTCGAGTTCGACGTCCTACTCACCGAGGGCCGGTGGGCGTCGTTCGTCTGCAGCTCGTGATCCATATCTCGAGCAGCAAATGAATGCGCTTACCGAGCAAATGGGACGCATCGAGACTCGAGGAGAGGACGTTGACTACACTCTCAACCAACACGTCCTGCAGACCCACCAGTGGCAAGAAAACACAAGCGCCCAGCTCACCAACCTCACCAACATGACGCAGCAGGGCCAAGCCGATATGTTGGCTTACTTTCGCCACACCGGGTTCGATCCTCGACGCCACCCATGAGCAAGAACAAGCTTGGGGGGGATGCCATACCCCCCGCTAAGGTATCATGTATCGCAACTTGTATCCTTTTATTTCTTTTGCTTGCTTGTTCTTGCACCTCTCATGAAAAATACAAAAAAATTGATAAATCTGAAAATAAAATAAAAATGACAAAACTAAAAAGAACAAAAAAATAGTCTTTAGTGTGGTTTCTAGTTTTTCGTAGTTTCTCTTCACATGCGAGTATGAGTGTTTAGCCTTCCTTATGTTGAGATGATGAATAGTGGATCTGTTTTATCTCTCGTTTGTATCTAGTCACAACTTAGTGCTCTCCCAAGTTTTGAGATTTTTGGCTTATGCTTACTTAGAACTTGAAACTTGTGGGCTGCATAGTGCTTGATCTAAGTCTAAGTTGTTGTGAGATATGACATGGTACAAATAGGGCTGCTATGATCTTGTTCAAAGTACGACTTGACTTTCGGAGTTTTATTTTACAAAATACAAAAATGATAGAGTTCCTCAATGATCAAAATTCCTACCAAAGCCATATGTTGCTCTTATGTTGCAAAACCTTACACATATGCTGCTTGTCATTGCATTGAGCTTTATCAAAATTGTGTGACCCTAGTGAGAAGCTTGTCATACTCTCATTGATCAAGATCACATACACTCCACCTCGCATGCTAAACTTCTACACTGGAAGTTAAGCAACACCACCACACTTTCCACCCAATAAATACTCTAAAAATTCATTGTTACTCTCTCAAAATGTATCATTGGAGACATGGCTATGCAAAAGAAAGAAAAAAATAATCCCCTGCTCATACAAAAGTAGAGCATGATGAAAAAATGGGGAATAAAAGAAAAAAATGTTGAGAAAAAGAAAGAAAGAAAGATAGCCATGTTCTCCTCAAAAATCCAAAAAGAGAGAGAAGGAACAAATAAAAAGGAGTATATAGTTCTTCCACTTCACTACCACCATATACACACAAGCACATCTTGATCAAGGTTGTATGACTTGCATTCTCCATGGATCCACTCTTTTGGTTCGACAATATGTGTGATGCAAGTATGCCTCATATCATCCCTACCTTGAGCTCCACATACAAGCTTTAGAAGTAGGATGACAAGAGGCAACACAATAATGCCTTGGTGAGGAATATACACTTGTTGAGCGTTTTGAGAGCATCATTTGAGGAACTTTGTTTTTACTTCAAAAATTTTGAAAACCTCCGGAAAATAAAAGTCAAACAATGGACAAGTGAATGGTGCTCTGTTATAACCGTTCTATCTCTCAACCGCCCAAGACAAGGAAAAAGCCATACGCCTCATAACGAGTAAGGTAAAGGGTGAGTTACCATGCCAACTTTTTCAACTTAAAGGAGAGTATTTTCGTTGTGTGCATGGTACCTAGGAGATATGAAACATTGTAGCAACTCCTGATCAACATCCTAAGTCCTACTTCTTGCTCGGGACGAGCAAGGAGGACAGCTTGGGGGAGTTGTTGACGGTCCTTAGACCCAGTTTTTGACCGTCAGTTAGCTCTATAAATAAGGAAGAACTAACACTTGTTACTTGCATATTGTTATCAAATAACCTATTTCCACGTGTACCTCTAGATTTGGATGTGCAGGTGGAAAACAGTGATTTCCAGGTGTAAACAAGGCCCAAGGCGACGATTCCAACACGTCCATCAAACGACGCTCGCCGCGGGAATATAATTCAAGGATTAAAGGCCCAGAACCTACCAGAATATCAACTGAGGCCACGCACCTGGAAAAGAAGCATAAAGACCAGGGGGAAGCCACCTGCCAAGGCCCAGCCCAGGAGGGGCCAGGCCTGGGTCGGCCGACCCCAAACCCTGGGTCGGTCGACCTGGCAGGGTGGCCCCCTGGGTCCATCTTTCTAAGGCGGTTTGCAACCGACTTCAGGAGGTCGGTTCCACCTGCAATCAATGCCCACAATATCTGGAACCGCCTCAATTCCACCGCTTTTGGAGGGCTATAAATAAAGAGGTACCTCCTCCCCTTAGAAGACACACAATACAAGAGGCTCATTCCCTCCTCCACACATCCAGAGCTAGGGGCTCTCTAGTTAGGCTTAGGCTGAGTAGTTGGGCTGCCCTTTTGGCTCCCAAGTCCCTTGGAGAGTTTTGGGGTAAATTCCCTTGCATCCTTTTACTCTCTTTGTAAGACTCATTCTTTTATCAATGGAATATCATCGTTCTTGTAGTAGTTATGTGCTTATGCTAGTTCATTGTTCATCCTTGATCTTGGATGAACGTTCTCCGTTCGTTCATGTTCGTTCAACGTTCGTTCATCGTTCATCGATGTTCGTTCATGATCGTTCATCGTTCGTTCGTCGTTCGTTCATACTTGATCATCGGTTAACGATGATCATTCTTCATCGTTCATCGTTCGTCGCTCGTTCTTGAGTGACGAACGCCTATGCTTAACGTAGTGCTAGCTCTGATCCTTTGTTTAAGTAATCGCTTGCTAGACCTAGTTGTTCCTTTTGCCTAGTCATCGGGTCCATTGTCTTGCAAGAGTGCTCTAGGTTTATCGCCTTGCGAGGTGCCTCGAGGGTTCTAGAGTTGTGGTTAGTTACGCTAGCATGGTGCTAGGGCTTCCTTTCCACCCTTGGATGCGTGTTCGTGCCCCACGGTTTGTAGAGGTAGGCGGCAGGTGGTGACAGCCCTGTCCGTCCCTTGTAATCCTCCACGTTCGGGTATGGCGTAGGAGTATATATGAAATGTCCGGAGATTGGGGCAGACTCTTATCGCTGGATCTCCCGATGATGGTTTGGCAGTAGAGCAGCTTAGTCTTGGCTTGTGTGCAGCTTAGGCTATAGGTAGATGCTACACACGCTACTTGACGATGTACATTAGGAGTAGCAGTTCTTCTTACTTAACCTTAGTCTAGCTTAGAGCCGCCTCTCGCCTTTTATCAGAGAGTGAAACTGCCTGCTGTGTGTGTCGCACTATCCTCTATCCATTTACTGCCTTACCCCTGCATTTGGATAGTGGTTATGATCTATCATTTGTAACACTATGAGTATAAGTACACACTTGTCAACTACGTCTTCCTTTGGGAAAATATAAATAACGATACCCTGGAATACTCTCGGGTGAAATGCTACAACGGGTTATCCGTGCGCTTGCGGATTATCTTTTATGATTAAATACTAATAATACATTTCTAGCACTCGTTGCTAGTTGTGGATTATTATGTATCCTAAGCAAGTAACTTAACCCCAGGTATTTCTGGCGCCGAACCGGGAATATTCACTCTAGGCCTAACCAGCCTAAGGTGGTGTTTTCTGTTTGGTGTAAGAAATACCAACAAACGGGACACGTCCGATGGCCCGCAGCAGTGAACACCAGCTTCATCTACTACATGACCATCGTCAATACTGAGGAAGAGATCTACCTGATGTACAGCCTCTCTGACGACGCAGCGCCCACAAGGTTCGTTTTGACATACACCGGTGAATACCAGCTGGAGAGCTGGAGACCACCATCAGGGTGGGCCGTCGTTACGAAGTGGCCGGCCACCAAGTGCAGCATCTACAGCTACTGTAGCCCGCACGGTTACTGCGACAACACGGTGGCTGTCCCGACGTGCAAGTGCCTCGACGGCTTCGAGCCGATGAACCTTTGGAAGACTGGAACAGCGGCAGTTTCTCGCAGGGGGCCGGCGAAGGGAAGCACTGCAGTGTGGCGACGGTTTCTTGGCCTTGCCGGGGATGAAGGCGCCGGACAAGTTCGTGCACATCATGAACCGAACCTCCCAGGAATGCAAGGTGGAGTGCACTAGGAACTGCTCCTGCGTGGTGTACGCTTATGCCAACTTGAGCACCAGCAGGACCAAGGGTGACGAGACGAGGTGCTTGGTATGGATAGGGGACCTGATCGACACCGAGAAGCTGGGTAATTCCATTGCCAGTGAGACCCTGTACCTTCGGATTGCAGGCTTGGATGCTGGTGGGTAACTAAATTACTTTACCTCCTTTATTACCCGGCCGTCAATTAAATTTTTAGGCTCTTACAGAATCGAGATCTTCCATGAAATTCTTTGCCCTGACTTCCTCACGTCTAAAATTCAGGTATAAAGGACAAGACCAATGCACTGAATATTGTGCTGCCCACAGTTTTAATAAGTAGCATTCTGATTCTCGCAGGCGTTTTCCTTGCATGCTACAAGTTCAAAGGTACAAATCTACGTAACTTAATTCATAAATGTCCACATTGTCCATTGTACTCATCACATGACAAGTTGGTAAAAAATTTCTGGATGCAGGTAAAACGAGGAGTAGGCACAAGAAACAAATTTTGGATGGCATGACTACATCTTACGAACTTGGGGAAGGAAATTCTGCTCAGGATTTCAATTTTCCCTTTGCCAAATTTGAGGATATTGTGGCCGCAACGCACAATTTCTCAGAAGCATGATTGGACAGGGAGGTTTCGGCAACGTTTACAGGGTAATTCCTCATTGTAGTATAGGTTCATCTTACAACATTCTAGTTATGTAGTTCTTCATCAAAAGAATTTGTTATAGTAAGTAGTATTACCATATTAGTTTACTCTGGTTATATAATTGCATCAAGTTCTTTAATGAAAAATTCAAAAACAAAATGTTCTCCTTCCATCTCTGAAGGCAATAATAGGTGGTAAAGAGGTCGCTATCAAAAGGCTAAGTAAGGATTCTAGGCAAGGAACAGAAGAATTCAGGAATGAAGTTGTTCTCATTGCCAAATTGCAGCATAGAAATTTGGTTCAACTTCTTGGTTGCAGTGTCGAGGGAGATGAGATGATCCTGATTTATGAATACTTAGCAAATGGAAGCTTAGATGCTACCCTTTTTGGTATGTAATACACCATAAGCTCTTACAGATAGCTCATAACATCTCAAAATATTAATTCGAACATGGATACAGATAATTCAAGAAAACTATTGCTAGATTGGCCGACGAGATTTAATATAATCAAAGGAGTTGCCAAAGGACTTCTTTATCTCCATCAAGATTCAAGATTGACCATAATTCATAGAGATCTCAAAGCTGCTAATGTTTTGCTAGATGTAGATATGAGACCCAAGATAGCAGACTTTGGCATGGCTAGGATCTTCAATGATAGCCAGAAAAAGGCAAACACCCATCGTGTCGTGGGAACATAGTGAGTAACTATATATGTGAATTAACCTTTCAAATTAATTTATCACCAAATTCGACTTCCATGCATAATTATGTAGTTATTGTTATACCAGTGGCTATATGGCACCCGAGTATGCAATGGAAGGCACATTCTCCATCAAATCTGATGTGTATAGCTTTGGTGTAATACTCTTGGAGGTCTTAACTGGCATAAGGAGAAGTTCTGTTAGTAACATAATGGGTTTTCCAAACCTTATAGCCTATCTGAGTATATGCCTTCATAAATGTGTAACTAAAAGCATAGACTTTTATGCCAAAAAAAAACATTATATCTTTTCATTTGCCACAATCCTAACGGCTTTTATTATTTCGGGTATGGAATATGTTGAAGGTGGGGAAAACAAAAGATTTAGCAGACTCATCTTTTACGGATACTTGTTTGCTCGATGAAGTTTTGCTTTGTAATCATATAGCACTCTTGTGTGTTCAGGAAAACCCAGATGATAGGCCACTTATGTCTTCTATTGTGTTTGCCCTGGAGAATGGAAGCAACACACTTCCAGCCCCAAATCAACCTGCATACTTTGCACAGAGGTGCAACCAAATGGTGCAACTAGGAGAAAATATTCAGAATTCCATGAATACATTCACTATGCCAGCTATAGAAGGGCGGTGATGATTCTATATTGTTTATGTTTGAAACGCTACAAAGTAAAGGCTCAACAAAGGGTTGCTCATAGTGCACAATTTGGAAGTCTCATTTTGTAAGATTTTCTCTATCATATTTGTTATTTATCAATTCTTTGGTTCTTTTTCTTAAGTTTGGTACTTCAGGTTAATCTGTATAATGATCAGTGTGTTATTGTTTGATTGAACTTTGATCCTATAGATGAAGAATTTTGATATAAGCATATGAAGAAAGGCCACCTTGCAGATCGCCATCCCCATTCCCCTTTAATCACATTTTAGTTTTGTTATCTAAAGACATTTGAACGAACGTAATTAGATTATAAATCAAATAAAATAGGTTAGCTAAGACACAATATAAGATAAATGATTACTCATCTCACACTCAAATTGAGGGATGGTGAGAAATTCTTCAATCTGTTTCTACTATTTTATAAATATAGAATATAAAATAATTAATAGGAATAACCTATATTAAAATTTTATAATAATATAAAATATTTTAAATAGTATACTAAATCTAGCTGCGCAAATGCGCGGACAGCAATACTAGTTGCTTTATTATTGATGCAAATATATTTTATCTCCTGTACCATTTGAAAGAACAAATATAGTTTGTCCTTGTTTTTCTCGTACCACGTCGTACTTTAGTAACACGGCTGGTGGGCGGTGATTCGTCTCACTTGCTTACGTACACATGTGAAACCAGAGGCATATGTGAATCTGCTCCGGTAGCACATCAGCGCAATTAATTGTGCTACGGCAGCATGGTTTCTTCAGAGCTCAGGCACCTTGATCACGAGTTTTACGACTAGATTGCCAGCGTGTTTCGAGTGTTAGAGGATGGAGCTCATGCTGACTTCAACGGAATGCATGCGCTGTGTGGTGAGAAGCCAGAGCAACACACACGGTCGTCACTGGACAATGAGTATACCATGCTGATATGATGTAACTATCATAAGTTTTCAATTAAAAACATATTACGGGTAGATTCATATCTTTTCATTTGCCACCATCCAAAAAATGGCTTTTATTATTTCAGGTATGGAATATGTGGAAGGAGGGGAAAACAAAAGCTTTAGCAGATTCATATCTTACGGATACTTGTTTGCTCGATGATGTTTTGCTTTGTAATCATATAGCACTAGTCTTGTGTGTTCAGGAAAACCCAGATGATGGACCACTTCCAGCCCCAAATCAACCTGCATATACTTTTGCAGGTTGATTTGGAAGTCATTTTGTTATTTATTTATTGCGATTACACAGTACAACTTAGACATTCACAACGCATGCACACTCGCCCCTATGAACACACGTACATAAACCTTACTCCAATGAGCATCTTCGAAGACCAAGCCGGCAAATCCTCGAGATTGAGTCACCACTGATGCCTCGTTGTCGACAGGAGCGTTGCCTATCACTGAAAGCACAAAGCCGTTAAATCCTAGAAACCACTAGGCTACAGATCCTTTCGCAATCATTTTGTTAGATTGCTCTATCATGTTTGTTATTTATCAATTGTTTGGTTATTTTTCTTAAGTTTGGTACTTCAGGTTAATCTGTATAATGATCAGTATGTTATTGTTTGATTGAACTTTGATCCGGTAGTTGAAGAATTGTGACATAAACATGCATATGAAAGCCACCTTGCAGATCGCCATCCCTATCCTCCTTTATTCACATTTTGGTTTTGTTATCTAAAGATGTACTTTGAATGAACGAATCTTCTATGCACTTCGAAGGGAATGTGCTAGTCTATTCTCAAAAGGTTCCTTCCTTTTAAGGAGTCTTATATTTACTAATTGGAGATTTTTTTTAGACCTCCACGTTAATCGGAAGAAAATGCTAAAAAGTCTCAACAAAAAAAAACATCCGGCCGTACGAATTAGTGAAAGATAAATAATAAGCTTTAAATCTATCACGATCTAAATTACCCACCTATGCCATTGCAATAAATTTAGTCAAAAGGATCCCTAATACCTATTTATAAATTACCCACCATGCCATTATAGGTAAATAAATAAATTAATTAAGAATTATAAAAAATAGCCAAAATACTCCTAATTCCTATTTTTAAATTACCCACCATGACATTATGAGTAAAAAAATAATTAAATTCGAAAATAGAAAAATAGCCAAAAAACACCCATGATTCCTATTTCTAAATTACCCACCATGCCACTATGAGTCAAATAGTTAAATTTAGAATTATAAAAAATAACCAAAATTACCTCTAATTTCCATTATGAGTCAAAAAAATAGTTAAATTCGGAATTGTAAAAATAACTAGAAATACCTCCAATTCCTATTTTAAATACCCATCATGACATTATGACTCAAAAAATAGTTAAATTCGAATTAAATTAATTAAATATGTGAAAATTCGACATAAAAACAATATGAAAGTAAATATAATTTCTATTTCAATTTTTAGGGAAACAAAAATTAAAAAAGGAACATATCTTATATTACTAATTGGAGGCTCTTTAATCCAAGAAAAATTCAAGAAATTACCAAAAAAAAAGCAAAACATCTAGCCATTGGTTATGTGCTCGGCAAATCATAACCATTGGTTGGAAACCTGACCGATCTCCACAAAAGTCTCCAGGTTAACAAAAAAATTTGCATGCTTTCCTACATCATGTGTTGCTTTGGAATTGAAATGGAAAAATATTCTACGCTTAAATTACAAAAAATCCAAGCAAAACACGTCAAACCTTGCCAAGCCACCATCAGATTGCCACAAGTGCACATAATGTGATAGGATTGCTGAGAGCTGGGTGGTTAGGTAGGCTATCTTTAAGTGATTATTTTAGTTAACTACAAGGAGTTAAAGATTTGAAGTTGTTCCATGTGGATGCCATTAGATTCACGACCTACTCTCTTCGTCTGGATGTTCAGGTTCATAGAATGTTTTATGATTCTGGATAACTAGTTTGTCCAGGTTCATAACATCTTCAATGAATCTGATATATAACCGTAATATGCCAATTATTCCAGGACAGAGGGTTAGAGCATAAATTTGGGTTAAACATGTTCCATCCAAAAAATAATTCTAAAACATGTAGCAAATATGTTTCTTACGCTAAATATGGTTAGGTTTCACATTACAGATTTTTTTTTGACCGAAGTCAGTAGGGGATGCCCCAACCTATTTATTTAAATTTTTTTTATTCCAGCCTGGTTATTCGCTCCCATGGGGAGTTGAACCCAAGTCTGCTAGATGCTACTCAGGTGCTCTAACCACTAGGCTAGAGGCCCTTTCGCCACATCATAGATATTTAGCAACACTCTTCCGATGTGGACTTAACTCAAAACATAAATAAATGAGGGTGCTTCTCTCTCTAAGTTACATACACCTATAGAAAAATAAGTGATGGGAAAACTAAAACAAATATTGATATAAATTGAATATCATAACATTTATATATATCATTATTTATGTTCTCTTAAATTAAAGTTGTGTTTTAGATATTATTATTATAAAGCTGCTAGCCCGTGTAGGAGCACGGGTTGACAGGCTAGTTATCATAATCAGGGTGCATTCCAATTCACGCACTTGTCAGTTAAAAAATGAGAACTGCTATTTTTTTTTCCATAAAGCAGCACGAATCTGCTCCGGTAGCACAGCATGTAGACAGAGCACGTCAGCGTAATTGTGCCACGGCAGCATGGATTCTTCAGAGCTCAGGCACCTTGATCACGAGATTTACGACTAGATTGCCAGCGTGTTTCGTTGGAGGATGGAGCTCATGCTGAATTCAACGGAATGCATGCGCTCATTGCGCTGTGTTATGAGGACGGAGCTCATATTGTCGTCACTGAACAATGAGGATACAATGCTGACATAACTATCAAAAGATCTTTTTTTTAAAAAAAAACGTGTAGCTATCAAAAGTAGTATCCACGAGATTTCCATATGCTGTACTCCATTCATTCCTTAGATTTGATGTCGCTAGCACGGTCGGGAGCAAAAGCCATCCTACCTGCCGAGGTACGCGACATGCAAAGATGAAATGTCAACACAATAAGGTGCCCCTGAATGTTTAAAACTTGTGCGCTGGACTTCCAAACTTCGGCAGTATTTTACATTCTGCTTTCGTAATATAATGGGGCCGGCAGATCGAGAGTTTCCTGGGCTGCTTGGCGTCCCCTTGATTATTTTTGTTAGCTTCAGTCAACAAATCAACCAGGGTTGTTCATGAAAAATAGAGAGCACACTTTGAACGCTATTATTTTCAGTTTCCTAGCAAGTATTTGTTAGTTCATCTTTTATAGAATTCAGCTCAAAACATCGTCGCCAGGGGCGGTGCTTATTGATGGCCTAGACATTATCATCAGCACACAATCAATTTCAGCTATGTTAAATACTGTAAAATTATAATAATAAACTATGTTTAAACTCTTGGAACAATGTAAAAATAATTCAAATAGTTTAACAAGTCTAGCCGCGCAGATGCGCGGACAGGCATACTACTTTAAAGTAATTATAAAATGTTACCAAGATAGGTGGTGTCTAGCCTGCGCAATTGCGAGCTGTGCATTCTAGTGAAGCTTAAAGAGAGCTTCTAGATGCTGGAAGGAGATTACATGTAACCACATGTATGTCTCGCTTATTCCTTCTTTAATTTGGAACACGACGTCGCAAATTTCTGCAGCATTTTGTTTGTTTTCATCTTGTCCAAAACAAGAAAGCCCTTTTGACACGGTTGATTGTAGACCACGGCTAGTCAAGGGTCAAGGCGTTTCTGAGTCAGTAAAATCTTCAGTCGTCGAAGCTGATCCGAGCCCAATATTCCAAACAACCAAGCAGTACATAATGAGCATGCACATTCTCTTCAGTATTCAGCTCACCGTGTTGGAAGGAAAAGTGCTTGATGGCTTGGTCAGCAGCCATCAGGTACTCCACTTTGCTTCTCCTCATTCTGCTGCCGCTCTGTTCAGCCGACGACAGGCTTGTTCCCGGCAAGCCGCTCACCTCTGGCGCCACCATCATATCTGATGGCGGCAACTTCGCCTTTGGCTTCTTCTCCCTTAGCAACTCTACCCCGGCCAAGCTTTACCTCGGCATATGGTACAACAACATCCCCCAGCTCACCGTGGTGTGGGTCGCCAACCGAGAAATCCCGGCCACAAACGGGACGTCCTCGTCGCCGGCGTTGTCGTTGACGAACACTTCCAACCTCGTCTTGTCCGATGGCGACGGCTGTGTTCTTTGGACGACCGACGTCGAGTCTTCGCCAGCTTCCACTGGCACGGCCGCGGTGCTTCTGAACACCGGCAACCTTGTCATCCGGTACTCGAACGGCACCGCCTTGTGGCAGAGCTTCGAGCACCCAGGCGACACGTTCCTCCCTGGCATGAAGATGGGGATCAGGTACAAGACGCGTGTTGGCCCGCGCATGGCGTCGTGGACGAGCCCCAACGACCCCTCGCCGGGGCCCTTCTCCTACGGCGTGGACCCAGCCACGCTTATTCAAGCATTCCTTTGGAATGGGACACGTCCGATAGCTCGCGCCCCACCATGGACGGGCTACATGGTTGACGGCCAGTTCCCGGTGAACAACAGCTTCATCTACTACATGACCGTCGTCAAAACTGAGGAAGAGCTATACATGACCTACAGCATCTCGGACAGCGCTACACTTACCAGGTTCGTTTTGACATACTCCGGTGAATACCAGATGGAGAGCTGGAGACCATCAGGGTGGGCTGTCGTTTGGAAGTGGTTTTCCAGCAAGTGTAGCGCCTACGGCTATTGTGGTCCATACGGTAATTGCGACAACACGGCGGCAGAGCCGACGTGCAAGTGCCTCAACGGTTTCAAGCCGGCGAGTCTGGAAGAGTGGAATAGCGGTAATTTCTCGCAGGGGTGCCTGCGAAAGGAGGCTCTCAAGTGCGGTGACGGCTTCTTGGCCTTGCCAGGTATCAAATCGCCGGATAAGTTCGTCCTCATCAAGAATCGAAACTTCAAGGAGTGCATGGCAGAGTGCGCCATGAACTGTTCATGTGTGGCATACGCTTATGCCAACGTGAGCACCAGTAGGAAGATGGAAGACAGGACGAGGTGCTTGGTGTGGACAGGGGACCTGATTGACACCGAGAACTACGGTAATTGGGCTCGCACCGACACGCTCTACCTTCGGGTTGCAGGCTTGGATACTGGTGCGTAACTGATTTTACCTCCTTTACCCGTCGTATGAACTTTAAGGATCTTACAGAATCGAGATGTTCCAAGAAATTATTCTCACTGACTTTCCTGACGTCTAAAATTCAGGTGTAAAGAAGAAGACCAATATGCTGAAGATTGTGCTGCCTACAGTTTTAATAAGTACCATTCTGATTTTCGGAAGCATTTTCCTTGCATGCTGCAAGTTCAGAGGTACAAATTTACAAAATCTCAGTCACCTGAGAAGGAGAGACCTCCTATTTTATATTTTTAAACGTCAACATTCTACATAGTATTAATCACATGAGAAGTTAATCATACCGTTCTGGGTACAGGTAAAATGAGGAGGAGTAGGCACAAGAAGCTAATTTTGGATGCCATTGTTACATCTGGCAAACTTGGGGAAGGAGATTCTGCACAAGATTTTGAATTTCCCTTTTTCAGATTTGAGGACATTGTGGCCGCGACACACGATTTCTCAGAAGCATGTAAGATTGGACAGGGAGGTTTTGGCAACGTTTACAAGGTAATTCGTAGTTTGATCTTATTAATTAGAGTTATCTCGTAGTTTCCAAAAGAAATCATGTGTAATTAGAAGTAGAATATATCCATTTATTCTGGTTATGTAATTACATCAAGGTGTCTGATGGCAAACTCAATAAAGTTTTCTCCTTCCATCTCTGAAGGCAATAATAGGTGGTAAAGAGGTTGCTATCAAAAGGCTAAGTAAGGATTCTAGGCAAGGAACGAAAGAATTCAGGAATGAAGTTGTTCTCATTGCCAAATTGCAGCATAGAAATTTGGTTCAACTTATTGGTTGCAGTGTTGAGGGTGATGAGAAGATCCTGATTTATGAATACTTGGCCAATGGAAGCTTAGATGCCGCCCTTTTTGGTATGTACTAAATCATAAGTTCTAACAAATAACTCATAACATCTCAAAAATATATTAATTTGAGCATATATGCAGATAATTCAAGAAAAATGTTGCTAGATTGGCCAACGCGATTCAATATAATCAAAGGAGTTGCCAAAGGACTTCTTTATCTCCATCAAGATTCAAGATTGACCATAGTTCATAGCGATCTCAAAGCCGCTAATGTTTTGCTAGATGTAGAGATGATACCCAAGATAGCAGATTTTGGCATGGCTAGGATCTTCAATGATAGCCAGAAAAAGGCGAACACCCATCCTGTCGTGGGAACATAGTGAGTATCTAAATTAACTTATCAAATTAATTCGTGACTAAATTTTACTTCCATGCATAATTTTGTAAGTTAATGATCTAACAGCGGCTATATGGCACCCGAGTACGCAATGGAAGGCACATTCTCCATCAAATCTGATGTGTATAGCTTTGGTGTAATACTCTTGGAGATCATAACTGGCGTAAGGAGAAGCTCTATTAATAACATAATGGGTTTTCCAAACCTAATAGTCTATGTGAGTACCTTTTCTAAATTTAACAAAATTCATAGGCTTTTTTCCCAAATAAAAATAAAATAAAATACTAGAGTGTTTCATTTACCACAATCCGAATCATGGCTTTTATTATTTCAGGTATGGAATATGTGGAAGGAGGGGAAAGCAAATGATTTGGCAGATTCATCTATTGTGGATTCTTGTTTGCTAGATGAAGTTTTGCTTTGTAATCATATAGCACTCTTGTGTGTTCAGGAAAACCCAGATGATAGGCCACGTATGTCTTCTGTTGTGTTTGCCCTGGATAATGGAAGCAACACACTTCCAATCCCAAATCAACCAGCATACTTTGCACAGAGGTGTAATGAGATGGTGCAACTAAGAGAAAATATTCAGAACTCCATGAATACATTCACTATGACAGCTATAGAAGGGCGGTGAATAATTCTATTTTTCATGTATCAAATACAAGAAAGCAAAGACTCAACAAAGAGTCGTGCCTCTTGCGCAACTGGAATCAGTTTGTTAGATTTCTTCTATCATATTTGTTATTTATCAATTGTTTGGTTCTTTTTTTTTTAAGTTGGGTACATCAGGTTAATCTGTAATGTTCAGGGTGTTATTATTTTATTGGACTCTGATCCGATAAATAAAAAAATGTGATATATGCATATGAAAGAAAGGCTACCTTGCAGATAGCCATCCCGATTCCCCTGGAATCATATTTTGGCTGTCTTTGTGAGGATGTGATGTAAGGCCGTACTTTGAACGTACGAATCTTCTATGAAGTGTCAAAGGTACTGTGGTATCATCAACGAATCCCTAAAAGGATCTTTCCTTTTAAGTAGGAAGTTGTCAGACAGTCAGAATGGCAACAGAGAGTAAGGTGGCAGTCCAATTCACACACATCAATTTCCAAAAACATATAAGGAGCTTAACCGAAACTTTAAAAATTTAGGTTTCCTCAGGAGCTTTGACTTCTTGTCGTTCCACTAAGATTATGTCATTGAAAAAAGAAAACTCTACACGCAGTTTGACTGGCATAAGTCCGCCACCAAAAAAAAAATAAAAATAAAAATCTTGCTTCCACACCACCCGTTTTTCGTCGCAGCATCGTTTCGTGCCCTCTTCCGGAAGCGAAAACTCAGTGTGGTTGTTGGAGCCGGTGATAATTTCATTGTGTGCGTACCAAACTTAGAGAAGACCAGCCTTCAGTCTTAACCATCCATTTCCAAATCCATCTGTCGCTACAACACCACGCGGTCACCGATGCCAAGCGTCGCTCTGACGCTAAATGCCGAGACTCAAGCTCTACCGTTGCCTGTAGCCTGAATGATGAAACTAGACAGCTAGTCAAAGGTTTTTTTTTTAGATAAAGGAATAAAACATCCGGCCTTTTGCAATGTTTGCATACAGCCTGTATAGTCATCATTATTACAAATTCTCATAATCAAATAGCAGCTCCATGTAAGAAGAACCACAAATTCTAATATGCGACGGCCATCCGTTCTTGGCAAAGATGCTCATGACGATCATCTCCAACATATGGCACGCTCGCACCACCTCCTCCCTGTAGGCTTCCTTTTGCAATAATCTCCAGAAGCGAAACCAGTATGTACCTCTAAAGACCACCTGTAACAATCAGAATGTCAACTTTTTGTTAAAAGCAATATCATTGCGGCATAACCACCAAAACATGGCAGCCACCCCTACAAGAATAAGGCGTTTTTCTTTGGCCCCTTTAGAACTAAGCCATCCCTCCAAGATATGACTTATATTATTCGGTATCGGAAGGCCCGTAGCAATGTTGAAAATTTGCCAAGTAGATCTAGCAACATAGCACTTAAAGAATAAGTGTTGTATCGATTCATTTTCTTTAAAAAACTACACCTTGGACTTCCCTTCCACTTACGTTTTAACAAATTATCCTTTGTTGGAATCACACCTGTACCAAGGTATCAAAGAAAAAATTTTATCTTGAGAGGGAGTTTTATCCTCCATAGGGCCTTTGTACGGGACTGAAAAGATTGCAACAACATTACATTGTACATCGAATGGACCGAGAAATTCCCATTGACATGTAAACTCCATTTGAAAGAATCAAGCTCCGTAGTTAGCCTAACATGAGCTAACTTCGAAACCATGTTGTTCCATTCTATCAGTTTGTTCCCAACTATGGGTCGCCTAAAGATTATGTTGAGCGGAGTAGAGCTAAAGACTTGTTCCACTGTGATATGTTTCCATCTAGCCACATTATATAGAGATGTGAATTGTTCACTTAGAGGTGTATTATCCATCCAAGTGTCATTCCAGAACCTTGTTTGGCTTCCATCCTTAACCTGAAAGGATCCCCATTTGAGAAATTCGCTTTTAACCTTCATAAGCCCAGACCAGAAGTGAGAATCTACTGGTTTGCCTTGTGTTTGAGTAAGTGTTTTGTTACTGAAATATTTAGTTTTCAATAACCTTTGGCAAATGCCATCTTCATTCATTAAGAAGCCGATAAAGCCACTTACTGAGGAGACATATATTTTTTACTCGAAGATTTGTTACGCGAAGCCGCCCCCCCCCCCCCCCCCCCCCCCGGTCTTTGGGTAGACAGAATATATGCCATTTAGCTAGGTGGTATTTCTTTTTATGACTATCCACTTCCCAAAAAAATTTGGAACGAATATTATCTAATTTTTTTGAGAACCCCACAAGGGATTTCAAAGAAATCCATCATAAAAACTGGTAAATTACTTAGTACTGCATTCATCAGCACTAGTCGGCCTCCAGCAGACAAAAGTTTGCCTTTCCAATTACTCAGCTTCTTTTCGAACTTTGCAGTAACCTTTTTCCATTCACTATTCCTTAGGTTTCTGTGAATCATCGGTATTCTCAAGTATTGGAAAGGTATGTTACCGATTTCACATCCAAACAAACGGGCGTATTGGTCCTCTTGTTCTCTTGCTTCCCCAAAGCAAATGATTTCACTTTTCTGAAAGTTAATCTTGAGACCTGATAGTTGTTCAAACACAGACAACAAGAGCTTCATATTATTAGCTTGTTGAATGTTGTGATCCATGAAGATGATGGTGTCATCAGCATATTGTAGTATTGATAACCCATCGTCTACAAGGTGGGGGACAACCCCGGTGACTTGACCATCTCCCTTAGCTCGTGATATTAGAATAGCAAGCATGTCAGCAACCAAGTTAAACAGAATGGGAGATAGAGGATCGTCTTGTCTCACACCTTTATATGTTTGGAAGTATGGGCCAATGTCATCGTTGACCTTAACTCCCACATGTCCACCAGAAACAAAACTTTGGATCCATTCACACCATTTTTCAGAGAAACCTTTCATTCTCATGGTTTGCTGAAGGAAGGACCACTTGACTTTGTCATAGGCTTTCTTAAAGTCAATTTTAAGTATGACACCATTTTGGTTCTTCCTGTGCATCTCATGAATGGTCTTGTGTCAGATTAATACACCTTCCATTATGTTACGAACAGACATGAAAGCCGTTTGAGAAGGACGAATTACTTTTTTAGCAACTAGACCAATCCTATTTGTGACAACCTTGGTTAATTAGGATTTGAAAGCTGACATTCAAAAGGCATATTGGTCTGTAGTCTTGTACTCGAACCGCATCCCCCTTTTTAGCTAGTCAAATTAACTCAAAATATATATCTCCATCTCTAGCCGGCCAAGTCTCAACGATGGAGTGCTTGTTGGATACAAAATTTGGCAAGCACACAGACAGGTATACCGCGGCAGGTTGCACTCGCGCGCGACGCTGTCCAGCCTGCCTATGACATGGGTCTGGCCCATTTCAATGTTATCCACACGACATAGTTACAAAGTTGCCACTGAACAGATTTTTCAGAATCGGGAAAATTTATTCCAGGCCTCTGCATCAAAAAGATGGATGTAGCTATAAAGATTACAAAGAAAAAGTTGCTCTATTACAAATTGCACACAGGCTTAGGAACAAAAGAGCAAACAAAGTAAACAAACATCTGTCCTGCAACGAGTCGCCACCACCTCCAGGTCCTGTCCAACCCAAATCGTCCTGCCACTGAACACATAACTATCAAAAGTAGTCCACAAGATTTCCTTACGCAGGATTCCATGTATTTCATATAGGTTGTGTGTTGCTAGCATGCCAGCAGCAGTGAAAGTGGCATCTCCTTAATTAACTACACCAAAGTCTGACGTGCACAGCTGAAAATGTCAACGATGGCACTGAAAGTCTGAATCCTAAAACTAGCGCGCCGGAATTCCAAGCTTCTGCAGTATTTTACCTTCTGCTTTCGTAACAAAGGCTGAATATTGGATATTGGACGGAGTTTGTGTGTATATGTCCTCATATTTCTAGCTCGATCGATCATCCCTCTTTTGCAACATGACATCGCCGTGACATATATCATTGTTATTATCTTCAGTCATAGAGCAACCGGCTTTGTTAGTTAAAAAGAAACAAACACCCGGACAACTTTGACATCGTTGCTTGTAGACCAAGGATAACTGGATAAAAACAACAATTCCTAATCAATTAAATCGTTCAGTTGCATGTTACATTCAAAGAGTTCAGCTCGCCGAATTGCAAGCAAAGGTGTTAGTTTTTGATGGCTTGGTCAGCTCTCGTCTGGTACGCCACTTTCCTCCTCCTCATCCTGCTGCCGCCGTGTGCGTCCGTCGACCGGCTAGTACCCGGCAAGCCGCTATCACCTAGCTCCACCATCGTATCCGACGGCGGCAGCTTCGCCTTGGGCTTCTTCTCCCTGAGCAACGCCACTTCAGCCAAGCTGTACCTGGGCATATGGTACAACGACATCCCCGGGCTCACCGTGGTGTGGGTCGCCAACCGAGAAGCCCCGGCCATAAACAGCACCTCCTCTACACCAACGCTGTCCCTGACCAACACCTCCAACCTCGTCTTGACCGACGGCAACGGCCGTGTTCTTTGGACGACCGACATCGCCGACGCCACGAGCTCCGCCGCAGCGGTGCTTCTGAACACGGGCAACCTCGTCATCCGGTCTTCGAACGGCACCGCCTTATGGCAGAGCTTTGAGCACCCGTCCGACACGTTCCTCCCCGGCATGAAGATCCGGATCAAGTACAGAACGCGCGACGGCGAGCGTCTGGTGTCGTGGAAGGCTCCCGACGACCCCTCGCCGGGGCCCTTCTCATACGGAGGCGACCCGGACACGTTCCTGCAGATCTTCATCTGGAACGGGACGCGTCCCCTGCTGCGCGACGGCCCGTGGACTGGCGACATGGTGTCCGGCGGGTACCAGCCGAACACCAGCGCCATCTTCTACCTGACGATCGCCGCCACCGAAGAAGAGATCTACATGTCCTACAGCTTATCGGACGGCGCCCCCCACATGAGGTACGTGCTCACTTACTCCGGCGAGTACCAATTCCAGAGCTGGAACGGCAACTCGTCGGCGTGGACGGTCCTCGGCGGTTGGGAAACCAGGGAGTGCAATCGCTACGGCTTCTGCGGCCCGCACGGTTACTGCGACAACACGGTGGCATCCCCAACGTGCAAGTGCCTCGATGGTTTCGAGCCGACGAGGCCGGAAGAATGGAACGGCGGCAATTTCTCGCAGGGATGCCGGCGCAAGGAAGCGCTGCAATGCAGCGACGGTTTCCTCGCCCTGCCCGGGATGAAGGCGCCGGACAAGTTCGTGCACATCATGAACCGAACCTCCGAGGAGTGCGCGGCGGAGTGCACAAGAAACTGCTCGTGCGTGGCGTACGCGTATGCCAATCTGACCACCAGCAGGACGAAGGGGGACAGGACGAGGTGCTTGGTGTGGGCCGGTGAGTTGATTGACACGGCGAACGATGGCAGCGAGACGCTCTACCTCCGGATTGCAGGTCTGGATACTGGTATGTGTGGTGGTGGGGCTTATTTTATTTCCTTCATCATCTGTCGGCTATACAAATTTGAAGCCTCATTTCGCATGCCAGGAATTCATGGACTGAAATGGTTTCCATTTCAAGTTCCTGGGTTCCACACGGGGCCTACTTTTCACATTCATAAACTGCGTGTTATTGACTTTTGAAACAGGTGTAAGGGCCAAGACCAATGTACTGAAGATTGCGCTGCCTACTGTTCTAATAAGTAGCATTCTGATAATTGCAGGCATTTCCATTGCATGGTGCAAGTTCAAAGGTACAACTCTCTGCATAACTTCATCCTTACAGGTCTATAACTTGTATCCGTTAAATGACACTCAAATAAAATTTCCAGCTTCAGCTCAAATAAGAAAGAGGAAAGACATAAGAAGTTATTTTTTGATGGCATGAGTGCATCTGATGAACTTGGCGAGGCAAACACGATTCATGATTTGGAATTCCCATTTGTCGGATTTGAGGATATTGTATTTGCAACTAACAATTTCTCAGAAACATGTAAGATTGGGCAGGGAGGTTTTGGCAAAGTCTACAAGGTACGCAGTAGTTTGACCCGTTTATTAATTCTAAATATGTAATTACATTTACACGGAGCTGTTATTATTCAATATGTGATTGCATCAAGTTATCTGCATTGCGAATCAGTCTAAAGTTTTTTGCTCCCTCACATATATTAGGCAATGCTAAGTGGTCAGGAAGTAGCTATCAAAAGGCTAAGTAAGGATTCTGAGCAAGGAACAGAAGAATTCAGAAATGAAGTTATTCTAATTGCCAAATTGCAACACAGGAATTTGGTTCGACTTCTTGGTTGTAGTGCTGAGGGTGATGAGAAGGTCCTTATTTATGAATACTTGACTAATGGAAGCTTGGATGCAATTCTTTTTGGTATGTCCTAGTAAGCAGTACTGCAGTAGCACATAGTGTAAGCTAATAACACCATCAGAAAAGCACTACAAATATTTTGCTTTCGTTTGAATTTTTATGCAGACAATTCAAGAAAAATGTTGCTAGATTGGCCGACTCGATTCAATATAATCAAAGGTGTTGCGAGAGGACTTCTATACCTCCACCAAGATTCAAGGTTGACCATAGTACATAGGGATCTCAAAGCCGCCAATGTTTTGCTAGATGCAGACATGAGACCCAAGATAGCTGACTTTGGCATGGCAAGGATTTTCAGTGATACCCAAAAGAAGGCAAATACCCAACGTGTTGTTGGAACATAGTGAGTACATCTTTGAATCAACTTCAAGTATGTGATTACATTCAAATTTCTTGCAATAATTTTTGCATGTGAATTGTCAACCAGTGGCTACATGGCTCCTGAGTACGCAATGGAAGGCGTCTTCTCTGTCAAGTCTGATGTCTATAGTTTGGGTGTGCTAATATTGGAGGTTGTAACTGGCATAAGAAGAAGCTCCTTTAGTGACATAGCAGCTTTTCCAAATCTTGCAATCTATGTAAGTATATGCCTTTTTGTGAAGTTGCAAAATAAGATTAAAGTACACATTCAGGTCTTACAGTTACCACGGTCCAAATGATTCTTTGGTTTTTGGGGTTTTTTTTGGCGAATAATTCTTTGGTTGTTTCAGGCATGGAAGATGTGGAAAGAAGGCAAGGCGAAAGATCTGGCAGACCTATCTATTACGGAGACTTGTTTGGTGGATGAAATTTTGCTTTGCACTCATATGGCACTCTTGTGCGTTCAGGAAAACCCAGATGATAGGCCACTTATGTCACCTGTGGTGTTCGCCCTGGAGAATGGAAGCTGCACACTAAGCACGCTTCCAAATCCCAGCAGCCCTGGGTACTATGGGCAAAGGAGCAATGAAATGGAGCAAATAAGAGATAGCATTGAGAATTCCACAAATTCCTTGACTCTTACAAAATTAGAGGGTCGATAATTATTTTTGATGTATCAAGCACTATCCAAGTTAGAATATCACCCGTCACTCGTTCTTTGCAACTCATTTCTTTCTTACTGGTTTTTCTGTTTCAATTTATGGCTTCATCAGCAATCTAAAAACCTCTGTAGATATAATTTTTTTCCTAGTACAAGAAAAAAAGAACATAAATGTGAATTTGAGTCGAATGTTTTCTTTTCATTCTTACAGTGAGAATTGGTTTTCAGAATGGCACTGCTGAACAACATTAGGGGTGTCCATTCTGTGCGGCACAAGTTCATTTGTCAGATATGAAGAGCATGCATGCGTTCATTTGCAGCCTCAAGGCCCTGTCCCCAAAGAGGGAAATCTGAACAGTTTTTTTTTTTTTGGAAAATAGGGCAGAAGCGCTGCCATTCATTAAAATAGGAGAGATAAAAAGTACATCCTAAGAGTACATAGACCAACCCAGCATTAGAGCCAAGAAATCTGAACAGTAATACGCAAGATTAATTGGTGTCGAACAGTTCAATTTCTTGAAGGCATTCCGGAAGAAAACAATGCTCAAGGATTCTAAATAGGAGAGTTAAGGTAGCGTAATGGTTAAGGCTTCCGAGTAGCACCTCAGTAACCCGGGTTCGACTCCCAGTGGGAGCGAATTTACGTGGACTGGGTAAAAATATCCCGTCGTCCGACTCTGCGCCAAAGCACGGCTTAAAAAGGCCCGGCCCACGCTCACATGGGCAACGTGGCCGCCGTGTAAGGGTGGAGGAATGGAGGTTCGGGGGTTTTTCTTGATCTACGTGAGAGATCTTCTCTATCAGGCAATGCCCGGGGGCCGTCTTACCCCCCGCATGTCAAGTTTTTTAAATAGGAGTAGTCACAAGTCAGAATGACAATGGATGGGGTAAATCTCCAATCGATTGGGGAAGCCTGGTAGGTGGATAATCGATGGATCCTGGTCTGAGTCAAACTCTTTGACAGTTTCAAAAAGTACAAGCATGACGATGATGAATATTGGATCACATATATCAGCATAAGGAAATCTTGCCTAAGTGACATATAGGCCCTTTGAGCAAGGCCGACTGATGTAATAGTCCGCAAGATTTCCTTACGCAGTAATCCCATGCATTTCTTAGACTGTGTCGCTGCCATGCCGGAAGCAGTGACAGTGGCATCCTAATTAACTACACCACGGTCTGACGTGCGTAGCTGAAATGTCAGCAATGGCTCTGAAAGTCAGCATCCTAAAACTAGTGCACAGGAATCCCAAGCTTCTGCAATATTCCACCTTCTGCTTTCGCAATTAAGCCTGCAGAGAGCTTCGTGGATGGTGGAAGGAGTGTGTGTATATATGTCATCATATGTCTGACTCCTTTGCAACATGATGTCGCCGTGATATACTATTGTTAGCTTCAGTCATAAAGCAACCGCCGTTATTCGTTAAAAAACAACACAAGAACCGGGACAAGTTTGACATAATTGCCTGTAGACCAAGTTTGAAGGCAACAATTCCTACTCAGTAAAACCTTCAGCTGCCTAGCTCATCCTGCCAAACAAGCATGTTACTACATTCAGCACACCAAGGTGTTTTTGATGGCTTGGTCAGCTCTCGCCTTGTACGCCACTTTCCTCCTCATCTCGCTGCCGCCGTGTGCATCCATTGACCGGCTAGTCCCCGGCGAGCTGCTCACACCAGGCGCCAGTGTAATATCTGATGGCGGCAGCTTCTCCTTTGGCTTCTTCTCCGTGAGCAACTCCACCCCGGCCAAGCTGTACCTCGGGATATGGTACAACGACATCCCCCGGCTCACCGTGGTGTGGGTCGCCAACCGAGAAACCCCGGCCACAAACGGCACCTCCTCCTCCTCGTCGCCGGCGCTGTCCCTGACCAACACCTCCAACCTCGTCTTGTCCGACGGCGACGGCCGTGTTCTTTGGACGACCGACGCTGCCGGCGCCGCGACCTCGCCAGCAGCCACTGGCAACGCCGCGGTGCTTCTGAACACAGGCAACCTCGTGGTCCGGTCTCCGAACGGCACCGCCTTATGGCAGAGCTTCGAGCACCCGGGCGACACGTTCCTCCCCGGCATGAAAATCCGGGTCAAGTACAGGACGCGCGCAGGCGAGCGTCTGGTGTCCTGGATGGCCCCCGACGACCCCTCCCCGGGGCCCTTCTCCTACGGCGGCGACCCGGACACATTCCTGCAGCTCTTCCTCTGGAACGGGACGCGCCCGGTGATGCGCAGCGCGCCGTACACGGGCTTCATGGTCGACAGCGAGTACCAGACGAACGCCAGCACCTTCACCTACAAGGCGGTCGTCGCCACCGAGGACGGTATCTACCTGACCTACACCTTGTCGGACGGCGCCCCGCACACCAGGTACGTGCTCACTAACTCAGGCAAGTTCCAACTCCAAAGCTGGAACGGCAACTCATCGGCGTGGGCGGTCCTCGGCGACTGGCCAACCTGGGAATGCAACCGATACGGCCACTGCGGCCCGCACGGTTACTGCGACAACGCTGTGGCTGTCCCGACGTGCAAGTGCCTCGACGGCTTCGAGCCCATGAACCTGGAAGACTGGAGCAATGGCAGGTTCTCGCAGGGGTGTCGGCGAAAGGAAGCTCTGCAATGCAGCGACGGCTTCTTGGCCCTGCCCGGGATGAAGGCGCCGGATAAGTTCGTGCATATCATGAACCGAACCTCCCAGGAATGCGAGGCGGAGTGCACTAGGAACTGCTCGTGCCTGGCGTACGCTTATGCTAACTTGAGCTCCCGCAGGATGAATGGGGATGTGACGAGGTGCTTAGTGTGGACAGGGGACCTGATTGACACCGAGAAGGTGAGCTATATGTCCGGCAGCGAGACGCTGTACATCCGGATTGCAGGTTTGGACGCTGGTACGTGCTGTGCAACTGATATTATGTTTTCATCATCTGAACGTTACAAACTTGAAGCCTCATTTGTAATGCCTGGAATGCATACCAGTTTCTTTTCGGTAACTGACCCCTACTATTTTATTTTTTTTTTTTTATTTTGCGACTGTGAGCCCTACTATTTGATTAGTTATTTTTACTCTCATCGTTTTAAAAAAATTGCAGTTCAACATTTTATCATGGTCAAATACTTTTATCTCTGACCAACGATTTCTATAAACTCCTGTATTTTAACAACTTGAAGATTTATGCTCTTAGATTCACCAGAAATTTTTCACATCTATCAGCTAGAAATTAATTCTGTTTCAGTCCATTTTTTTATCCAACTGTGGCTCGCCATGTGCATTCACTCAGTTTTCTAGGTGCATTATTGTGTTTGGGCCCAAATTGTGTGGTGGGCCTGTTGTTTCGTGGTGTTTTTTATAGTTTGCTTGGTCCATTTTTGTATTTCTGGTTTGTTTTTCTGTGTTGTCTTCCGTCATGGTTTTTTTGAAAATTTGCCTGATCTTGATTTAGTTTTCAGTCGATATTTTTTTTGCACGGATCCAATATTTGACTAAATCGAAAACTGAAAAGACTCCATAATTGCATAGAACCATTTTTTGACTGAAATCACTCAATTTCTTGTTTTGAACATGTAAAAGCTTTTTTCCAACGTTGAAGCTCCTGATTAGCTCGAAAAATCAAGTGAATCCATATATGTTTTTATCTGTAATTATTTTTAGTCAGGAGGAGTAGATTCACAAATTGTGCATTATCGACTTTTGAAACAGGTGTAAAGGCGAAGACCAATATACTGAAAATTGCGCTGCCTACTATTCTAATAATTAGCATTCTGATAATCGCAGGGATTTCCATTGCATGGTTCAAGTTCAAAGGTACTACAACTCAGCATAACTTCATACTTACAGGTCCAAACTGCATCCATCGAATGATAAGTTAATAAATTTTGGTACAGGTCTAATAAGAAAGAGGAAACGACATAACAAGTTAATTTTGGATGGCATGAGTACATCTGATGAACTTGGGGAGGCAAAACCTATTCAAGATTTGGAACTCCCATTTGTCGGATTTGAGGATATTGTATTCGCAACTCACGATTTCTCAGAGGCATGTAAGATTGGGCAGGGAGGTTTTGGCAAAGTTTATAAGGTACGCATCAGTATGATACACTTATTAGTTCTAAATATGTAATTACACTGAGTTTTTTATTGTTCTTATGTCTAACAACAAAGAGTTATCTGCACGCGAAGTTGTATTAAACTTGTTTCCTCTCTGACATATTTAGGCAGTGCTAAGTGGTCAGGAAGTTGCAATCAAAAGGTTGAGTAAGGATTCTGAGCAAGGAACGGAAGAATTCAGAAATGAAGCTATTCTTATTGCCAAATTGCAACACAGGAATTTGGTTCGACTTCTTGGTTGTAGTGTTGAGGGTGATGAGAAGATCCTGATTTATGAATTCTTGGCTAATGGTAGCTTGGACGCTATTCTTTTCGGTATGTGCTAGTAAGCAGTAGCACAGTGTAAGCTCGTAACAGCATCAGAAAAAGCACTAAGAATATGTCGCTTTCATTTGAGTTTCTATGCAGATAATTCAAGAAAAATGTTGCTAGATTGGCCGACTCGATTCAATATAATCAAAGGTGTTGCAAGAGGACTTCTTTACCTCCACCAAGATTCAAGATTGACCATAGTACATAGAGATCTCAAAGCCGCCAATGTTTTGCTAGATGCAAACATGAGACCCAAGATAGCTGACTTTGGCATGGCAAGGATTTTCAAAGATAGCCAAAACAAGGCAAATACCCAACGTGTTGTTGGAACATAGTGAGTACATGCTAACCAACTTCTAAAATTAATATGTGATTAGCTTCAAATTTCTTGCAATAGTTTTTCAAGTTAATTTTGTCAAACAGTGGCTACATGGCTCCTGAGTATGCAATGGAAGGCGTCTTCTCTGTCAAGTCCGATGTTTACAGCTTTGGTGTGCTAATATTGGAGGTTGTAACTGGTACAAGAAGAAGCTCCGTTAATCATGATGTAGGTTATCCAAGTCTCACAATCTATGTAAGTATATGCCTTTTGTGAAGTTGCAAATTAAGATTAGAGTACATAGGTTTCAGATCTTTTAAGGTTATCACTATCCATATGATTGCTTGGTTATTTCAGGCATGGCATATGTGGAAAGAAGGCAAGGCGAAAGATCTAGCAGACCAATCCATTATGGCTACTAGTTTGGTGGATGAAGTTTTGCTTTGCACTCATATGGCACTCTTGTGCGTTCAGGAAAGCCCAGATGATAGGCCATTCATGTCATCTGTGGTGTTCACCCTAGAGAATGGAAGCACCACGCTTCCAAATCCCAGTAGTCCTGGGTACTTTGGACAAAGGAACAATGAAATGGAGCAAATAAGAGACAACGTTGCGAATTCGATGAATTCCTTGACTCTCACAAATATAGAGGGACGATAATTCTTTTTGATGTATCAAGCACTGTCCAAGTTAAAACTGTCCTCTTTGGAAATCATTTCTTTTAGACCTTACTGATTTTTCTGTTCCAATTCACGGCTTTGTTAATATTCTCAAAGGCTCTAAAGATATAATTTATTTACTTGAACAATAAATAAGAACCCAGGTGATTTTGAATAGAATAAAATCAAATAAATAACAATTTTCCTTTCTGTTCTTACAATTTGAAACTATTGGCTTTCAGAATGGCATTGTCTGGTGTCCATTCAGTGCGTGACACAAGGAATTTGTCGGATATGAATAGCATGCCTTCATTTGAAGCTTCAAGGCCCTGTTTCCGAAGAGGGAACTCAAAACTGTAACACGAGAGTTGGTGCCAAAAAGTTCAATTTCTAGAAGACACTCTTTAAGAAAAAAAAAGTTCAAATTAAGATTCTAAACAGTAGTTGTCACACGTCAGAGTGACAATGGGGGTAAATCTCCATTCGATTGGTGAAGCCTGGTAGGTGGATAATCGATCGGCCTAGGACGACTCAAACTCTTTGACAGTTTCAGAAAGCACATGGCGATGGTGAAAATTTCAGCTTCTGTTAGATACTTTCTAGTAACCCCACCATATGCCTGTCAACGGGTACGCGCACATAAATCTGAAGCATGACGATGATGAATTTTCGTGCGGTTGAGAAGATTTGAACCTTTTCGCACAGTTTGAAGCCAGGAAATCGTGGTTCCACACCCACCATGACCTTGCTCCAGGAGCGTGCGGAAATCAACGTGTAGTTGTTGGTGAATATTTGCGCGTGACACATGCATGGAAGACAAATAGTCATTCCAATTAATTTGTTAATGTATCTGCCACCCATGGCAGCTTGTCCATGTAGGCACCAATGCCAAGCGTAGTTCTGACGCCAACTGCCGAAAACGTCAAGCTCCAACACGCTGCCTGAATGCTGAAACTAGTCCAAGGGAACTCAAAACTGTCTATCACGATCTCTTGCTGGCCAAGTCTCAAGGTAGTTAGGACGCATGCACCTTAAACTAATGCTCTGTTTTTGTTTCCTACCAAATGACCTGAAAGATGGAGTGGTCACGTTCCACCTGCATCACTGCCGTCCTCCTCCTGCTCTTGCCGCGTTTGTGCTCACCGGCCGGCGACCAGCTGGCCGCCGGCGAGTCACTGCTGCCCGGCCAGACTATCGTGTCCGACGGCGGCGCCTTTGCCTTGGGCTTCTTCTCCCCTTCCAACGCCACTCCGGAGAGGCAGTACATCGGCATATGGTACAACAACATCCCAGCGGCAGCGCGCACCGTGGTCTGGGTCGGGAACCGGGACGCGCCGGTCATCGTCGGCGACGCGCCTTCCGGTAACTCCTCCTCCGCCGCGCCGTCGCTTGCACTGTCCAGCAACACCTCCAATCTCGTCTTGTACGACGCCGGTGGCCGCATCGTTTGGTCGACGAACATCACCGCCGCCACGACCTCGTCGTCGACCGCTACGACGGCCGTGCTTCAGGACACCGGCAACCTCGTCCTCCGGTCGCCGAACGGCACCACCTTGTGGCAGAGCTTCGACCACCCGACGGACACGTTCCTCCCTGGCATGAAGGTCGGGCTGCGCGACCGGCCGTCGCGCGAGAGCTGGCGCGTCGTGTCGTGGAAGGGCCCCGGCGACCCTGCTCCGGGGAGCTTCTCGTACGGGATGGACCCGGACACGCTGCTCCAGATGCTGGTGTGGAACGGGACGCGCCGGTACTGGCGCAGCACGCCGTGGACGGGGTACATGACCCTCACCAGGTACTACCCCGCCACCGACACGGTCATCTACGTGGCGGTGCTCGACGGCGAGGACGAGGTGTACATGTCCTTCTCCGTCTCCGACGGCGCCCCGCCGACGCGGTACGTGGTGACCGACGCCGGCAGGTTCCAGCTCCTGGGCTGGAGCCGCAACGCGTCGGCGTGGGCCGCGCTCGAGTCGTGGCCGTCCAGCGCGTGCAGCACCTACGGCGCCTGCGGCGCCTACGGCTACTGCGACCTCACCGCGGGGCCCGCGGCGGCGGCGTGCAAGTGCCTCGACGGCTTCGAGCCGGCGAGCCGAGAGGAATGGAGCGGCGGCGTGTTCGCGCGGGGCTGCCGGCGAAGCCTGGCGCTGGCGCCGTGCGGCGGCGAGGACGGGTTCCTGGCTTTCCGGAACATGAAGGTGCCGGACAAGTTCGTGTTCGTCGGGAACAAGAGCTCCGACGAGTGCGCGGCGGAGTGCAGCCGCAACTGCTCCTGCGTGGCGTACGCGTTCGCGAACCTGCGCAGCAGCAGCGCCAAGGGCGAAGTCGCGCGGTGCTTGCTGTGGGCGGACGAGCTGGTGGACACGCAGATGATCGGCGATCGCTGGGGCGTCACTGTCGACACGCTCTACCTCCGGGTTCCATCAGGTTCCACATGTTTCAAATTTCTAAAACTTTGCCTTTTGTTCTTTTTTTTGTCATTTTCCAACACAAAATACATTCAAACGAGAATCCACACCATATCTCAGGTTTAATTTCCATGGGCAGCAGAAGCATCTTCTCGCATTTGTTCATCCAACTTTGCCCTGTATTTGTGCAGGAGGGAGGGCAAGGACAAGAATTGTGAAAATTGTACTGCCAGTGGTGGCAGGCGTTTTGATGCTCACATGCATTTCCCTGGTATGGTTCTGCAAATTCAGAGGTATTATCATGCTCCTCTTCTTTTTGCCGTTACATAGGTTGTATGTAATCAGCACATGAAAAAAATATGCTGATAAGAATTTATTTTATAGGTAAGAGAAGAAGAAGAAGCAATGAAAGTGAGAAGAAGCTGGTTCCCGTCAGTATGCGTACGTCCAGGTTCACGTCCAGTGAACTTGGAGAAGGAAATCCTACAGAGGATCTTGAATTTCCGTCCATACAATTCAGTGATATTGTCGCAGCGACAAACGATTTCTCGAGAGCATGTATGATTGGTCGCGGAGGTTTTGGCAAAGTTTACAAGGTATTTTTTTTGTTTGGCGGTATTCATTTTCAGCTTAGTACATATATTGAATTATGCTCTGATCTCTCTTCTGTTTCTACAATTTTGAAGGGAACATTAGCAGGTGGTCGTGAAGTTGCTGTCAAGAGGCTGTCCAAGGATTCTGAACAAGGAATAGAGGAGTTCAAGAACGAAGCTATTTTGATTGCTAAATTGCAGCACAGGAACTTGGTTCGACTTCTCGGTTGCTGCACTGAGGGAGCTGAGAGGTTGCTCATTTACGAGTACTTGGCTAACAAAGGCCTAGATGCTATCCTTTTCGGTATGGTCCATTTATCATAACTGGCATTGCTTCAATACCACATTCTTTTCCCGATGGTGTCGTGAAAACATGATCTCACAGGGTCTTCATATGGCGTTGTTGTTAAATGCAGATAGCGAAAGGAAATCGTTGTTGGATTGGACAAGACGATTCGGGATAATCAAAGGCGTCGCTCGGGGGCTGCTGTACCTCCATCAGGATTCAAGACTGACGGTGATACATCGGGACCTCAAAGCGAGTAACGTTTTGCTAGATGCAGAGATGAGACCGAAAATAGCAGACTTTGGTATGGCCAAGATTTTCGGTGAAAACCAGCAAAAGGCGAACACGAAACGAGTTGTCGGAACATAGTGAGTATTATTACTCCTTTTTTGAAAAATTAGTTCTACTTATTGCTCAGTTCATGATTTGCACTGGTTAACATCTGACGATTCTCAATTTCTGATGGTGTTGCCAGTGGGTACATAGCACCTGAATATCGACTCGAGGGCGTCATTTCTGTGAAATCTGACGTCTACAGCTTTGGCATACTGGTCCTGGAGATTGTAAGTGGCATCAGGATAAGCTCTACCGACGACATAATGGGGTCACCTGGCCTTGTACCCTATGTAAGTACTGTATAATACAGTGCATAACCATTTCCCAATTTTCAGAACAGGATTATCTGAAACAGCAAGAGTTCAGTCCACACGGTAATCTCATTGACCACTAGTCTCAGCACGCGACTGGTTGTGTTTTCAGGCCTGGAAGCTGTGGAAGGACGGGAACGCAAGCGACCTGGTGGACTCCTCCGTCGCGGAGAGCTGCGTGCTGGATGAAGCCCTGCTCTGCATCCACGTCGGGCTCCTGTGCGTTCAGGACGACCCCAACGGCAGGCCGCTCATGTCGTCCGTCGTGTCCATCCTGGAGAACGGAAGCGTGTCTCTGCCGGCGCCGGACCAGCCTGCGTACTTCGCGGAAAGAGGCTGTAAAGCAGGACGAAACGGCGAGGATGTGGAGAACTCCAGGAACTCCATGACTATGACCGTTCTTCAGGGACGGTAGTTGGAGCAAGAGCAACTGACCCCTCCTGTCCTGGCCTCATCAGATAGACTGCCGCACAGGCTGCTTGTTTCTGATGAAGTTGTGTCCCAGTGTTTGTTGTTAGTGTTCTGTTCTGTAGGTGAAAAAAGATAACATGAAAATCTGTAGTGTAGATTATTGTTAGGGAAGGATTAATTCAGGTAAAACGCGCTTTGACCTCGGATTTGGGCACAGAACTCGCGCAAGTAGCATTGCGCCGCTCAAACAACCCCAAGAAGCGGAGGGAGTACCCTGCCCTGGTTTTACTCGGTACGAACGAGACTGCGTTGGTAGGTGATGATTTAGCTTGCCGGCGAGTTGACGAGCGGCTGGTAAAGGAAAAGAGCACGAAGTTCGCTCGGCTTGCCAAACTTGTTGAATCACAGAATCATTGGCATCAACAAAGGAAACAACGCTGCAGAGTACACAGTCGTCTGAAGAATGTTGCTGTCTAAAAGTAGCCACACAAGTGACAGGATGGCTTGGTGAATACACTGCTACAGTACAAGCATTGCACATTCTGACAGTGCTCACACGCACGGACCCCTTTTAACATGCCAAAACTCTGCTCATTCATCATCAACATCAACATCAGAAAGGCATCTCATAAGAAAAATCGATCGGACTAAAATATTGATTCTGTATTCACTGTCAATACATTCTCTTTTTTTAAACTGTCGATACATTCTCAAGCGCAGCTAAAATGAGAAGTGGAGTTTCAATCTGAACCATCAATTCGTTCATATAAACCTGAACATACAGGCACATAACTGAGCTACCAAGGAAAACAAAACTCTGGAATCAGCTTCAACACAAAATACCGATCTTCAAAAAAAGATCAGCCTCATTTGCTGCCAATTTTGGCTTCTAGTTTCTTCTCAGCTTCACTGATGACCTCTAGTTGCTCCATTAAAGCAGTAAGCTTCCTCACATCCTCTTCTTGTACACTCGGAGGGGCCTTCTCACGGTAGCCAGAAGCATCCATTTTCTGCGACAGGGCATGTTGTAGCCTGCGTGTATGATACGACCATGTTACCGATACAAGGAAAACAGTAATGATGTGCAGATCTTTACTAGCCAATACAGACGGGCAAGACGGACACTTACTTTTGAATTTCATCTCTTTTCTTCCTCAGCTTTTCATGCTCAGCTTCTGCATTGAGAGCTCCTTGAAGCTGGAGGTAGACAGATAAGTCTTTGTTCACAACAGCAGTTGCGCAGTCAGCTGGAGTTTCATCGTTCTCCTTCAGGATCTGAAGAATTTCCAGATACCATATATTAGTGTTTTTGTCATAAAAAAAAAGCCTTTCAACTTGGTAAGATTTTCAAACTTCACAATGATGTAGCATATAAATGTAAACAGGAGAAGAATATCAGGAGAAACAATTAGCATCCACAAGAATCAATGGGTAACACAAGTATATGATGCAACAGTACCCTATTAAGCTCTCCACATAATTTCAATCCATAAAAGAGAAACAAATTGCTGACAGTCCAAGGAGAAGAGAACTATAGGCGTAAGGCAGGACCTTAAGATGTGATACGGAGGAAAGAGAGACGATTAGAGATTGATAGCATTGAATTGTGGTGGCAGTCTCTTGGTCTCGGCAGAGTGCAAACGCAGGTCGTCTGTAAAAAAAAAAAAAAGCCATAGGGTATTACATTTTAAAAGTGAACTGTGTTTAACAAGAATAATCAAACAAGCAGATACGAAATACAAAAACCAGATAGATGAACACATACACACCTTTCATTTGTTTCCGTTGGTGGCTTCAAAGAACGTAACTTGTTAACAGCATCTAACACAATGTCCATTTCATTTTCAAGTCTTTCATTTGTCCATCCCTGTCACAAAGAAAAATATTTTCCAATGGGTAAACAGATACTCATAGACTAATTTCTCTGGATTGCGCTTGAAGTGACAGGTAGTACCTCAACAAGAGATGGATATTCTGAAATCATAATTGAATCTTTCCTACAAGAATCTTTGGGCTGTGGAAGACGCTGCCAGAGCTCTTCTGTTACATAAGGCATGAATGGGTGGAGCAGGCGTAAACCATTGTCCAGGCAAACCCACAGGGTATCTCTCGAGGCAGCTCTTGCTGATTCAAACTCTTGAGAGTCGTTGAAGAAGTAGGGTTTTATAGCTTCTATAAATACGTCACATAGTTGGTACTGCCACCATGAGTATATGGCAGATGTTGCATCAGAGAATTTGTATGCCTCTAAAGAGGTGACAGTTTTGCCAATGGCCTTGTTCAGTACTGAGAGTATCCATTTGCAGATTGGTGGCATCAGAGACACATCAATGGTTGCAGGTGGAGTATAACTATCACCAAGTTTGCCCATTGCAAACCGGATAGCGTTCCACAACTTATTGCACCATTGTCGATACCCAACCACTCTCTTGATATCCATATTTATCCTGTCAGACTGAAACAAAAGAGGGTTAAAAGCTGAAATGCAGCATAACAGAGAAAAAAACACAAGGGTATCACTGCAACCTGAGAAGTGTACGAAATCAGTGCGAACCGGAGAGCATCGGTACCACATTCCGCGATGCCATCAGGAAAATCTTTTATCTTCCCTTCTTTTGCAGTTTTTAGTTCCTTTGGATCCAGATTACCTTCTTCCAACCGTTTCAGAAGACCGTCGAGCGATATTCCATTTATCACCTCAAGAGGATCAATGACATTACCCAGTGACTTGGACATTTTCCGTCCATGTGCATCACGGATCATAGGATGCAAATAAACCTGTGATCAGGGTATGGACATTATTGAGTAGCCAGGGTATGAGATAACTGAAGCATATATTCAACTAGGATAACTTATGTATTGTCAAATAATTTCTATTAGTAGTACAACATATGGTTGATTTGCTCAATGAAAACAAAAACTAATAAATAATTTGCAGACATAAACGAAAGATAATTTGCCTTTACATGGCCACAACAGAACTACAGAATAGACTAAATTAACCATCCACCAGACCACCACACAAAGGACCACAAAGGCAAAAATTTGAGTAACATGCTCTACATATTTACTAGCTAAAGGGCTCATTCAAGAAAATTTAATGTGGACTGTAGAGTCAAATGGAGAAATTACATGCAGACTGTAGAGTCAAATGGCATGGCACATCGGCAAAGAATAATTTAAAATGGCCAGGGCAGGTTCCTTGGTTCATTCAAAAAGTTTCTGGGAACTTTCTAATATAGGACTCTTCTTGATCATTTTATGGTGTTACATGAAAGCAAAATTTCACACTGTGAAGGGGACATATAGGGAAGTGATAGCTTGTCATGATCGAGCCACTGAATATAGAGCACCCAACATGGATAAAATTTGTGGTGGGCTGCTACAATCACAGGAGGTAAAAATTTAACAGAAGAGAATGAGGATTTGTGTTGTGCCGTACCTTTTCGAACGGTATATCACCACCAAGTTGCATTCCCATCATTACCATCCGTGCTACCCAAAAGAAAAGAATATCGAGTCCCGTTTCTAGTACTGAAGTAGGGTAGAAAGCACGAAGGTCAGCGGTATCATCTGGCCAACCAAGTACTGTCAATGGGAAGAGACCGGATGAAAACCATGTGTCCAACACGTCAGGATCTTGATTTAGCTGAAATTTCTTCCCTGGATACTTTTTCTGAGCTACCAAATTTGCAATACTTTCATTTCTTGCGACTATCCAACGGCCGTTGTCGGAACCCAGATCTTTCACTTGGTCATCTTCCAGTGTCACATACCATGCAGGCACACGATGTCCCCACCAAAGTTGCCTTGAAACACACCAATCACGTATGTTTTCAAGCCATCTGCAAGGACAGAAATAATGGTTGGATCTTTTTTCATTGATTTGACACCATTTTGGCAAGGAATGTCCCATAGATCTCATGTATGTAAACTGTAAAAAAAGGATAAATATACCTATACCAATCTTGTTCATACTGCTGGGGAATGATCTCAATCCTTTTGGATCTTACAGCTTCAAGGCCTGCCTTGGCCATGGTGTTGCAATTAACAAACCATTGGGGTTTTATCATGGGCTCCACTATGTCATTAGTCCTTGAGCAAACACCCAAACTCATTTCATTCTTTTTTGTATCCTTGTATAGGCCCTTCATTAGTAGAATCAAACCTTGTTACAATTTGGAAGCACATAAAGAAGAAGGCAAAGAACATAAGATACTAAATTCTGGCATGCTGGTGTAAAACTCTTAAATGTTGGGCACTCTTAGTTGCCTATCCTAAGAAACAAAACATAACTTTGTATTGCATGCCATATACTGTGCATATATTCATACCATACATCAATATAAAGTAACTACCTTTTAGGGATTGATCGCAACATGTTTTTGAAAGTATGAGTAAGAGTAAATCAGGATCACGTTAAACAAATCAGTAAATCAGCAATACCTTTTCCTTCAAGGCCTCAATTACGGCAACCCGAGCGATAAATCTTGGCATTCCTTCAAATTGTGCACCTCCATTGCTATTTATTTTCCCATCATCTGTGAAGATGTTGATGAACTCAAGGTTATGCCGTTTTCCAACCTCAAAGTCGTTTGGATCATGGGCGGGTGTAATCTGCATAGAATTCAAACAAACAACAATACAGCTAAGAGGAGAGAGTGTACGAGGAAAGTGCAACTAGGTAAATAGGACAGACAAACAAATAGCCGTCAAAACCAGCTCCTACCTTGACAGCCCCAGTACCAAAAGTGGGATCCACTAACTCAGCATCACAGATTATTTTGAGTTTTCGGCCATTGAACGGGTGGATTGCATACCTCCCATGCAGATGCTTGTACCTTTTATCCTCAGGATGAACAGCTATTGCTGTATCGCCAAGCATTGTTTCAATCCTAGTAGTTGCAACAACAATCTCACCGAGTCCTTCTTCAAGAGGATAGGCAAAAGATATCAATACACCAAACTGCACCTCAGCAGTATAACCAGGGACCCGTAACATCGTTTCTCCTTCAAGTTCAATATGATCAACCTAAAGAAAAAGAGAGCGTTTGTCAAAAAAAAAAAATAGTTAATATCTGTCTGAAATTAAAAAAAAAAAGAGCATAGATTCAAGTCCAAGATTTAAAAAATTCATAAACCTCAATGTCTGAAATTGCTGTTCGAAGTGTGCAATCCCAATTCACAAGGCGATAATCTCTGCAAAGGTTAAATCATCCATAAGACATAAAACTATGCTCACAAAACTACAAAAAAGGAAATGTAACATCACAGAAAAATTGATAGAGGAAATAATTCCTTTTTAACACTCAAACAAAACAGAGGGAATTAACCTGTATATCAGGCCTTCCTTGTGTAACCTTACAAAAGCTTCAGTTACAGCTTTTGATCTTTGCTCATCCATTGTAAAAGCCTGGTGCCAGGTTGAAATGAAGTTACTAGTCAGAGATCGAAATACAAAACCCGAAGTCATGCTTTTTTTCCTAACTGAAAGAAATGGAAGTGTTACCTCGCGAGACCAGTCAAGCGAGGCCCCAAGTCGGCGCAGTTGATTCAATATAGTACCACCATACTGCTCTTTCCATTTGAGTACCTGTCCAAAAGATGGCATGGTAGAGAAAATGAAATAAGTATCAAACAGAAAAAATATCAAGGCAGGACTTTCCATAGCCAATAGGACATTAAATTCATTATTATAATGTATTGAAAACAAAAAACCATCAGCTGACAAACATAATCATATGCTATGGACAAGGTGCTTACTTCAGAAAAAATTTTCCCGCCCCAAATCATGCCTTGTCAGATTCTTTTCTCGCATAAGCTTCTTCTCTACTACAACCTGATATACAGGAGAAAATATCTCAAAATAAAGCACACTGCAATGAAAGTACGAAGAATTCAATTCTCCGCCAATGCACAGTCCAGATAAAAGAAATATTTAATTAAAATGCTAATTACATCACATAATAGTACTTAGTACATGCTGAAATAAAAAATACTAATAAACACGATTATAAAATAATAATTTTCTTAGGGGATAAAGAAGCAACAAAAAAAGCCATATGAGCTTGATGAATGTGCAATTGCTAAGCCTAATAGCAGGGGATATGGGATTCAAAAAACCACAGAACCGAATTTTTAGTAGCAGGCCTCTACATGTCTGTTCCATGAATTAATGACAACATTGCCCCAAAGAATACATGAGCAACTAAATTCTATTATCTGTAGTTGCATGTTCTATAAGATTCCAGCAGACAAGGAACCAATTGCTAGATGCAGACCTGGGTGGCAATGCCAGCATGGTCCACTCCAGGCACCCATAAAGCATTATAGCCTGACATCCTCCGCCATCGTATCATGGCATCCTGCATTGCTTAAATCATTGTTGAGCCAATATCCGTACTGTTAAAATGGCATATAGACCTTCTGCAAACATAAGAAATGCTACCTCTATAGCCACTGTAAGCGCATGGCCAATGTGAAGAGCCCCAGTCACATTTGGAGGTGGAAGAACCTGAAAAGAAGAAACAGTTTAACTCTTTGCAGGTAGCTAATCCATATTAATGTCATGTATTCTACTGTATAGAGGCAAATGCAATACAGTGATATATGGTGCAATTTGCCAAATAAGCTCATAGTATATCTTGCACGATCTTCACAAAATACAAATCACTTACTATAACAAATGGTGGTTTGGAGCTACTAGAATCTGCCCGAAAATATCCTGATGACTCCCACCAGGCGTACCATCTATCAGAAACCAAAAGGCAGGCATGGACAGTTAAGATAGGCAATCCCAATGTTGTGATTAAAATTTGAAGAATGGAAAGTAATTAATTATAAGGATCTTACGATTTCTCAACCACGGTTGGATTGAACTGCTTGGCCATTTGAGGTGCAAGCATTTTTTTCTGCCCTTGAGGAGTGTCTGGGTCAATGAAATCCTCAGGATTTTCATCCTCGACAGTTTTCTTCCTTTGCTTCTTCTCACTCTTCTTGGTCCCCTCTGAAGTTGCTTGTGCCTACAGAAGCCAAACTAGTATTAAAAAAGAAGCAAACTTGTCTCCGACAAGCATTCCAATTAAAAGATATCTGGATCAACATTTTACTCATATACAAATTATAAATTCAAGAAATATGTTTGAACCTGGAGTCTCGCTGCCTCTTTTTGCTTTGCTTTAAGTTTTTTCTCCTCCTTTTCTTTTGCCTGTGAATGCAATACTTTAATGCATAAATACTTTTCACATACATAATAACAGACAATCTGATCTTTATAATTTAAATAATTTCTGGCCACAGTGAAAATCACAGCGGCGAAGTTTCCATCGCCATGGAAGGCCATTCGATTACTGATTAGCTATTCAGACCAAACATAATGAACAAAGCAGCAATATATAAGGCTGAGAGACAATCCCAGATGGAATTTTATCAATACCTTCTGATCTTTCTTCAGTTTCCGTTCTAGCTCTTTCTCGTCAAGCGGCTGCATTAACCCACACATAAAAAAGGAGAATAGAGTAAGTTGCTGAGCTTAACAAAACACATCACAACTACGCTAAGGCACCACCAAGTACCATCTTCATACTCCTTCGAATTCATGTATGTATGTGTGCATTGTGGTGAGGAGATTTTATACTACCGAGGGTATACAAATCCATATGTCATACTGCTTATTCATTTCATCAGCAACGCTACTACATGCTGCTACAGTGCTACGCAATAAGCAACCACTCCAAACTAACATTTGATTCAGGAACTAGTAATTATGTATGCTAAACAAAACAATTCTACGGAATACGGTCTAGATAGGTGAGGACAAAAGTTTGCCATCGAAGTATAGTTGGAATCCTAACGCCACTTGGCGGAGCGCGCGATAGGTAAGGTGAGATTAGGCACTGCACGAACCTTCTCTTCCGGGGCCTTCTCCGACCCCTGCGCCCCAGGCTGCTGCACAAGACCACATCCAAATCAGCCGCACACAAGCGGAGAGAGAAAGAGAAGAGATCCCCACACGAACTGCAGGGGAGGAACGGGCTGTTCGATCCGTGCTCCCTTACCTTCTCCATGCTTCAGATCGAGCCGGCAGGCCGGGTCTTCTCGCCGCCGCCGCCGCCGCCGGCAGATAAGGGGGTGAAAAGCGGAGGACGGCGAGAGCAAGCAGACGAGGTGAAGGGTTCTGTGGGTCTCTTTGGTGGAAGAAAGGGATTTTGGGCAGGCCGGATGGACGTACGTGGTGGTGTAGGATCCGGCCTAATTGATGGACGTGGCAGGCCGGATGGACGGACGGATCTTTGGACAAGTGGGCTGTCCAACGTTATACTGGCACGTGGGCTCTACGGAGCGTTAGCCCAGCTGCAGCCAACGCATTTTCTGGCCATCTCGCTTTATTCTCGTGTACGATCTGGGTGGGCTTTACTGGATGGGGAACTCCACTTTGGCGGCTCTAGCCTCGAATGCCCTCCACATGTTCGACAGAATGCCAAAGGAGTTCTCGCTCCCACGCGCCATGTCACAGGCTTCACGTACCATGTCATGAGGAATTCACATCAACTCACATTTGTCGGTGCAGCTCTGCAAGCCAAAGAGAGTTTCCCCGATTTCTGCTGCCGATTATCGTCAACAACCACGGTTCACGGTACATTTATGTCGTATAGGAGCGATAAGCGACAATCTCATGTCCAGTCCTAAGATTTGCAAGAGGTTGAGCTTTACAAACGCTACGCTTTTAGAACAATTTCAGTGAGATGTTTTGAGGTGTTCTGATTATTTCATCCAAACTGGTTTTTGTTTTCCCAAATACGGCGTCTGCGCCATACTAGTAGACACATATATAGCATCAGAACTTATAACTTTCTGAAAGTTTTCTCTTCACAACATTGAGGGAGACAATATTTTACAACTTAAGATGAAGACCTTCTCTATCGCCCATCTATGACGGTAAGCGTCATTGCATTGTCGGAATTCAATATGTTTTCTATTTGATCCATTTCACCGTTCCTCTTTGCAAAATATGCAGGGTGATTTGGCATCGGTAGTGTTGTGCATCCATTCTCCAAATTCAATACGACAGGTGACATGAATGGCCTATCATCAGGGTTTTCCTGAACGCACAAAAGCCCAACATGGATGCAGAGAGAAGGTTCATCTAGCAAGCAATTCTCAGCAATACACTTGTCTACCAAATCTTTTGACTTCCCTTCCTGCCAAAGGTTCCAGGCCTGAAACAGATCAATATCGTATAACTCTGTAAGTTACAAAATCAGTTACCTATGCAATCAAAAATAAGAAGTAACAATATTTTCTTACATAGACTATTAGGTTTGGATAATCCATGATGCGATCGACAGAGCGTATCTTTATACCACTTACAACCTCCAGTAGTAATACGCCAAAGCTATACACATCAAACTTCATAGAGAAAATTCCCTCCATTGCATACTCAGGAGCCATATAACCACTGGAAATTAGGCCATTATTAATTTTCAAGAAATATCAAAATTAGTTTAGTTCAACAATATGCTAATTTGAGCAATGAATGCAGATGTTACTTACTATGTACCAACCACTCGTCTCGTATTTGCATCTTCCTGGTTTTCACTAAAAATCCTTGCCATACCAAAGTCTGCTATCTTTGGTCTCATCTCTGCATCTAGCAATACATTACTAGCTTTGAGATCTCTATGAACTATCGTCAATCTTGAATCTTGGTGGAGATAAAGAAGCCCCCTAGCAATGCCCTTGATTATCTTGAACCTCATTGACCAATCAAGCGTTGCATTTTTTTTCGGAGTCTACAAAAGAAAAAAAAACTATGTTATGTACATGAAAACAATTGGGATTATGAATATAAAATTATGGTAAATGTCAATAGACGAACTGAAAATTGTAGCATCTAAGCTCTTATTAGGCAAATACTCATCAATCAGTAACCTTTCATTCCCCTCAACACAGCAAGCTAGAAGCCGAACCAAGTTTCTGTGTTGTAGCTTGGCAATCAGAACAACCTCGTTTCTAAACTCCGCTATTCCCTGGTCGGAATCTCTACTAAGTATTTTGATTGCGACCTCCTGACCACCTTCTAGTGTCCCCTTCACAATTGCCATAGAAATGTCAGATAATGGTGTGCAAATCAGATCATGCATATAATTTTTTTTGAGGAAACCACTGAATTCAACAATGAAACTAGGAAAAGCAAAGCAAAAGAACTTCCATCGAAATTTACCTTATAAACTTTGCCAAAACCTCCTTTTCCAATCATAGACGTCTGAGAGAAATTGTTTGTTGCAACAAGAATATCTTGGAATTTCAGAAATGGAAATTCAATGTCATGGGTAGCATTGTCCGCTCCAAGTTCATCGGAAGGGGTCCAAGGCTCCAAGCCCCATGTATCTTGTTGTGATTTTCTGTATTTCTTTTCCTTCCTGGTGCCAAAAGACTGTGAGTATTTTTCTTTTTTCTTAAGGATCTGCGATTAATCAATACTTTGTGATGCATTTTTTGCATAGAAAAAACCATGTGATGCATACCTCTGAATTTGCAGGCCCATATAAGGAGAATGGAAGAAACAAGAATAACACCAGCTACCACTGGTAGCGTGATTTTCACTGCATTTGGTTTAGTCTTTTCACCTGAAAACACAGTGCAAAACTTATTCACATATCACCAATTTAAGGCCCGCAAATACAGATTTCAGTCTCCAAACAGCCAAGCATGTGTCACGTACAACCAAGCAGATCACACCTTAACTAGATAGCGTATGTGCTAAAAAAAAGAGTGAAATGCACTGGCGGTCCTTAAACTATTTCGGGTATGTCGTCCAGGTCCACGAACTTTTAAATTGCACATCAGATCCTCAAACTATCAAAACTGTTCATCGGCAATCCATACCTGTTTTGAGCATGGTTTTGGCTTTGAAAAATTGCAAAAAGGCCCCAGGAGTTTACCTTTCTTCCCGCAGGCGAGCCCTCACCTTCAATTGGTGCGCAAGCTCGCGGCTGCTCGCATAGCAGCGCGGGTCAGAGAGGGCGATGGACACGAAGCGGAAGGTCTACATCGTCGGCTTGACTAGGCACTCGCCGGGCCACTCCAGGAATCACCCAGTCTGCCACATCCTCGACAGCTCCTGCATGCGGAAGTACTGCTGAGCGAGCTTCCAAGACCGAGGGCTCGCATGCGGAAGGAAAGGTGAACTCGGGAGTTTTTTTTTTTTTTGCATTTTTTGAAAGTCAAAACCGTGCTCAAAACTGCTATAGACTACCAGTAAATGGTTTTGATAGTTTGTGGACCTGAATGTGCGGTTTGAGAGTTCGTGGACCAAAGACCGTCGGTGCACTTCACTAAAAAAAGATAGCGTACCAGTAGCTAAGATCACCGCAAAACGAATAATCACCTTTGTTCAGTACCTATTTCCAGCATCTAGCTACACACAGTGACACACATATGCAAGTCGGCATGTATACGCTTCTAGTAACAATCAGGCGCAATCAGCATATGTCTGTGGCAATTAGTTGCCTCTGTACTACTACATCTCGTGGTGTCCTACTCCTACTTTCTACAACAGGCAAGGTCGGGGGACAATATCGAGCTCTGATTCTCTGAATATTTTTGGGCAAGAGACCTAAGATGATATATAGATAACATATAATGTAGAAACTGTTGCAGGAAATCCCAGGCAGTAGAACAGAAGTTTTTCTCACGCATGATGTTAGTACCTGACAAGCCTGCGACTCGGAGATAGAGCGTCTCTTCACTGTCAGAACCAGCGGTTCTATAAGGAGAGACGCCTATCTTCTGCGTGTCGATCAATCGGTCGTCAGTCCACACAAGGCACCTCGTCGGATCCTCCTTTGCCACGCTGCTGTTCAGATTCGCGTACGCGTACGCCACGCAGGAGCAATTGCCGCGGCACTCCGCCGCGCATGCCTCCAGGCCCTTGTTCATGACGCGCACGAACTTGTCGGGCACCTGCACGCCCGGCAACTCCAGGAAACCGTCGTCGCATCGCCGCGCCTCCTTTCGCCGGCACCCCTGCGAGAACCTGCCGCCGCTCCACCCTCCCTCGTCCACGGGCTCGAACCCGTCGAGGCACTTGCAAGTCGGGGTGGCGACTGTGTAGTCGCAGTACCTGGAGGCGCCGCAGTAGCCGTACCTGCTGCACTCGTTGGTCGGCCACGCCATCAGCAACCCCCAGTCCGACGACTCCCCGCTCCAGGCCAGGATTTCGAACCTGCCGGAGACGCTCATCACGCAGCGCACGTGCGGGGCGCCGTCGGAGACGGTGAAGACCATGGAGATCTCGTCGACGGTGTCCACGAACGCCATGTACACCATGATGGTGGCGTTGGCGTGGAAGTAGTACTGGCTGGTGACCGTGTAGCCCGTCCAGGGTGCGCTGCGCCACACCGGGCGTGACCCGTTCCAGATAAAGCCATGGGGCACGGGGTGCGCCACTCCGATGAAGGAGAAGGTGCCGGGCGAGGGGTCCTCAGAGCTGCTCCAGGAAACGAGGCGGTCGCCGTCTTGCGTGTTGTAGCTCCTCCATATCTTCATGCCCGGGAGGAGCGTGTCCGTCGGGTCGTCGAAGCTCTGCCACAGCATCGTGCCGTTCGGTGAACGGAGGATGAGGTTGCCTGTGTTCGTGAGCACCGCTTCGGCTCCGGTAGCGTTTGACCTTGGCAACGGCGAGGGACTTGTGGCGTTGGTTGTCCAGAGAACATGGCCGTTGGCATCGGACAAGACAAGGTTGGAAGAGTTGGTCACAACAAGGGAAGGAGCTGAAGAGGAGATGACAGGTGTTGCCCGGTTAGCAACCCACGCGATGGTGAGCCGGGGAATATTGTTGTACCATACGCCGAGGTAGAGCTTCTCCGGAGTGGAATTAGACGGGGCGAAGAAGCCCAAAGCGAAGGCACCACCATCGGAGATGATGGTGGTGCCGGGCGTGAGCGGCTTGCCCGGGACAAGTCATCGGATACGCACAAGGCCGGCAAGAGGAGGAGAGCTGCGGTGCAGATGGAAATGGGACCCATGCATGGAAGCAGCAGGCTTCTCCTGTGTGGTGTGGTCGTACCAAGCGGAGGGACACGGACTGACGTTATCCATGCCTCAAAACTCGAACAGTACATAGAAGATGCAGGGTTGTGGGAAGATATAATGGATTCAGAAATTCAGAACGTGTTGCAGTCGCTACTGGTTGCTGTTGAGGGGCTGTTATTTAATGCCGCTTTTAGAATTGCCATTGCAGTACTCACTGAGAGTGGGTGGTCAAATAACATAAGAATTATTAATGTACTTCATCGGCAATCAGGCTTTGAATTATGAAGATAGGGCGTCAGAATCGTTACTACTTTTAAGGATAAATGTGTCGGCGTTGGAACAGTTCTGCCCAAGTTAATTTTGGACTTAGCGTAAACTAGTATAGGGTTGACATTTGACCAGCAGGCCACAGTCATTGGCTCGCTGCCGATAGCAGCCACAATGAGCTGGATCTAACCATCTAATAGTTGTTCATTGACCTCGATCACTTTGTTGCATTGGCGCTCATCTAACTGGTTTGATAACAGAGACTGCATTTAAGTAATACTCCACAATGAGTATTATGAAACGGAATACGAAGCTTCATGTGGTTCGTATACTGGAGGTCTAGATGCAATTGATAGATTTCTCGAAAAAAAAATGATGCAATTGATTGAGCTGCTGTGCCTAGCTGACGAAGCTGTCACACACACACACACACACACATCGCCGACCCACAGCAAGCAACTCGACGGAGCACGCTTCGTGTTGGTACGTACTGCTGCTCAGGTTGGCATAGCCGTACGCCACGCACGAGCAACGGTCAAACTTTTAGATGGAGTAAGTTAGGTTGTAGTAGCTTCCTAATCTTGTGCAGTTGCATCATTTATTTGCTTAAACTTCGTTATCCAAACCACAAGTACCCTAAATATTTCAATTCCTCACTCACAACTTTTTTTTTAGGAATTGAGAATATATTTCAATATTAAAGCTTATGCATGGATCAATGCATATAGTTGTTCATGTTGTCAATTATTACAAGCACATGAACTGCTTAGAGTTCGCACATTAAAATGGAAGCAAAAGTCTCACAACGACACACTGACACTAATGAATTAAAACTCCAATCTATTACTTAAATTCCAGCCATTTATAGCAAAAACTTCCATCACCCATTTTACTGGGCATGTCCTCCTCCTTTCGCAATGTCAAGAAGCGAATCCAATAAGTCCCTCGGAAGATCACATGCATAGCAGTAGCAGCTTGTGTCTTGTTAAAAATTATATAATTTCTAGTTAACCAAAGTGCTCAACATTAAGTACACGCTCCAACCAAAATTTTGTACTCTAATTTCCTTTTACTCCTTGAAGCCAATAGCTAAACATATGTTGGATGCTATTAGGAGGAGATATAGATTAAAAAAAAAAACATGTACTACTCTCCAAATGAGTCTAGCAAAATGAAAATAAAAAAACAAGCCCTCTACCTTGACAACTTGGGATCATCCTTCTTGCTTTGGCGGCGCTCTTGCCGCCGCTGGAAATCCTCTTTGGCATTCTCAGACCAGTAATGTCCTCGCCTCCAGCATACTTGTTGGTGATGCTCAGCATATGAGCAGCCGACTGCAGGCACTTGCGGCCCAGCTTCTCCACCAACTCTCTTCTGGTGCAGCCTTTCTTCAACGCCTTGATGACGTCGTGGTCGGAGATGTTCGGGGATCTCGTTCCTCTTGCGGGAAAAATGTTGGATGTAGTCCCGCAGAGTTTCTCCATCTCACTGTTTGATCCGTACAGATCGTACTCGGTCGGCAAACGGTCAGCCGTGGCTCTGAAGTTAGCGACCATCTCGTCGCACAAGTCTTCTCATCTATGGAAAGTGTTGGCCGGGAAACTGGTTAACCAGCGCCGGATTGGAGGAGCCAGAACGACTGGGAGGTAGTTGGCCATGACGCTATCGTCGCCGTCGACAGCATAAATAGTGGTAGCGTTGAACCGAAGCCACTCGTCAAGGTCGGTGGTGCCATTGTACTTCTCGATGTTACCTGGCTTGAAGTTGGCTAGCCACGTGCCAGTAAGGCGTAGATTCCTGGCCAGGCAGCAATTCCTAGACTCGACTAAGGCTGCCGTCATACCTGCCACGGTCGTACTCCCGGTCATCATAGTAGTCGGAGTCGGAGGAGTCCTGGTCTCGGTCTTCATTATGGCGCCAGTGATCATGGTCGCCACGAGGACGCCAGTTGTCCCGATCGTCACGAGGACGCCGATCATCTTGCCTGCGAGAGCGATCATCACGGGGACGGTCGTCGTTGCGGCGGTTGTTGCGGTGGCACCAGTTGTGGTCACCATCGTCGTTGCGGCGGTTTTTGCGGTGGCGCCAGTTGTGGTCAACATGTGAGCTCTTACAGGGGAGGTGGGAAATCAGGGGTCACTTGCTTGCTCGCTGCCTTGTACCATCTCCTACCAGGCGAACTCCCGCCTGGCTCGCCGCTGCAGCCCCGCCTGGTGCTTGCAGACCACCCTTCACATGTTCGATAGAATGCCAAAGGTGTTCCCGTTCCCACGCGCCATGCCCTAGGCGCTGCACGTACCATGTCGTGAGGAATTCACATCAACTCAGTTGGTCCGTGCAGGTCTGCAAGCCAAAGAGGGTGTCCCCGATTTCTGTTGCTGATGGTCGTCAACGACCGCGGCTCATAGTACATTCATGCCGTATAGGAGCGATAAGCGACAATCTCATCTCCCGCCCTAAGATTTGCAAGTGGTTGAGTTCTACAAACGCTATGCTTTAAGTACAATTTTAGTGGGATGTTTTGAGTTGTTCTGATTGTTTCATCCAGACTGTTGTTCGTTTTCCCTAATACAGCGTGTGCGCCATACTAGTAGACACGTATATAGCACCAGAACTTATAACTTCCTGAAAAGCAACTATCGCTTTACAACATTGAGGTAGACAATATTTTACAACTTAAGATGAAGACCTTCTCTATCGCCCATCTATGACTGTAAGCGTCATTGCGTTGTTGGAGTTCAATATGTTTTCTATTTGATCCATTTCACTGTTCCTCTTTGCAAAATACGCGGGGTGATTTGGCTTTGGTAGTATTGTGCATCCATTCTCCAAATTGAATACGACAGATGACATGAATGGCCTATCATCAGGATTTTCCTGAACGCACAAAAGCCCAACTTGGATGCAAAGAGAAGCTTCATCTAGCAAGCAATTCTCAGCAATACACTTGTCTACCAAATCTTTTGACTTCCCTTCCTTCCAAAGGTTCCAGGCCTGAAACAGATCAATATCGTAAAACTCTGTAAGTTACAAAATCAAGTACCTATGCGATAAAAAATAAGAAGTAACAATGTTGTCTTACATAGACTATTAGGTTTGGATAATCCATGATGCGATCGACAGAGCTTATCTTTATACCACTTACAACCTCCAATAGTAATACGCCAAAGCTATACACATCAGACTTCACAGAGAAAATTCCCTCCATTGCATACTCAGGAGCCATATAACCACTGGAAATTAGGCCATTATTAGTTTTCAAGAAATATCAAATTTAGTTTAGTTCAACAATATGCTAATTGAGCAATGAGTGCAGATGTAACTATGTCCCAACCACTCGTCTAGTATTTGCATCTTCCTGGTTTTCACCAAAAATCCTTGCCATACCAAAGTCTGCTATCTTCGGTCTCATCTCTGCATCTAGCAATACATTACTAGCTTTGAGATCTCTATGAACTATCGTCAATCTTGAATCTTGGTGGAGATAAAGAAGCCCCCTAGCAATTCCCTTGATTATCTTGAACCTCATTGACCAATCAAGCGTTGATTTCTTTTCAGTGTCCACAGAAGAAAAAAGAAATTATGTCATGTACATGAAAATAATTGTGATTATGAATATAAAATTCTGGTAAATGTCAATAGACGTACTGAAAATTGTAGCATCTAAGCTCTTATTAGGCAAGTACTCATAAATCAGTAACCTTTCATCCCCCTCAACACAGCAAGCTAGAAGCCGAACCAAGTTTCTGTGTTGTAGCTTGGCAATCAGAACGACCTCATTTCTAAACTCCTCTATTCCCTGGTCGGAATCTCTACTAAGTCTTTTGATTGCGACCTCCTTACCACCTTCTAGTGTCCCCTTCACAATTGTCATAGAAATGTCAGATAATGGTGTGTAAATCATCACTGAATCGAATAATTTTTGAGGAAACCACTGAATTCAATAATGAAACTAGGAAACGCAAAGCAAAAGAACTTCCATCGAAATTTACCTTATAAACTTTGCCAAAACCTCCTTTTCCAATCATAGATGTCTGGGAGAAATTGTTTGTTGCAACAAGAATATCTTGGAATTTCAGAAATGGAAATTCAAGGTCATGGGCAGCATTGTCCGCTCCAAGTTCATCGGAAGGGGTCCAAGCCCCATGTATCTTGTTGTGATTTTCTGTATTTCTTTTCCTTCCTGCTGCCAAGAGACTGTGAGTATTTTTTTCTTAAGGAACTGCGATTATCAATACTGTGTGATGCATACCTCTGAATTTGCAGGCCCATATAAGGAAAATGGAAGAAACAAAAATAACACCAGCTACAACTGGTAGCGTGATTTTCACTGCATTTGGTTTAGTCTTTTCACCTGAAAACACAGTGCAAAACTTATTCGCATATCACCAATTTAAGGCCTGCAAATTAGGTCCTTCAAAAAAAATAGGCCCGCATATAGAGATTCCAGTCTTCAAACAGCCAAGCAGGTATCACGTAGTACAACCAAGCAGATCACACCTTAACTAGGTAGCGTAGCAGTAGCTAAGATCACAGCAAAAAGAGTGCTCACCTCTGTTCAGTACCTATTTCTAGCATCTCGCTACTACGCACACACATGTTGACTGCTATATGCAAGTCGGCATGCATATGATTCTAGTAATCAGCATACTATGTGTATGGTAATTACCTGCCTCTGTACTACTACATCCCTGGGCAATCCATAATATAGTGGTGTCCTACTTCCTACTAGAGGCAAGGTCGGTCGACAATATAGAACCCTGATTCTCTGAATAGTTTTTGGGCAAGACACCTAAGTACTAATTGAAGATGATAGTGATAACAAGTATTGTTGAAACTCTCACAGGAAATCCCAGGTAGAGACGTCCCATATATAGAACAGAAGTTTTTCTCACGCATAATGTTAGTACCTGACAAGCCTGCGGCTCGGAGATACAGCGTCTCTTCACTGTCAGAACCAGCGGTTCTATAAGGAGAGACGCCTATCTTCTGCGTATCGATCAGCCGGTCGTCAGTCCACACAAGGCACCTCGTCGGATCCTCCGTTGACACGCTGCTGTTCAGATTCGCGTACGCATACGCCACGCAGGAGCAATTGCCGCGGCACTCCGCCGCACACGCCTCCAGGCCCTTGTTGTTGACGCGCACGAACTTGTCGGGAACCTGCACGCCCGGCAGCGCCACGAAACCATCGTCACAACGCAGCGCCTCCTTTCGCCGGCACCCCTGCGAGAACCTGCCGCTATTCCACTCTTCCAGGTTCGCGGGCTCGAACCCGTCGAGGCACTTGCACGTCGGCGTAGCGACTGTGTAGTCGCAGTAACCGGAGGCGCCGCAGAAGCCGTACCTGCTGCACTCGTTGGTCGGCCACGCCATGAGCAGCCCCCAGTCCGACGAGTCCCCGTTCCAGCCCAGGACTTCGAACCTGCCGGAGACGCTCATCACGCAGCGCACGTGCGGGGCGCCGTCGGAGACGGTGAAGACCATGGACATCTCGTCGCCGGTGTCCACGAACGCCATGTACACCACGATGGTCGCGTTCGCGTGGAAGTATTGGCTGGAGACCGTGTAGCCCCTCCACACAGGGGTGCGCCATATCGGGCGCGAACCGTTGAGGATGAAGCCCTCGGGTACTGGGTGTACCACTCCGACGAAGGAGAAGTCGCCGGGAGATGGGTCCTCGTGGCTCCTCCAGGAAACCATGCGGTTGCCATCTTGCGAGCTGTAGCTCCCCCATATCTTCATGCCCGGGAGGAGCGTGTCTGTCGGGTCGTCGAAGCTCTGCCACAGCGTCGTTCCGTTCGGTGAACGGAGCACGAGGTTGCCCGTGTTCGTGAGCACCGCTTCGGCTCCGGTAGCGTTTGACCTTGGCAACGGCGACGGACTTGTGGCGTTGGTTGTCCAGAGAACCCGGCCGTTGGCATCGGACAAGACAAGGTTGGAAGAGTTGCTCAAAAGAAGGGAAGGAGCTGACGAGGAGATGGCCGGTGTTGCCCGGTTAGCAACCCACGCGACGGTGAGCCGGGGAATGTCATTGTACCATATCCCGAGGTAGAGCTTCTCCGGAGTGGAATTGGACGGGGCGAAGAAGCCCAAAGAGAAGGCACCACCGTCGGAGATGATGGTGGTGCCAGGTTGGAGCGGCTTGCCCGGGACAAGCCGGTCATCGGATACGCACAAGGCCGGCAAGAGGAGGAGAGCTGCGGTGCAGATGGAAATGGGACCCATGGATGCAGCGACCTTCCTTCCTGTGGTGGTCGTACCAAGCGGGCGGACTGACCTTATCTAGCATCAAAACTCAAAAGTGCGTTAGCAGATATAGGGTTGAGGAAAGATATATATGATTGAATGGATTTCAGAAATTCAGCACGTGTTGCAGTCACTACTGGTTGCAGTTGAGGGGCTGTTATTTAATGCCGCCTTTTTAGAATTCCCAATGTAGTACTAAAAGTTCGTCACTGAAAGTGAGTGGCCAAATATAAGAATTGTTGATGTGCTTTATCGGCAATCAGGCTTTGAATTATGAAGATGGGGCATCAGAATTGTTACTACTTTTAAGGATAAATGTGTCAGCGTTGGAAGAATTCTGCAGAAGTTGTTTTGGGACATAGTAGCGTAAACTAGTACTATAGTGTTGACATTGACCAGCAGGCCACAGCCATTGGCTCATTGCCAACAGCAGCCACAATGAGTTGGATCTAGCCATCTATAGTAGCGGTTCTTTGGCGCGCATCGCTGACTAAGTTTGATAACAAAGAGTACTGCCCTTTAATTATGTTTTGAAACAGAGCAGGAAGATTATGTCTAGATGCAGTTGATTGAGCTGTTGTGCTTGCACCTAGCTGACGAAGCTGTTATATTCTAACAACACGCCTATTGTCTTTTCCCAGAGCACATACATATATAGGAGTATCATGCAAGTGAAAATAAAGTATTATTGTACCTGAATTGCCCGCTGACGCTCCCAGCCGAAGGTAAAGCGTCTCGCTGCCGTCGATGAGGCCAGGTCAACCATGTCGCCGACCCACAGCAAGCACCTCGACGGAGCACGCTTCGTGTCGGTACTGATGCTGCTGAGGTTGGCATAGGCGTACGCCACGCACGAGCAGTTGCGGCCGCACTCTGCCGTGCCCTCCTCCATGCTCCGGTTCGCCATGGATACAAACTTGTCGGGCGCCTTCATACCTTACAACGCCGTGAACCCCCCGGCGCCTCTCTCAGCCTCTCGCAACCCCGCGAGAAGCTGCCGTTGCTCCACTCCTCGTCGGCCGTCGGCATGTACCCGTCGAGGCACTTGCACGTCGGCGCGGCGTCCGTGATGTCGCAGTAAGCAGACGGGCGCAGAAGCCGTAGGAGCTGCAGCTGCTCGGCGGCCACTGGAGGACGTCCTCCCACCTGGACGCGTTGACGTTCCAATTCTGGAGCTCCACCTTGCCGGAGAAAGTCATCACGAACCTGGTGTACGAGGCACCGTCGGAGAGGCTGAACGTGATGTAAATCTCCTCGTCGGTGTCGAGGACGGCCAGGTACAGAACGCCGCCGTTCGCCTTGTACTCGGTGGTGACCGAGAAGCCCATACAGGGGGCGCTGCGCACACGGGGCGTGACCCGTTCCAGATAAATTGCTGCTGCAATCTGTCGGGGTCCATGCCGTAGGTGTAGCTCCCCGGCGACGGGTCGCCGGGGCCCTTCCAGGACACGAAGCGGGTGCCGGCGCGCGTCTTGTAGCTGATCCGCATCTTCATGCCGGGGAGGAACGAGTCGGTCGGGTGGTCGAAGCTCTGCCATAAGGTTGTGCCGTTCGGAGACCGGACGACGAGGTTGCCCGTGTTCAGAAGCACCGCGGCGGCAGAGCTCGTGGCGCCGGTGATGTTGGTCGTCCAGAGAACACGGCCGTCGCCGTCGGACAGGGCGAGGTCGGAGGTGTTGGTCAGGGACAGCGCGGGTGCAGAGGACGTACTGTTTGTGGCCGGGGCTTCTCGGTTGGCGACCCACACCACGGTGAGCCCGGGGATGTCGTTGTACCATATGCCCAGGTACAGCTTGCCCGGAGTGGAGTTGGTGGGTGAGAAGAAGCCCAAGGCGAAGCTGCCGCCGTCGGATACGATGGTGGCACCAGGGGACAGCAGCTTTCCAGGGACAAGCCGGTCGTCGGAAAAGCTCAAGGGCAGCAAGAGGAAGAGGACGGCCATGCCGATGTGGCTGCAGGTGGACGCTGCTGGCCGATCCATCGACGACACTTCTTCCTTCACGGCACGTGGTGTTAATCCTGAGAAAAGATGGGGAGACGACTCTTAAAATCATTAGTTGAAGAGTTGTGAGTTGTGACCAGTACACAGCGACATTCCAAGTGTCCACGTCGAAGTGTGTCAGCGAGGTTAGTTAATTAGAAGTCAGCTCGATCAACTGTGAATGCCATCGAAACTTTTTATCACTGGGATAACGAGGCATGCCTACTGGGTGCCAGTGAATAAACGGACTAGTCCATGGCCAGTGTTCAGGACTTGGCGGTTCTTAACTAGACTTCTTCCAATTTGGAATCGAATAAAAATATTTTTATATGCTGACTGACTGACTCAAGGAAACTAGATGTTACTCCTAAGAAGAATGCAACAGTACACAGTAGAGCTACGAGAGGACGGCTCTTAAAATTGTTGAAGAGATATGTATGGTACATAGCGACATTCCAGTTGTCGACGTCGAAGCGTGTCAGCGAGGTTACTTAAAAGTGAACACAATTGTGAACTGCCATTAAAGTTTTTTAGATACAGGGATAACGAAGCAGCTCTACATGCATGTCATGTATCGGATCACCGATTTGGGTGAGACCGGGTCTCGTACAATTCACACGAATTGTATGAGACCCGATCTCACTCAAATCGGTGTGAGACCTCCATCCTATACAAGACAAGTGTCCCATCCGAATCTAAAAGCAAGATCCCACTAATTCACATCTCAAGGACTAATGACATTGTTTCTCCATTAGGTTTGCACGGCTGTTTTGTTTTCCAAGATCGTGCGTGGCGGCCGGCGGTAGACCGTCAAAAGCTCATACGCCTGCGCCTTAAACCCATGCGTTGTACGTGTCATGCCAGGCGCCACTAAGGACCTCCTAATTGCCGGGCACCTGAAGTCTTCATGACATCGTGCAAATGCAAGATTATTAGGGTTTTGAATGGGGTTTTCTAGGACTTTGCAATGTTGTTCTTGCTTAGTCAGGTTGGTGTGGGTGGGGGTGGGGGTGGGGGTGGGGGGCTGTAATTCCTCTTTTTTCTTTCCCCAATGGGCTCTAAATCCAAATAGAGTCTCAAAGCACCCCGCCTGGGGAAACCGGCCGCAATTCCTTTTCTACCTTTTCTTGCAAGAGGTTTGATTCCACTTGGAGAGAGGGGGGGGGGGGGGGGGGGGGGGGGGGGCAAGCCTGATGGGAACTTTGAGAATTGAGAGAGAAGACAGTGTTGCTAGGTGACATTGGAGTGCTGGTGGTAGAGCAAGAGCGGGAGAGTGCGACGAGTGCATGATAGCCAACATGGCGACAGGGATGCCATCGGGGACGACAGAAAGGTGGGCTGGGGCGACAAAGCTTGATTCATGCTGGAGTTGAACACGTGTGGGGGTGGCAAAAAAGGAAGATTGGATGACGTTCATTTTTTATCCAATATCCAATGGTTGATAACCATCAACTGAAAGACATCACCCAATAGAGGACCCCTTATTTTAGTCCTACAATTCAGCTTAGGCATTGTTTGGCACAGCTCCAACATTGACATTAATGGTAGATTTCTGTTTGTAAGATAAAATAAAGTATTTCAGTTTTTGTAAGATAAAATACCTCCACAGTTCTAAATACATTGATTTCTATGAATTGTTATGAGTTTTTGGAGTGGAAGTTCTACCAAAAGATCCTTAGAGCGAAGTCCAATTAGGACCTAAAACTGCACAGTTGGGTCCACTTCACACGTCACATCAAGTTAGGCCACTTGTTGTTTAGATAACGAAGTTACAGATTAATGCAACTGTGGCCACGTAGCCAGTAAATGATGCAACTGTACCAGAAGCTACGTACAGCCTAATTTACCCCATCAAAATGTTTGACCGTGTAGATCCCGGCGGCTTGCATTTCAGTGACAGCCAAAAGTATATTAGCCATTCCTGAATGAAGGCGGCAATGACACCTACATTCTGCGAATGAAGCGCTACAATGTGGCCAATGTGCCAATCCTTCTGATGTATGCTTCTCAACTAACATCATATTTTAATTAGTTGGAATGTTTGAACCCGCTGTAGTCCATGAGAGGTGAGAACTGTTTGCTTTTGCTTGAACGCCAAGCCCGATTACTCGGAGCGTACTAATATATACTGCCACGTAGCCACTGCATGCATCTATCTAGCTTCTCCGCCGCTTCGAGGCATGAACTAGTCATTCACTTTGATTGAAGCACAGCAGGAATTAAGTTCGGTTCCATGAGTCCCATTGCCATCGGCGTCGCAGCTCTCCTCCTCTTGCCAGCCTTGTGCGTCTCCGATGACTGGCTTGCCCTCGGCAAGGCGCTCTCGCCTGGCACCACCCTCATTTCTGACGGTGGTGAATTCGCCTTGGGCTTCTTCTCCCCGTCCAATTCCACCCCGGAGAGGCTCTACCTCGGGATATGGTACAACAATATCCCCCCGCTCACCGTCGTTTGGGTTGCTAACCGGGCAACACCGGCCATCTCCTCCTCAGCACCCTCCCTTGTAGTGACCAACACTTCTAATCTTGTGTTGTCTGATGTCAACGGCCATGTGCTGTGGACAACCAACACTACCACCCCTGCAAACTCCTCTCCGTCTCCAAGTTCAAACGCTACTGGAGCCGTAGCGGTGATGACGAACAGCGGCAACCTCATCCTCCGCTCACCCAACGGCACGGTGCTGTGGCAGAGCTTCGACCACCCGACCGACACTCTCCTCCCGGGAATGAAGCTGTGCAGGAGCTACAAGACGCAAGACGGCAGCCGCCTCGTTTCTTGGAACAGCCGCGACGACCCCTCACCTGGTACCTTCTCCCTCACTATAGAGACAGACCCGTTCCCTCAAACATTTGTCCGGAACGGCTCACGTGTAGAATGGCGCGGCACAGTGTGGACGGGGTACACGGTCTCCAGCCAGCACGTTCAGACGAACGCCAGCTTCCTTGTGTACATTCAATACTTGGACACAACCGAAGAGATCTGTTATGTGTTCACCCTCTCCAACGGCGCCCCGACCTTGCGGGTTGTGATGAGCTACTCCGGCAGGCTAGACACACAAGTTTGGAACACGGACCTGTCAAATTGGTCAGTTCTCGGTGGGTCGCCGGTAAATGATTGTAGCAGGTACGGCTACTGCGGGGCCTCTGGTTACTGCAACTTCACAGGCGCCACACCGACGTGCAATTGCCTCGACGGGTTCGAACCTGCGGACGAGGGAGCGTGGAGCAGCGGCAGCTTCTCGCAGGGCTGCCGGAGAAAGGAGGCGCTGCGGTGTGACGACGGTTTCGTGGCGTTGTCGGGTATGAGGGTGCCTGACAAATTTGTACGCATCGGGAACAAGGCCCTCGAGGAGTGTGAGGCGGAGTGCCGCGGCAACTGCTCCTGCGTGGCGTATGCGTATGCAAATTTGAACGGCAGCATGTCGAAGGGCGATTTGACGAGGTGCCTTGTGTGGACTGACGACCAGTTGCTCGATACTTTGAAGTTTGATGAAACTTTCTTTAATATTACTTCTGCTGGTGCTGATACTGGCGAGACGCTGTATCTCCGGGTTGCAGGCTTCGACGGTACTGTATATTTCCACACCCTTTCAGTCTCTTTCAAACCCTTTCGTTCTCTTTCAAATGATCCGAGAGCTCCTTTATTACTTCTTATTCACATTGGCAAGAATTTCTGGCATGTCATCATGATATTACTAACATTCCAGTGCATATATATCATCTCCTTAATATGTAGATATCATGGTGTCACTGTTTTTGGTTTTTGCCTTCAAAATAGAAGATCTATATGTTGTCTATTGGCAACTCATTGATGGTAGATTAACCTTTTTCATATAATGAAAATCTTCCTGCCCCCTGCATAGTCAAATGCACACAACCAACTTTGTTACAAGGTTTTAGCTCTCAGCTAGTATATATAGCACACAGCTATGAATAAAAGCAATTTAAGCCATCAAACATCACATGCCTGATGATCTCCAATCTCCAATGTAGTAGCCTCCAAACAACGGCCCCATTCACCAAACTCGCAGAAGCAAGGCCTTAAATGCGTACTAGCTAGGCATCATGGTTAGTATAGTAGAGATTGATCCTACAATCATACGCTAAAATAGGCACTGAAATGAGCTGTGCGTATTATCTCACTGATCTACATAATCAGCCCACCGTCTAGTTAAGGTTGATTATTGTAATTAACTACGTACTGCAAGTAACCAATGTATGTATCACATGTTCAATAATTAAAAACTTTATAATTAATTTTTGCACTGTGTTTGCAGGAGAAAGGAAAAAAGCAAATGGAGTAAAAATTATACTACCAGTTTTAGCAAGTACCATTATTCTCTTTTGCATTTTACTTATAATATGGATGTGTAAGTTCAGAGGTACGTTTTCCTTTTTATATACAAATCATAGATACTTGAGCACGAATACTCATTGATTTTATTTGGGAGCAGGAACAAAACGGAATGTGAAGCGTGACAAAAAGCGAATTCATAGGGGTTTGACTACTTCAGATGAACTTCAAGAAGAAAACAAAACCCTTGATATTGATTTTCCATTTCTAAATTTCCAAGATATTCTTGTAGCAACAAACAATTTCTCCAACACATTTATGATTGGGCAAGGAGGATTTGGCAAAGTTTATAAGGTAACTTCATGGTAGTTCCTAGGCCGGTACATGAATTACTACCTATTGCGATCTTATGACTTTTTTAATAATAAAAAAGGGGACGTTAGGAGGACGTCAAGAAGTTGCTATCAAAAGACTCAGTAGGGACTCACAGCAAGGAATAGAGGAGTTTCGAAATGAAGTTATTCTAATTGCCAAACTGCAGCATAGAAACTTGGTCCGACTCGTTGGTTGTTGCGTTGAGGGAGATGAAAAGTTGCTGATCTATGAGTACTTGCCTAATAAAAGCTTGGATGCTGTCATTTTCAGTATGTTCTTATGAAATTTACCTTGAAAACATAGTCGGACAATTCTCGTACTTCAATTTTCATATAATCCCTTTTAATACAGATATATATGACATAGCTGTTATTTGTAGGCTTTGCAAGAAATGCAACGCTAGATTGGCCAACTAGGTTCAAGATAATAAAAGGCGTTGCGAAAGGACTTCTGTACCTCCATCATGATTCACGATTGACAATAATTCACAGGGACCTTAAAGCTAGTAATGTTTTGCTAGATTCAGATATGAGACCCAAAATTGCAGACTTTGGTATGGCAAGGATCTTTTGTGAGAATCAGGAGAATGCAAATACCAGACGAGTAGTTGGGACATAGTGAGTGGTATTTTTAACTCAGTGTGCAAATTAACTTATCACATAAGCCTATTCATCTTCATATAATTTTTCTAATGGAATTATTTTCGTAGTGGTTACATGGCTCCTGAGTATGCAATGGAGGGCATTTTCTCTGTCAAGTCTGATGTATATAGCTTCGGTGTATTACTTTTGGAGGTTGTGAGTGGTATGAAGATAAGTTCCGTTGATCGCATCATTGATCACCCAAACTTAATCGTCTATGTAAGCACTATGATTCTTCTTCTTCATTGTATAGGATATATAGGACTTTGAAACTTTTAGAGCTGCACCATCTAAACAGGTGATGTGATTGTCTCAGGCATGGAACCTTTGGAAGGACGGGAAGGCAAATGAATTGATAGACAAACGTATGGTGGAGGACTGCTTACTAGATGAAGCTTCACTCTGCATCCACGTGGGGCTATTATGTGTTCAAGAAAATCCTGATGACAGGCCATTCATGTCTTCTGTCGTGTTCAACTTGGAGAATGGATGCACAGCACTACCAATGCCTAATCACCCTGCATATTTTGCACCAAGGAATAACGAACTGGAACAGATAAGAGAGGACATGTTGAACTCTAAGAACACAATGTCTCTCACAGTAATAGAGGGGCGATAGATCAACTCATTTATTCAGTTGTAAAATTTTCGGCAAAGTATATGCTTGAAACAGAATATATACTAGCACAAGCTACGTACTTTATGCAAGTTTTTTTCCTCTACAGTGTGCTCTACACGATCTGTTACAGGAAAAAAAGGTACAATCTAACTTTGATGCATGCATGCCAGCCATGGTTCTGGGTTCCTTGATACGCGTAATTGATGAAAACCATCTGTTAGAGCATATTTTGTAGTTTAGATATGGCAAACTTTACCACAGCACACTCAAAAAGAGTGGCTTTGGCCACAACTTATTCGAATTGTCAATTTTAGCCGCGGCACAGTATAAATGTTTTGTTCTTAGATGCAGCACACTAAAACAAGGGAAAATGATATTTTCAAATTTCTTATCTCGTTGCACAAAATACATCACTAATTGAAAACAAGGATTATTTCAAACGGAGTGTGAACATTAACGGCTTGCAATCATAAGCATTTTTTGGTCTAGCCCCGTGTAGTAGTTGGGCTTAGGGCCCTAATCCTACAGTTGTTTCCTAGCCCAATTAAAAGAGCCGAGGTGTGTGGGGGACTCGTCTTCCCGGAGGCTGGAACCGTATCATCCGCCGTCCACCGTCGTTGCACTCCTGGCCAACGGCACCGGCAGCGTCCTTTGGACGACCAACGTCACCGTGGCCTCACCGTCATCGGTTTCGAGCCCTGTAGCCGTGCTACCGAACACCACCAACCTCGTCATACGGTCGCCCGACGGCACAGTGCTGTGGCAGAGCTTCGATATACATATACCCCTGGCAACGCGTTCCTGCCTGGCATGAAGCTCGGATGAACTACCGGTCTCACTCCGGCGTGCGCATCGTGTCCTGGAAGGGCACCGGTGACCCGTCGCCGGGGAGCTTCGCCTTCGGCGCGGACCCGGAAAGACCGCTTCAGATGATCATCTGGAACAGGACGCGCCTGCACTGGCGCAGCTCGCCGTGGACGGGATACATGCATGGTGCACATCAACGACCAGATCGGGTGGCGGCAGGTCCGCCATCTACACGGCCGTACGTCGTCAACACAACCTCGAGGTCGCGTGCTCGGAAATGCTTCCGGGACATCCCCGCCGTATTGTTTCCTCGTCTTTGGTCGCCTTATGGCTTTGAAATACTTTAAGCGGACCAACCAGTCGCTCAGTCTCGCCCAGGATACAAGGTAATCATGTAGATCTTCTTCGGGCATCTTCGAGGTTCGTTCAACTGTGGTGGATCATCTCGTTGAGCGGTGGATTTTTTTTTTTTTTCGAAAAGAGGCAGGAGAGCTGCCGATTCATTAAGAAAGGAGAGAATGTACAAGTACAGACAACAGAAAACAGAAAAAACAGAAAAAAATACGTGAAAAGGAAAATCACAGTTTTGCTATGCGATACAACTTAATGTCATCTAGGATGGAGTCAACTGTCTTCAAGTGCGATTGCTCCTGTTGCTGGAAAATCCTTCGGTTTCTTTCTTTCCATAACCCCCACCAGTAGTACAGCAGGATCCCGATGAGCTCCTTTCTTTCCTTCTTATTTTTGCCACATCTATGGGCATTGGAAATAGTTTCAGTCAGTGTTTTGGAGTTATTGAACACCAATGTGAGCTCTGGCCTGTTGATTTTGTCAGTGAGGCGTAGCCACACAGCTTCTGAGTAGACACAATCATTAAGCATATGATTCGCAGTTTTAGGCAGGTAATAACATAACGCACAATTTTCCTCAGAATTCCAATTTTTGCTTTCATGATGTCTGCTGTATTGATTCTGTTGAGACATGCTAGCCATGCAAAGAACTTGCATTTGGATTCAGCTTTTGCACTCCATAATTTGTCAGTCCAGGGTAGAGAGATGTGTGGTAGGAACTGAATCTCATAAGCTGATTTTGCAGTATATTTACCATCAGCAGTCCATCTCCAGAAGATTTTATCTGGTTGGTGGGTCAGAGTAACTTGCTGTATCCTGAGTTGGAGAAGTAGAAATTCATCTATTAAGGTCTGATCATTGAGGGTTCTAAGATTTTTAATCCAACTATGATTTTTCAGCTCCACTTGTACCGTCCTTCGTTTGAATCTAGCCACCGCATATAGGCTTGGTGCCAGTATCTTAGGGGCCATGCCATCTAACCATTGTCCTTCCCAGAAGGGAGTGTTTTCTCCATTCCCAACCTGGATGATGGTAGATCTGAAGAAAAGATCTCTATCCTTTTTGTCATCAATGAGCTGCATGCCGGCCCATGGTCTTGGGTTTTCGTCCCATTGGTGCCATAGCCATCTTAGTCTTAGGGCCCTCCCAAATCTTTCGAGATCTTTGATACCTAGACCACCAAGTTTTTTCGGTCTCTGTACTTGCTTCCAGTTGACTAGACAATGCCCTCCTTTTATATTTTCGAGATCATGTCCCTTCCCAAGGAATCCTCTTCTATATTTATCAATCGATTTGATGGCCCATCTCGGCATATTGAAAACTGTCATGAAATAAGTCGGTATAGAAGTTAATACCGATTTGATCATACGCTCTCGCCCTGTGGCGTTCAGTAGATCACGTTTCCATCCCGGCAGTCTGTCAGCAATCTTTTGAATTATTGGCTGGATTAAGCTTCTTTCGATTTTTTTGAAGTGTAAGGGGAGACCTAGATATTTACCGGGGAATTGGCTGAATTTGATTGTATGGTGGTTCGATAGACTTTGCTGTTGCTGCAATGGAACTCTGATTGGGAAGATTTCAGTTTTATCCATATTAGTGAGGAGACCAGAAGCTTGGCCAAAGACTTGAAGGATGGATTTCATATTACTAATGTCCTCATTGTATGGTTTGAGGAAAATGGCCGCGTCATCCGCATATAGTGATACCCTGAAACGCGCTCTATTTCTTGGTAGAGGGGTTATGATCTTTTCCTCATGAGCTTTTGGAATAATAAGTGCAGGGGATTGATGGCAAGAACAGGAATGGCGACAGGGGATCACCTTGTCGTACACCACATTGGTGCTTCATGGGCCTTGTGAGTTCACCATTAACCAAGAATCTGGATGATGAGGTTAGAAACATCATAGAGATCCACGAGGTCCATTTCTGAGTGAATCCGTAAGCTTGCAGTACCTCCAAAAGGTATGACCAATTCACCGAATCAAAGGCTTTAGAAATATCGAGCTTGATGAAAAGAGATTGCTGCTTGGTCTTATGCAGTTTTTCAATAGTTTTCTGGACATAAATGAAGTTGTCATGAATGCATCTCTTTTTGATGAAGGCATTTTGGTTGACCTCAATAAGATTATTGATCACCTTTGAGAGCCTTAGAGCAAGAATCTTGGAGAAAAGTTTCATGAAGCTGTGAATTAAGCTTATTGGTCTGTAATCCTTTGCTTGCATGGGATTCGGTACCTTAGGAATTAGCACCACATGGGAAGTATTTAAGTTATCTAGTCCTTGCGAGTTTAGATGAAAGATTTGCTGAATTGCATTGGTGACATCAGTTTTGATTATATTCCAACAGGTTTGGTAGAATTTTCCAGTGAAACCGTCTGGGCCCGGGGCCTTATGTTTTGGCATTTGGGTGATTACTTGGTGGATTTCATCTTGAGTGAACGGTGCCTGGAGTGCTTGCAGGTCATGTTGTTGAATTCCTAGGGCGTCAAAGTTAAGTTTACATTGCCTTGCTTTGTAGGTGCCCATGATCCCTTCAAAATGGTTAAGGATAGCTTCTGCTTTTTCCTTTTGTGTGGTGATAAGGTTTCCTTGGTGCTGTAATGCCTGTATGAATTTTCTTTTCTTTCTTACAGTGGCTGCTGATTGAAAGAATCTGGTGTTTGCATCTCCTTTCTTAATCCAGGTGATCCGCGATTTCTGTCTTTTCCTTGATTTTTCGATTGCTAATATGCCAAGGATTCTTATTTTCAACTTCTTGCGCAGATCCATTTCCTCTTCGGACAGTGATCTTATTTCTTGCGCTTGGTCCAGTCTTTGAATTAACTCTGAGGCCATAGCATATGCTAGCTTCCCTTCATTTACAATTTTGGTCGACCAAGACTTGAGTGCCTTTGCCGTCCTTGTCAATTTGGTATGTAAAATTTGCAGTGGGTTTCCGTTATCATGCTGGGCCCAAGCTTGGTGTACACATTCCTGGAATCCTTCCATCGATGTCCAGTAGTTCTCAAATCTGAAGCCTTTGTAATCTTGTTGTTGTTCCATGGGTGCAAGGAGTAAAGGGCAGTGGTCAGACATGGAAGTGGATAAGGTGGTAAGTTTGGTCCATGGTATTTTTTCATCAAGATCTGATGTTATAAAGACTCTATCAATTCTGGTAAGTGTTGGTTGCTTCTGTTCGTTAGACCAGGTGAAATTTCTTCCCTCTAAGTCAATTTCCTTGAGTGAGAGGTGGTTTATTGCTCTTCTGAATCTGTCCATCATTTTGCGTTGGGTCCTGCCATTGTTTTTATCTTGTGTCCTATAGATGAGGTTGAAGTCGCCAAGGATCATCCAGTCACCTTTGAAAAATGGGTTCGATTTGAAGTTCCTCATTCAGATATGAATTGTTTTTTCTCTAAGTTGAGCTGCGGTCCATAAACTCCAGTGATAGTCCAAGTGATCTGGTTGATATTGTCATATATATTAGCTGAAATGCAATGGTCATGTAACTGGTGGGACTCAATTTGAAAGTAATCTTCAGATACAGCAACAAGGATTCCACCTTTCGTATCAGTAGCCGGTAGGTAACAGAAGTTATTCTGAAATTGGGGACCAAGCATACCTGAGATCATTTGGCGATCAACAACAGAGATTTTGGTTTCCTGCAAGCAGATTATGCGCGGTTTATGTAAATCCACCACCTTGCGGACATTGTCCCTTCTAATGGGAGCATTCAGGCCTCGCACATTCCATGACATAATCACATAGTGTCTGCAATCCATTTAAAAACGATAGCTAGCAACTTAAGAAGGTTCAGGTAACAGGGCAGGCGGTCTCCAAGTGGCAGGATGCGCTTAACTATTACAATACCGGGTTCTGAAAACCCATCACTCATGACGGCAAATACATACGAATATAAATAAGTTCTATCCATAGATAATTTAGTCGACTTCAGAAAGTTTGGCAAGAGGGATCAAGTTGAGGTCGGCCCCCCCTTGCTTCCTTTCTTGACCTTCTTCGGGACCTGCTCATCTATTGCCTTGTCCAGTTTGTTAATCACATCGCTGGGGAGGGGCCTCTTGAAGTTTTCCAGGTACTTCTCCTTTACTTCTTCTATCATCTCCTCGCCTTCATTCAGTTCACCCATCAGTTTTGCTATCCTCTCTTGGGCCATCTTCATTACCGGCCTGCCCGATTTCTTGAGCTTCTGTAGCCTTATACTCTTCTTGTTGCAAGATGTTGGGTTGTTGTTATTTTCCTGTACCTGTGGAGGAACTGATATAATGGGCTGTATAGAGTGTACAGATATTTGCTGTATGAAAGCATTGATATTTTTTGTTACCTGCTGATCATTATCCATTTCTTCATGCTGATCCTCCTCTTCAACTTCCATTGCATTGGCTTGAACATTCTGGTTGTCTTTGTCCTCTTCCCTGGGTTCTGCTCCTTCCTTGTGCAAGACATTTGCCTGCTCATCTTGCTGGTCATGCACTTCCTGTGTGGCCTGAGTCTCCACTTCTTGGACATCTTTTTCCTTGCATTGGAATTGAGCAGGGTCTGTCACATGCTGATGGAATTGATCAGGATCCTGGGTAGGGGCAGTCATCTCTTGCAGGGTATCCTTGACATTTTCCTGCAGATTAGTCTGTTCATGCATAATGAGAAAGGAAGCATTATTTGCATATAGTATGTTATCTGCATAAGCTCTAATGGCAGGGCTTACAGGGGTTGGAGTTGGAAGCACAGGAGTAGATGGAACTTTGGGTACATTTTGTGCTTGGGTTGGAGTGGCTGAGGAGAACTTTGGCTGGATAACTATTGCCTCATTGACCCTCGGTGTTTCAGTGATCCAGGGACTACTCTTGAAAGGTTTTAAGGCAGGAGTGGGGGTTTTGTAGGGAGATAGGGGGTTTTCCACATTTTCAGAGTAGACACTGGCCATCAAATGTGGTGGGAATGAGGCCATGTCTGAGGGCCCAATAACCATCTTCTTTTGTAGTTCAGTGGAGAGGAAGGAGTGCAGGATTTTGATGGTTGCAATTTTCACTGCCTGCAAATCTGCTTGTTTAATTCCATTGTTTAGGAAGACAGCATCCTCCAGCATAGGAATAAATCCCAGTGGGTCAACCAGAGTGGTGTTGGGTTGTGCAGCAACAAACATCTTGTTCCATTCCTCCGAGGTGATTGACATAGAAGGGGTTGAATCCAGGCCCAAATGTGGGGGCACCTTTTTCTGGAGCTGTTTACTGGATCCAGTTCGTAGTGAGGATTTCCTGGGGGCTTGCTAACAATTGACTGGCTGGAATCTGATGATGCAGTCCTGATCTTGCCTTTTGTTTCATTGGAGGAATTGGTGATTTCCTTTTCCCCTTTCTCTTTCCACAGCTTACTCAGCTCCCTTCTTTCTTCATCAGAGGCCCATGTGGTAGTTTGTTCCTGCTGTCCCAAGGTCCTGTCTCTGTAATTTGGTCTTCCATACTGCTGGTACCTGGGTCTACCTCTTTCTTGGCTGGTTTCCCTGCTTCTGTATTTGCTAGGTGCTCCATAGTTCATTCTGTCTCTCAGATACTTTCCCCTTGGTCCCCTGCTTCCTCTGTCCTCATCACTATCATCTCTGCGTGGTGTCCTTATTGGGGTCCTTTCTCTACATTCCCTTCTGGGATAAGCCCACATCCCATCATCATCATGCTCATCTCTGCGCCTTCTAGGGGTTGGAGGTTCATCATAGTATGGGGTTGGTTGTCTCCTCACTTGATCATCTTCCTCACCATCAGAAATACCGTTGAGCGGTGGATCATCTCGTCGAGGCATGTCAAAGAGGTTTAGGTTGTGTAACCGTTGACTGTTGTAGGTCCTAGTGCTAATGGTTTTCGCTAGCTTTCCTTTGTGTTCCGTTTATCTGCTTATGGGCCTTCGGGTCTCTTGTAAATTTTCCCCGTGAGTGCAGTACCTCTTGATATATCAGTATCGCCGCGCAGCCCGTCTTGCTCTCCCGCGCCAGCATGGCTCGCTAGCGCCTACCGCCAAGCCGGCCTCGGCGCCGACGAATATGGATAACAGCAGCTTCACCTTCACCACGCCGCCGGTGCGCACGATGGCCGCCTTGCCAGTCTCCCCCATTGCCACCCCGGTGAGCACGTCGATGGCCAGCTTTTGCAGCTCCCTGTGCTGGAGTATCCCGCGCAGGTGGCTCACGGTGAAGACGTTCTCGGCGACCTCATGCCCGGAGCGCCTTCCCCGTTGCGGACACCAGCATCGCGTGCGGGTTGCAGAGGAGGGCCGGCGGCGCCTGTGTGAAGTCGATCGATGATCTTGGCGAGCAGACCCGCGTGCTCTCGATCTTGCCGCAGTTGTCGCGGTCCATGGCGATCCTCTTGAGAGGATGAGCAGGCCCGGCAGGTTGAAGAAAAATGACAGGTGGTCGTAGACTGCCGGCGAGGCCTCATCGTGGGGCACAGGCGCGGTGTGGAGATGGCGCCGTGGATGGCGGACAGACGGAGCGCGGTCTGGCGCCTGCCGACGATCTTGGCCACTACCGTGGCCGCGCACCGGCGCACTACCTTCTCGTCGGGGCGCTTCCAGTTGAGCATTTCGATGAAGCGCGCTAGCGCGGGTGGCGCCGACCTCCCGCAGCATGTCGCGCCTTCATGGATCGGCCAGGTTTGTCGTCTCCTCGTCTTCCTACTTTCCTGGCGGACGTGCGCGTCCAACGACCGTCTTGTCCTCAGCAAGGCGCTGTCCCTGGCGCGACACTCGTATCTGACAAATCATCAATGTACCTCGGCATATGGTACAACAGCATCCCAAAGCTCACCGTAGTGCACCGGTGACGTTTTATACGGCATTTACGCGTCATGTAATCTATTATATAGTATATAATTGATCACGAAAAGAAGCCCTCACGTCGCTCTCAAGCCTAGAAATTATCACGTTAATTCTAAAATACTAGAAATTTCCACGTTAATCTGAGAAAAATAAGAAGAGAAAATTACCCACTACTGCCATTATGAAACAATTAGTCAGAAAACCTCCTAAAAATATTTATAAAATAGCTAAATTTGAATAATAAAATAGCTAAACATACCCCTCACACCTATTTCTAAATTACCCACCATGCCATTATGAGTCAAAAAATAGCTAAATTCAGAATAATAAAAAATAACAAAAAATATCCTTCACACATATTTCTAATTACCCTGCCTTTACATGTAAAAAAACTAAATTTGGATTATAAAAAATAGCTAAAAATATCTATAATTCTTATTTTTTTAATTTACCAACCATACCATTATGAGCAAATAGATAAATTTTGGAATAATAAAAATATCCAAATACACCATGTTATATGTCTAGCTAGAATGGCACATTATATTATTTTTAGCATGGCACATTTCCTTTGAAAGATTTATTTGTAGCACGACAAATCCTTTGTTTCCTACCATGAGATATGTTAGTTGTTTAGAATGCCACGTTTGTACTAACCACACTTCTAAAATAAAATCAAATATATTGTTAGATAAATGATGACTTATCTCACACTCAAATTGAGGGACGAGAAATTCTACAATCTATTTTCTATTATTTTATAAATATAGATTATAAAATAGGTAATAATAATAAACTATATTAAACTTAATATTAAACTTTATTTTCTACAATTTATTATGACACATTTTCTAAAATTTAATCACTTTATTTTTAGTATGATACATTTTCTTCAAAAGATTTAATTGTAGCACGACACGTTTTTTTTCCTACCATAACATATATTAGTTGGTTAGCATGGCGCGTTTAAACCGACCTCACTTCTAAAACAAAATTAGGACTATTTGGACTCTACATGGATCTTTTTTTAAAAAAAAAAACTTTCCATGATAGAAAATAATAACACTAATTATGGGTAAATTCGTGCATCTTAGGAGAACATGCCGCGTTAGGAGGAGATTAGTCTAATCATGACATATGAGAACATCTCTGGTGTTACCGCGGGTTCGTGTGTTACCGTGTTACCAACTTCAATAACGCCTCAAATATGCAACGAAAAATTGCAACAAAAATATGAATGGATAGCTCATGCAATGATCTACAATTCATATTTTTGGTTGAGGTGCAACCGAAGCTCGTACAAGAAGATACAAAAAAGAGAAATCAGACGTTGAATAGTAACGGGTTGCGGGTTTGTGATGAACAGTTGCAACCCGCACTATTCACAGTCTGATTTCTCTTTTTTGTATCTTCTTGTACGAGCTTCGGTTGCACCTCAACCAAAAACATGAATTGTAGATCGTTGCATGAGCTATCCATTCATATTTTTGTTGCAATTTTTCGTTACATATTTGAGGCGCTACAGTGATCGGTAACACGGTAACACCCTAAGGGGTGGTAACACCACAGATGTTCTCCATGACATATAAGATCAAACATGGATACGTACGATTCTCAACTTGAACATGCTTTAGAGAGAAAGAAAGAGATATGGTATAGTTCAAACGTGCCGCATGAGCGCGCGAGATCACCCGAGGAAGTGAGGCCTTGCTTTTGCTTGGTGAAAGAGTCAGCGCCGCAGCAGCTGGCCAGGGTGGGAAGTCTAGCCATGGAGCAGGGGAATTCGAGCCTATGGCGTACGAGGCCTAGAGATATGCATTTATGTGTTTATTCCACCGATTAGAACTCTGATTTGTTTGTGGCCAGTGCCCGAGCAATGGAGTTCAAGTCATGCAGCTCTTCCATCTGAACAACTTCGAATAGCAAATTTAATTCTCGATGTAGAATTCTTTCTCCAGAAAAGCAACGGAAGCGTGACTTCCTGAAATAAGTGGAGAGCTGCCCAATGATGAGTGTGTTTTATTCTTTAATGCGTTGGCATTATTGTTATGTTTTCCATATGGTAAAAATGAAAAGAATGCCGCCATATGATCGAAGTTTTGAAATATACAATGTATAATCAAATTGTTGCAAGTGTTTTCGAAAAGATTGTCAAATTGCTGTCAAAATTTCACTCAAATACAAAAGGTGGCGCTGCCACATGTTGTTTAAGAAAGTATGGTCATTCTGCAATTTACATTGAAAAAGTAGAGACAATGATGCAAGGACATATATGTATTTTTAATTCCTGGGAAAGTTTTTCATTGTAAGAGAGGGGTCAGGCAGGGTGATCCACTCTCCCCTTGCTCTTTGTCCTAGCGGTTGATCTACTCCAGTCAATTTTAAATAAAGCAAAGGATATGGGACTTATACACTTGCCACTACCAATCAGAGCAGGGAGTGACTTTCCAATAGTCCAGTATGCAGATGATACCTTACTTGTGATGGAGGCATGTCCTAGACAGCTGGTTGTTCTTAAGGCTCTCCTAAATACTTTTGCAGATTCCACAGGATTGAGAGTAAACTATTCTAAGTCATTCATGGTTCCTATCAATATGAATGAAGAGAAAATGGAAATTCTTTCAAGAACATTCAATTGCCAAGTGGGGAAAATGCCGTTACATATCTGGGCTAACCATTGGGATTAACAAAACCATCGGTGGCTGATTTCTTACCAATCATTCAAAGGATTGAAAGAAGACTAGTGGGATGTGCTCAATTTCTCACACAGGCTGGAAAATTGGAAATGGTGAATTCAGTAATTACTTCAATGTCTGTCTTCTTAATGTGCATAATGAAGTTACCAATTACAGTTATTGAGGAGATTGATAAATATAGAAGGCACTTATTACGGAGGGGGTCAGACATCAACTCAAGGAAACAGCCACTAGCAGCCTGGAATATGGTGCAGTGACCTAAAAGTGAAGGAGGTCTCGGTGTTCATAAACTAAGAATACAAAATGATGCATTACTCATGAAATCTCTATATAAATTTTTTAACAAGGCTGATCTCCCATGGGTCCATTTAATATGGAACAATTATTATGGAGATGGGAGGCTACCGGGGGGTACAAAAGAGAGGCTCTTTTGGTGGAGAGATATTACTAAGCTCCTGGATCAGTTCAAAGGTGTTACAGCGCCACATGTTGGGAATGGAAGCACAATCTTACTCTGGCAGGATTCTTGGAAAAATATTACACTACAACAGCAGTTCTCGGAATTATTTTCTTTTGTCAAGAATCAGCATATTTCACTTCAGAAGGCAATACAAACAGAGGAACTGCACTCATTATTCAGTCTGCCTTTATCAACTGAAGCATACCAACAATATCTGCAATTGTTGGAGCTATTGAATCAATTGACAATCTCAGAAGACAAGGACACATGGAAGATTATGGGTGGACAAATGACATACTCCTTGGCTAAAGTATACAAGATTATGATGGGACACATACAAATTCATCCAGCGTTTAATTGGTTATGGCAGAGTTCTTGTCAACCTAAACATAAGGTATTTTTCTGGTTGTGGCTAAAAGATAGGTTGAACACAAGGGGATTACTCAGAAGGAAAAATAGAGTGCTGGAGTCATACACCTGTGATTTGTGCATTCTTCAACGGGAGGAAACACTACTTCACTTGTTTGTGAGGTGTAATTTTGCGAGAGCCTGCTGGAATGCTATTGGGATAAACATTCCGAGACATATGACAAATGAGCAGATAGTAACTGAATTGAAAAGAAGGTTGCAAGTCCCTTTCTACATGGACATTGTAATCCTTATGTGCTGGAGCATTTGGGTGACTAGGAACAAATGGGTCTTCGAGAATATAGCACCTGTAGTGGAGAACTGTGTTCAATACTTCTTCAAGGAACTTGCCTTGGTTGATTGTTAGGGATCGGTATTTACGATAATAACGACACTCCCTTTTTTGCCTTTGGTTTTTTGACTGCAGGTAACCTAGCTGCCGACGTTTCGGGCTCCCGGCCGAGAATCGGCGACAGCCCAGGGAGCTGGAGTATAGGGTTGCCGACATTGTTCGAGGAGAGCGCAGTCTCCCCAAACGCTGGCGATGAATAAGCGGCGAGCGAGAATGGCGGCAATCCCTGAAGGAGATGAAGCCCGGCGTGACAACGTCCGAGGGTCAGGCTGGCGAATGACGTCACCTAGCTAGGGTTCCGTCGTCGAACGGAAATGTCATTTGTACCCTTATGACAATGTTGTACAGAATATTCCACGAATATAGTTGGTGGCCAAGGGTAATTTGGTCATGTCGAAATAACCCTTGGCCTTCCCTATAAATACCCGCCCCCGGGCTCCGTGGAACGGGACGGAACAGGAGAGATTACACCCTTGTAATGAAATGCTCCGTTGTTCCTTGAGTATCATTTGATTGTCCGTGTCGGGATTCTTTGTTGCTATGATGAAGAATTCCCAACATTGGCGCCCACCGTTGTGTTGCTCGAAAATACCACCCGTGATGCCACATAGAAAGAAAAAAGCACCCAGTCCAAAAACCACCATCAGCTTCCACCCGCCGGATTTAGAGGAAGAAATTCTCCCTCCCAACCCGGCATTTTCGGAAGAAGAAATTCGTTGGGCATTCATTCAAGAAAGGCAAATGGCCGACGAGGCCAACCGAAATTCCGACGCGGCGCAAGCAAGCTTAGCCGCCGGAATTCGGCCAAGTGATGAGGACATCGCCGCCAAAAGATCTATCGACCTCATTTTAGTGAAGACACAGAAAAGTCGAAGCAAGTAAAAGCCGACAAGTAATGGGCGGAACCACCGTCGACAATCAACCCTGAAGAAAGTGATCCAGAGGAAGATGAAGTTGCAACAACTTGGAAAAAGACTCAAGCTAACAAAGGAGAAGATAATCTCTGAAGAGAGGGCTAGAGAGAAAGAAAGGCTCCGGCTGCAGATTGAACAAGCAAAGGTGGCAGTCGCCGAACTGCAAAAAGAGCTCGATGAGATGACAAGCGCCACAGGGCAAAATAGCGAAGCAAAGAGAGAGCATTACCGGGTGACTCCCGACTTTGAAACAAACAACAATGGCGAAGGCCATCATAGGCCTCGGAACGTATACGCCAATCTATACCTTTCGTTAGTAAATTCGACAAGAACTCCCCTTGTCAGAAGGCCTTCAGTTGACCCCATGGCCAGCAACTTACAAGCCTATCTCCTTATCAAAGTACAATGCCTCAACCGACCCAAAGCAATTTTTGATGTCATTTGAAGCTGCAGTAGCATCCGCTGGAGGAGATGACACTGTATTGGCCAAGACCTTTGTCACCGCAATTGAGCATCAAACCCTCGAGTGGTACTCCAGGCTGAAGCCCGGATCAATATATTCATGGGAGAACCTAAGGGACAAATTGACGACAAACTTTCAAGGTTTTCACAGAACATCTATATCTGCGGATGAACTGAGAGCATGTGTTCAGCAAGAAAAAGAGCCCCTGCAAGACTATTTCCAGAGATTTTTCAAGCTCAAAGCCCGAACGGATGATATTCCAGATCAAATTGTCATTGATGCCGCAATTGGGGGGTTGCGAGCCGGCCCCTGTGCCACTCACTTTTCCATGCATCGCCCTTCAACACTCGAAGAGCTCTTCTCAACGGTCGATCAGTTCTGTAGAGCCGACAATGACCACAGAAGAAGATTAGAGCAGCAGAGCGCGCAGCGCCAGGCGAAGAAAAACCAATCGAGCCAAAGGCAGCAGGATTGGAATTCGTCTAGGAGAGGTGGCAACAACAATCAGAGCCAGAATTCCAACCTAGTCAATCATATCGACAACCAAGAAGAAAAAGCCGACACAGGCAGCCCTGCCGGCAATTTTCAGCACAGAGGAGGAAGAAACAATCGCTCTCGAGGAAGGGGTCGCGGCAATTCGCACAACTCGCGAAACCAGGAGCCAAAAAAGCCATACTGTCTGTTTCACGGACTTGACAAGGGTCACACCTCTAAGGAATGCCCAGAAACAAAAGATGCCATGGAAAGAATGAAAGCTAAGGAGCAAAGAAGTGAAACACAGAGAAGTGTCAATCACACGGCTGCCGCCAATTCTTGGAACAACTCACCTTTCGGTGCTTCCTACCCATTCCAATACTTCCAGAATTCTTACAACCCTCACCACCACTTCCAAAGCCCATACCAACCACATCCACCACCCTCGCCACAGATTCAGCATTTGGTGACATCCCAAACAAGTTCATACTCACCCAGCCTCAAATTCCCAGAATCACTGCCTCTGAGGAGCCGCCTTTACCACCGCCGCCGCCATTCCCAAAGCAATCAAACCAAAATAATACCTCCCAGAGCCTTCCCACTTATGGAGTCATCCTACCAATCACCGGTGGATCTACATCCGACTTTGAAAGTAAGAAACAAAAGAAAAATTACTTCCGAGCCGTCAATGCGGTGTGCAACGGACCCATAGTGAAATCATGGTGGTCGCACATTCCAATCACATTCACAGAAGCCGATCTAAACCTCCGCTGCTACCCTCATACAGATGCCATGGTCATTCAGGCAAACACCTATGGTTGGTCAGTCACCAAAATACTTGTCGACAACGGAAGTTCGGCAGACATCCTTTCAAAAGAACATTTGACCAGCCCAACCTTGATTCTTCTCTTCTTCAGCCTTCTGAATATCCCTTGTATGGTTTTGGCGGGAGAGAAGTCCGCGCTCTCGGCAAAATAAGCCTCCCAGTATCTTTCAGCACCCTCGACAATGCAAGAACAGAGCACATCACCTTTGATGTGGTTGTTGGCGTTTCTTACGCAAAAAAGATTTAATTCAATTTTCGCAAGCGCACGGAACACCATTGTAGCATTTCACCCGGGAGTATTCCAAGGTTATCGTATTTATATTTTCCTCAGGGAAGCAGGGCTAAGAATATCATGAATTAACAAGGAAACATCTATTATTTATAACTTGCAAACTAGACCAAAGCAGGGATACATATATGATATGTGTGTGGCACTCAGGAGAACATCCATCAATATAGATAACAAGGAGTTAGCATTTAGTCTGGGAGAACAACGAGAAGAAGGGTATCAGTCAGATCTACGAGCCAACCCGAACGTGGTGGATTGCATAGGATAGATAGGGCTGTCACCACCTACTACCTACCGCCCATCCCGTGAGGTTGGGTGCAGATAAAGGATGCCTAGGGGTTAGCATTTAGTATTTTCTGATAGTCTACAACTACTTACTTAAGCTTTCATTACAGATACATTCAAGTGCGTCGGGGCACGGATGTGCCAAAGTAATAAACTTGTTCTGTTGCTCGAACTACCACCGGGCATAATCTCAAAAGAACAGAGGCACAGAAGTGGCCAACCCAACCAACAGAAAAAAGATTAATACTCTGGGAACCACCCGCTATAATTAAGACCCTGCTAGGTCCAACCCGGACGTGGTGGATTACAGAGACCGGTGACAAGCACTCGCGGGGCTACCATCCTCCGTGGGGTTGGGTGCAAACTCACGTCTAGAATAATTCCTGAACCATACAAGCAACTATCCTAAATAACTTACCCTCGCGCTAAGGGCAAGCCAACCATGCATAATAAATCCAAACAAACTGTGCGAGGTCGTAACAATAAGGCAATTATATAGTCCCTACTGCCTAGCTCAACAATTCATTCGAACCTATCATACACAGACGTGGAACCAACATAGAAATTTCTCTATAACAATTACTTAAATAAATAAATGTAAACTAAAAAGAAAACTAAATTAAATAAATAAGAAATAAATAAGAAAATAATTATATTAAGAAAGTATAAAAGAAAAGATACACGAGAACTTTACCCAAACTCCGAAGAGAACTCCGGAGCTCCCGAGCGAAGCTCTCACTTCTACTCTAACTCCCATGACTAAAATACTAATCCTATCTAAATGATCTTCCATGAGAAAGAGAGCGTGACCCTACATTGGATCTTCTCTTCTCAAGTGTGAGGTGCAGGTTGGAGTGAGGGGAGGGGTCCTCTATTTATAGTGGAGTTGCCTTGGGAGAGTGGAGAAGGTCTTGGAGCATTTCGTGGAATATTCCTTCTTGCCGACGTCCCCTTGGCTTGGCGGGTGCGTCAAGTGGCTTGTGACCGCCTCTGGAACCGACTGGAGCAAGATTGAGGCGGTTGGAGATTGGGTTGGGCCGGCCGGCCTGCTTTTTCCTGCTTTTCCTCCAATCTTGCGCGAGGCATAACTCCTGCTCCTGAACTCCGAATTGGGTGATCCAAAAGCCCATTTCGACTATCTTGACGAGGCCTTTGACATGGAGGGATCAAATTTGTCATTTGAAATATTATTTCTTGATGTCCAAGTCATCCCTTATTTCTTCCGTCGAATGTCGTCGAGATGTCGGAGCATAGTCTTGCTTTAACATGTGCTTTTGGATATTTGCTATTTCTCCATGATTGTAAGCACAATTGCACCAATATTCCTATGTACCTTGCAAACAAGATCACATCCAAAACTTGTGGAACTTTATTAGTTTAATGCAAGAAACATTGGTGCATCCCTGTTATTCGCCGATAAGTTGACGGTCATTTTATGATTTAATGGCCGTCAACACCTCCCCAAGCTTAAACTTTGCTCGTCCCGAGCAAACTCAAAACTTAAGTATCGGCGGATCAGTAGTTGCTACAATGTTAGTGCCATGCAGGTATCAACTTGGCAACAACATACTCCAGGATAACAAAGTAATCTATAAACCAGCACAATCTATTTACCAGGTACTGCATACACTTAGTGGGGCTTATAGGTTACTTTGTCATATGACATTGATGATGAGGACATCACCACGCTGGACACGCACAAGCCGGTCTCATCACCAAGTTACAAGTCGTCTCCAACTCAGCCGCCACGTTCGGTTCGGATTCAGCCGACACCACCGCACGATTTCGGCGATATCTCCATCATACGACATCGAAACAAGGCGTATAAGGAGGCGTTGGAAAGGGGACGACGACGCCGACGTTTTGGTTCTGGTCCAAGCTCCAGAAGGTTCGTGGATCACGCTGTGTGATCACGACAAGGTGCTGCGTCACCTTTTTGGGCCGTCTCTCGGGCCGTGTATCTTGTTGGCCTTTGGCCCAAGTGAGGGCCCCCCCCCTGGTCGCCTCAACCCTAGGGCGCCCCTGTTCCTGCATAAACAGGGCAGCCGCCGCCGTTTAGACTTGGGTTTTGTTTAGTTGAGTTTTCCATCGAGAAACTTGAGTTCATCATTGTATCTGTGGCGACAAGTCCTTATACATTGATCCAGAGCCCCTGTTCTTACTCTCCTCGACTGTGTCGATTAGTCCTTTCGAATCGAGTGTTTGAACCTCTCTTGTGATTCGCTTCAATTCATATTTGCAATTTCAGATTGCGTGTTTACACTTTCTTGCTTGCGTTCTCGATTCGTCTGCAGGAAAAGCCTTATCGGCGAGGTCAATCAAGTTGTGCTTGATTGATAACCAACGGAGCAGTGGTGTTTGTAGCGGTTGCAGGGTTCGAATCAGGTTGATTTGAAGCCGGATCGTCAACGTCGAGTTCTCCAATTATCGAGTTTACCTCTACCTCTCGGAAGATCGGGCCTAGTCCTCATCAATTGAAAAGCAGAACGGTCATCTTAGGCTTTTGTCAAACAATTCCGGCAAGTAACAAGTCCAGAGCTTTTGTTTGCTGCATAAGAAATAAATACTTCTTTAAGCTTGCACTTCCCTTTTTGTCTCTCTTTTGATGAGGCTATTCCCTACAGGATGTCACTCAAGACGACCTATTGCTACACAAGAGGGATGTTCTGGTGGAGCTTGGTCGGGATATGCATATCTTTCATACTATTTTGTAAGGTTAAAAGATGATCTAGAGAAACTTAGCAACTCCTCAAAGTCAGTCATATGGAAAGAATGATAGCCAGCGGGGAAGAGAAATCACTCATGAAAATTTCAGTCTTCGTTGCTCAAGAAAAAGTTTGATAGTGGCCATCAACCTCTAAAAAAATTTTTGCTACACATTATGGGAGGTTTTTTTTTTACATTTTTTTTCTTTTTTTTTTGGTGCTCCCATAATGCAAAGGCAGAAATTTTTGATGGCCTAGACAATATTTTCAGAATTTTCTTGAGCATTTGAATGAAGACAAGGAATTTTGTGAATGAGTGGTAACGAATTTCTCAAATTCCCATATGAAGGATAAATGACTGACATGAGGAGTGCAATGTTCCTAAAGATCAAAGTTTAACCAAACTCAACATATAGAAGATTGCTATGAGTGGAGCTATTTCCGAATTTGTCATGATATGGCTCTGGTAGGTAAATAAGTCCTCACAAGGGAAGTGCAAAACATAAAGGGTTTTTGTTGCAGCAATTTAGAAATTAAAAACATCTCTGGAATGTTACTGCAGGAAATTGCAAACTTAACCCAGAATAACCATATCATACGAATCAATGCCTAGACTTGGTGAACCATGTGCTACCCACATAATATAGCAATACTAGTAATATGATCATGTCGATCTACATCATACTTAAATTAAATAAGGAGTAGAGGTTGCATAGAATACACACACAGAAACTAACAGAGCAACCATTCATCATCTCCTTTAAAGTTTGGTAACACCAAGTTCTAGCATTTATTCGGAAAAAGGGAGTATTTTATTGATCGATAGGGATACTTACCTGGGGGTCCTCCCCAAGCTTGAGTCTTTGCAAGACTTAAGCTTGAATAGGCCGCTTTGTCCATTCTTCTTGTGTCTGCAAAAAGAACGAGGGTGATACAGGTGGCTAGCCCCTATTGGGTTTTACCGAGAACCTAATATTTTTTTTTCTTTTTTTTTTTAAGAAAAGGGCACAATTCAAGAAGAGTATATATATCGTTAGAAGTACTTACCTGGCGGTCCCTCCCAAGCTTAGCTCTTGCAACCATGTGCAAAGCTAAGCGATTAAATCTTCATTTGAAAGGTACTAGGTCCGCCTGGTTGGTATCTCCTTCTTGAATTATGTGCCTTCCATGTTGCCTGATGTACTTGGTTTGCTCTCAAAAGGATCCCTGCAATGGTTAGTACAAAACCATTCGTCTACATTGCACATATCTCTATAGTTCCATTAATCAACCTAGACACCACGTCTAATTCGATAAATTGTGTGAGGAGAGCAAAGGACATCATACTCTTCTTTTGTCGTGAGAGCATCATAGAGGCATGTGTTTTACTGTTGTTCAGATGGACACCGGGCATAATCTAAGAAGACCATAGGCACAGAAGTGCCGCACCCAAGCAACAGAAAGAGAAGCAGGCGATTGATTGATGACTACATCTCAACCAATACCTATGTATAAAAAGGAATTTTAAGAGCAAGGGTATGGTCAAAAAGATTTGTAGCTTATTTTCATCAGAGAGCAAGTCAAAGTACTTTTGCATTCATAAAGCATGAAATGATTCAGGCACCATTTTTATTATAATTTTTTTTATTTTTTTTATTTTCGAAAGTAGAGGGTATATGACAAAGAAAACAGGGAATAATTGCGTGTCGTACCTGGCGGTTCCTCCCCAAGCTTAGTCTTTGCAATAGAATGCAAGACTAAGCTCTTAGATCTCTTCATTGAACGTCTTGGTTCCGCCACGTATGTTTCCTTCTTCCTGTCATAAAAATCCAACCTTTCTCTATTTTTTTAATTTTTATTTATTTATTTTTTTGAAACAAATTCCGGGCCTATGATTGGGCACTTGGATTTTATTTATTTTTTTTTTTCAAAATCCCCACGCCTATGATTGGGCGCTCGGGTTCTTTTTTTTTTTGAAGCTTGAGGCCTATGATTGGGCACTCGGTTTTTTTTTAAATGCAGCGGGGTGGGATGGAGGGGAATTAAATATGCAGATGGATTGAACAATGCAAATGCGATGGTGATATGCTCAAACAAAATGCAGGTGGATGCTTAGGCTAGTAGCAAATTAACATAACAGATAATCAATGTCAATCAAAGATATCTTAAACCATTGCTTCCCCGGCAACGGCGCCAGAAATGCTTGTTGGCGTTTCTTACGCAAAAAGATTTAATTCAATTTCCGCAAGCGCACGGAACACCATTGTAGCATTTCACCCGGGAGTATTCCAAGGTTATCGTATTTATATTTTCCTCAGGGAAGCAGGGCTAAGAATATCATGAATTAACAAGGAAACATCTATTATTTATAACTTGCAAACTAGACCAAAGCAGGGATACATATATGATATGTGCGTGGCACTCAGGAGAACATCCATCGATATAGATAACAAGGAGTTAGCATTTAGTCTGGGAGAACAACGAGAAGAAGGGTATCAGTCAGATCTACGAGCCAACCCGAACGTGGTGGATTGCATAGGATAGATAGGGCTGTCACCACCTACTACCTACCGCCCATCCCGTGAGGTTGGGTGCAGATAAAGGATGCCTAGGGGTTAGCATTTAGTATTTCCTGATAGTCTACAACTACTTACTTAAGCTTCCATTACAGATACATTCAAGTGCATCGGGGCACGGATGTGCCAAAGTAATAAACTTGTTCTGTTGCTCGAACTACCACCGGGCATAATCTCAAAAGAACAGAGACACAGAAGTGGCCAACCCAACCAACAGAAAAAGATTAATACTCTGGGGAACCACCCGCTATAATTAAGACCCTGCTAGGTCCAACCCGGACGTGGTGGATTACAGAGACCAGTGACAAGCACTCGCGGCTACCATCCTCCGTGGGGTTGGGTGCAAACTCACGTCTAGAATAATTCCTTGAACCATACAAGCAACTATCCTAAATAACTTACCCTCTGTTGGCGTTTCTTACGCACAGAGATAAATATCAACTCCGCAAGCGCACGGAACACCGTTGTAGCATTTCACCCAGGAGTATTCCAAGGGTATCGTATTTATATTCCACAGGGAAGCATCGCTAAGAATATCATTAATTAACAAGGAAACATCTATTACTTATAACGTGCAAACTAGACCAAAGCAGGGATACATATATGATATGATGAGTGGCAACCAAACACACAAGGATTCCATATGAAGATAAAGAGACAGAACTAGTCAACTGGGAGGACAACGAGAAGAAGGGTATCAGCCTAGGGGTTACAAATATCTACTTAAGCTTTCATTATAGATTTGTTCCTGCATATCGGGGCACACGCATGCCAAGGCAGCAACCCGAGAATTAGGTTCAACTACCTTGGGGAACTACGTGCTATTGACCTCCCTACTAAAACCATCACCCGGACGTGGTGGATTACAGAGACCGGTACGCCTGTCACGCGTACTCGTGGCTACCATCCTCCGTGGGGTGCAGAGCAAACTCACGTCTAGAATAGTTCCTTGAGCCATACAAGCAAATATCCTAGATAGCTTACTCTTCGCGCGTAAGAGCAAGCCAACCATGCATAACAAATCTATGTGGATTGTGTAAGCATTTGCGGTGCAAACAACCCATGCAGATAGACCTACCATACACAGACGTGGAACCAACACAAGAATTTCTCTATAATTATTACTTAAATAAATAAACGTAAACTAAAAGGAAAACTAAAATAAATAAATAAGAAAATAAATAAGAAAATAATTATATTAAAGAAAGTACAAAAGAAAAGATACATGAGAACTTTACCCAAACTCCGAAGAGAACTCCGGAGCTCCGAGCGAAGCTCTCACTTCTACTCTAACTCCCATGACCAACTAGCCTACTCTAAACTACACAAGTGGAAGTGACTCCTTGAGCTGAGCGTGATCCTACATTGGATCTTCTCTTCTCAAGTGTGAAGGTGCTGGTGCGAGTTGAACCGGAGGGAACCAGGGGTATTTATAGCCTCCTCACGGCAGGGGGTATTTTATAGCCGAAGATGACTTGGCGGGGCCCCCAAGGCAGCCGGCTGGCCAGGTAGGGGGACCGGACGGCCGCCCGTTGTGGCGGTTGGCCACCACCTTCGCCCTGGACGGTCCTGATGCTCTCCTGATGGCGGTTGTCCAGTCGGTGGTTTTGTGGGGGCGGCAGAAGAGGAGTGAGGGCCAAGTTGAGGCCCAAACAGCCCACCTTCTAGGACGTCGGTGGAATTCTTCTGAACAGGCTTTTGATTCTGCGTTGTGGGCCTGTTTGCAGCCCACTAGAGGAAGGCCGAGGCCTGTGGCTACCATGTGGGGCCGGCCGGCCTGTGTTTTCTGCCGGCTGGGCCCACTTTCCTTCATAATTGCCTCCTGCACCCAAATATTCACCAAAACTTGTGGAGTAGCATTATTCCTATCTACTACGCACAGAATCTTGGTGTTATGCTTTTATTACCGGTAGGGTGGCGGTCAAAACACGGTTTAACGACCGCCAACAACCTCCCCAAGCTTAAACTTTGCTCGTCCGAGCAAACTCAACTCAGGGTACCGGCGGATCAGGAGTTACAAAGAAGCGCCCCATGGGTAATAAAGATGCAACAACATACTCCCTAAACAGTGGTAAGTTTACGAGAGCACAAAATATTCATGAGTGTTGCAAAAATCGTGGGGCTTATACGTTACACCTTGTCATGCAGCATCGAAGATTAGAACGGCACTTTTGGACAAGTAAACAATTCTAGCAGGTATGCATCCAGAGTTTTTATGTGCTGCAAGGTAAGGTGCAAAAATTCTCCTTCGTTTTGGCAGGCACTTTTCTTACCAGCCAATGTGAGTCTATTCCTACAAGCTTCACTCATCCTACCTTCTACCAAATTGAGGCTTTGTATGTGGAGCTTGGTAAGGAATGCGCAAATGTCATGCATATATTGTAAAGCTAAAGAATGAGTCTCAATCAACATAGCAACTCCATTTATTTTGGTCATAAGAAATGATGTGATGGAGGGGGAGAAAATGGACTCACACATGTGGAAAGAGGATTTTGAAAATTTTGGTCCTTTATTTTGCTCAAGATGTTTATGATAAGAACCATATAGCCATTGACTTTTGTCATGCAACCTTGGAGTTTTTTTTTACTACTTCCATGGTGCAAGGGGCCATAAATTTTGCATGGTTCAAAAGGAAACATTTTGAAATATTCTTGAGCTTTTTGGATGGACCAAAAGTTTTGCAAATTCTGAAAAATGTTTGGTTGATTTATCCAAACATTCCCCTTTTTATTTGGTGGAGAGAAATTTTCGAAAACACACGCGAAGGAATTATGACCAAAATTAGGAGTGCTTAGTTTCAAGAGTACATCAAACCTTAACAAAACTCAATACATAAACAATTGGCTATGAGTGGGGCTGTTTCGAATATTATGATATGGCTTTGGTAGGTAAATAAATCCTCACACTAAGAGAAGTGTGCCAAACAGAAGGGTTTTAGGTACTTGCAGCAATTCAAGAAAAATATCTCTGGATGAAACCATACTAAGAAATTGCAACAAGTTCTAATCATGCCATATCACAGTCCACAATGCTCAGACTTGGTGTAACAAATGCAACCCACGGGAATAAGCAAGACTCATGATGTGATCATGCTCAAATAAAAATAACACATATGTCAGGAGTAGAGGTTGCATCTATGCGATACATGGGAAGCTAATTTGTAACTCGATCATCATTTCCCTTATGCGTAGCATAACACCAAGATTCTAGCATTTATTCGAAACAGGGAGTTTATTTATTCAAGGAAAGTTTAGAAATGCTTACCTGGGGGTCCTCTCCAAACTTGAGTCTTTGCAAGACTTAAGCTTGAATAGGCCACTTCCTCCATTCTTCTTGTGTCTGCAAAAAGAATGAGGGTGATACAGGTGGCTAGCCCCTATTGGGCTTTGCCGAGAACCTAATATTTTTTTTTATTCTATTTTATTTTATTTTATTTTTTTTAAGGAAAGGGCACAATTCAAGAAGAGTATAATATCGTATACAGAAGTACTCACCTGTCGGTCCCTCCCCAAGCTTAGCTGTTGCAACTATGTGCAAAGCTAAGCGATTAAATCTTTCTTGTGGAAGCACTGGGTCCGCCTTGTTGGTTCCTTCTTCTTGAATTGTGTGCCTTTCATGTTGCCTGATTGGTTTGCTCTCAGAAAGATCCTGCATTGGTTAGTACAAATCCATTCGTCTATATCGAACATATCTCTATAGGTCCATTGATCAACCTAGACACCACGTCTAATTCGATTAACTATGTGAGGAGAGCAGAGCACATTATTCTCTCCTTCTGTCATGAAAGCATCATAGAGGCATGTATTTTTCTGTTGGTTGAACGGCCACCGGGCATAATCTCAATGGAGAACAGAGGCACAGAAGTGATCTTCACCCAACCAACAGAAAGAGACGCAAGCGATTGATTTATGACTAACAGCTCAACCAACACCCATGTAAGAACAGAAACTTCAAGAGCAAGGGGTATGGTCAAAAAGATGCAGCATATTTTCATCAGAGAGCAACTCAAAGTATCTTTGCATTCATAAAGCATTGAACGTTTCAGGCAGAATTTTTTTTTATTTTGAAAGGAGAGGATATATGACAAAGAAAACAGGGAATAATTGCGTGTGCGTACCTGGCAGTTCCTCCCCAAGCTTAGTCTTTGCACCAAAATGCAAGACTAAGCTCTTAGATCTCTTCATTGAACGTCTTGGTTCCGCCACGTATGTTTCCTTCTTCCTGTCATAAAAATCCAACCTTTCTCTATTTTTTTTAATATTTATTTATTTTTTTGAAACAAATTCCGGGCCTATGATTGGGCACTCGGATTTTATTTATTTATTTATTTTCAAAATCCCCACGCCTATGATTGGGCGCTCGGGTTTTTTTTTTTTAAGTTTTTTTTTGAAGCCCGAGGCCTATGATTGGGCACTCGGTTTTTTTTTTAAATGCAGCGGGGTGGGATGGAGGGGAATTAAAAATGCAGATGGATTGAACAATGCAAATGTGATGGTGATATGCTCAAACAAAATGCAGGTGGATGCTTAGTCTAGCAGCAAATTAACATAACAGATATTCAATGTCAATCAAAGATATCTTAAACCATTGCTTCCCCGGCAACGGCGCCAGAAATGCTTGTTGGCGTTTCTTACGCACAGAGATAAATATCAACTCCGCAAGCGCACGGAACACCGTTGTAGCATTTCACCCAGGAGTATTCCAAGGGTATCGTATTTATATTTCCACAGGGAAGCATCGCTAAGAATATCATTAATTAACAAGGAAACATCTATTATGTATAACTTGCAAACTAGACCAAAGCAGGGATACATATATGATATGATGAGTGGCAACCAAACACACAAGGATTCCATATGAAGATAAAGAGACAGAACTAGTCAACTGGGAGGACAACGAGAAGAAGGGTATCAGCCTAGGGGTTACAAATATCTACTTAAGCTTTCATTATAGATTTGTTCCTGCATATCGGGGCACACGCATGCCAAGGCAGCAACCCGAGAATTAGATTCAACTACCTTGGGGAACTACGTGCTATTGACCTCCCTACTAAAACCATCACCCGGACGTGGTGGATACAGAGACCGGTACGCCTGTCACACGTACTCGCGGCTACCATCCTCCGTGGGGTGTAGAGCAAACTCACGTCTAGAATAGTTCCTTGAGCCATACAAGCAAATATCCTAGATAGCTTACTCTTCGCGCGTAAGAGCAAGCCAACCATGCATAACAAATCTATGTGGATTGTGTAAGCATTTGCGGCGCAAACAACCCATGCAGATAGATCTACCGTACACAGACGTGGAACCAACACAAGAATTTCTCTATAATTATTACTTAAATAAATAAACATAAACTAAAAGGAAAACTAAAATAAATAAATAAGAAAATAAATAAGAAAATAATTATATTAAAGAAAGTACAAAAGAAAAGATACACGAGAACTTTACCCAAACTCCGAAGAGAACTCCGGAGCTCCGAGCGAAGCTCTCACTTCTACTCTAACTCCTATGACCAACTAGCCTACTCTAAACTACACAAGTGGAAGTGACTCCTTGAGCTGAGCGTGATCCTACATTGGATCTTCTCTTCTCAAGTGTGAAGGTGCTGGTGCGAGTTGAACCGGAGGGAACCAGGGGTATTTATAGCCTCCTCACGGCAGGGGGTATTTTATAGCCGAAGATGACTTGGCGGGGCCCCCAAGGCAGGCCGGCCGGCCAGGTAGGTGGGCCGGCCGGCCGCCCGTTGTGGCGGTTGGCCACCGCCTTCGCCCTGGACGGTCCTGATGCTCTCCTGATGGCGGTTGTCCAGTCGGTGGTTTTGTGGGGGCGGTAGAAGAAGAGGAGTGAGGGCCAAGTTGAGGCCCAAACAGCCCACCTTCTAGAACGTCGGTGGAATTCTTCTGAACAGGCTTTTGATACTGCGTTGTGGGCCTGTTTGCAGCCCACTAGAGGAAGGCCGAGGCCTGTGGCTACCATGTGGGGCCGGCGGCCTATGGTGGGGCCGGCCGGCCTGTGTTTTCTGCTGGCTGGGCCCACTTTCCTTCATAATTGCCTCCTGCACCCAAATATTCACCAAAACTTGTGGAGTAGCATTATTCCTATCTACTATGCACAGAATCTTGGTGTTATGCTTTTATTTACCGGTAGGGTGGCGGTCAAAACACGGTTTAACGACCGCCAACACCCTCGCGCTAAGGGCAAGCCAACCATGCATAATAAATCCAAACAAACTGTGCGAGGTCGTAACAATAAGGCAATTATATAGTCCCTACTGCCTAGCTCAACAATTCATTCGAACCTATCATACACAGACATGGAACCAACACAGAAATTTCTCTATAACAATTACTTAAATAAATAAATGTAAACTAAAAAGAAAACTAAATTAAATAAATAAGAAAATAAATAAGAAAATAATTATATTAAAGAAAGTATAAAAGAAAAGATACACGAGAACTTTACCCAAACTCCGAAGAGAACTCCGGAGCTCCGAGCGAAGCTCTCACTTCTACTCTAACTCCCATGACTAAAATACTAATCCTATTCTAAACTACACAAGTGGAATGATCTTCCATGAGAAAGAGCGTGACCCTACATTGGATCTTCTCTTCTCAAGTGTGAGGTGCAGGTTGGAGTGAGGGGAGGGGTCCTCTATTTATAGTGGAGTTGCCTTGGGAGAGTGGAGAAGGTCTTGGAGCATTTCGTGGATATTCCTTCTTGCCAACGTCCCCTTGGCTTGGCGGGTGCGTCAAGTGGCTTGTGACCGCCTCTGGAACCGACTGGAGCAAGATTGAGGCGGTTGGAGATTGGGTTGGGCCGGCCGGCCTGGAGTTTGGGCCGGCCGGCCTGCTTTTTCCTGCTTTTCCTCCAATCTTGCGCGAGGCATAACTCCTGCTCCCGAACTCCGAATTGGGTGATCCAAAAGCCCATTTCGACTATCTTGACGAGGCCTTTAACATGGAGGGATCAAATTTGTCATTTGAAATATTATTTCTTGATGTCCAAGTCATCCCTTATTTCTTCCGTCGAATGTCGTCGAGATGTCGGAGCATAGTCTTGCTTTAACATGTGCTTTTGGATATTTGCTATTTCTCCATGATTGTAAGCACAATTGCACCAATATTCCTATGTACCTTGCAAAACAAGATCACATCCAAAACTTGTGGAACTTTATTAGTTTAATGCAAGAAACATTGGTGCATCCCTGTTATTCGCCGATAAGTTGACGGTCATTTTATGATTTAATGGCCGTCAACAGTGGTCGATATGGCTTACCCTTACAACGCAATCTTTGGACGAGGAGTCCTCAATGCATTTGAAGCAGTTTTGCACAGCTCTTACCTCTGTATGAAAATACCGGCACATAAGGAGGTCATCTCAGTCTTCGGCGATCAGCAAGAAGCCAGAAATATTGAAAGGGCGGCAGCCCCGGCCAGAAGAATGTTCACTTCTTGTATGCTCACCCGAATGTGCACGTCTTGTACCCGGCAGGAAAAAAGCCAGCGAAAGAAGTCCTTCAGTTGGAAAAAGAAATGGACAAGGAAGAACTGGCAATTGCGGCTAATGAGGAAACAAAGAGAGTTCCATTGGACAAGCATGTCTTAGGACAGGAAGTGATAATTGCGGCAGGTATGCCGAAGGACATGGAAAAAGCTTTCACCCAGTTCCTTCGCAAAAACAAGGATGTATTTGCCTGGTCCGCAAGTGACGTAAAAGGCGTCAGTCGGGACGTAATAGAGCACAAGTTGCGAATTGACAAAAACATTAGGCCAAAGAAACAGAAACTCCGGAAAATGTCCGACGACAGGGTCGAGGCAGTCAAAGCTGAAGTGCAGAGGTTGCTTGACGCAAATGTTATTAGGGAGGTGAAATATCCAACCTGGCTGGCAAACACAGTACCAGTAAAGAAGAAGAACGGAAAGTGGCGAATGTGCATTGATTTCACTGATCTCAACAAGGCCTGTCCCAAAGACGGATTTCCACTGCCCTGAATCGACAAAATTGTCGACGCAGCGGCATGCTCAGAACTCCTATCACTGCTGGACTGTTTCTCCGGATATCACCAAATCTTCATGTACAAAGAGGATGAAGAGAAAACAAGTTTCATCACCCCTTTCGGAACTTATTGTTTTGTCAGAATGCCGGAAGGCCTAAAAAATGCGGGACCTACTTTCTGCAGAATGACATCTATCGCCTTTGAGAATCAGTTAGGCAAGAACTTGTCAGCCTATGTCGATGACATAGTGGTAAAAAGCGGCAAGAAAGAAGATCATATCTCTGATTTGGCCGAAACATTTGCGAACCTCAGAAAGGCAAACCTCAAGCTCAACCCTGAAAAATGTGTTTTTGGAATTCGCAAGGGAAAGGTTTTGGGATGCTTAGTGTCAATCAAAGGCATCGAAGCCAATCCTGACAAGATAAGTGCACTCATCAATATGCGAGAGCCCCAATGCCTCAAAGATGTGCAGAAGCTCACCGGTAGAATTGCGGCACTCAACAGGTTTATTTCCAGATCAGCCGAAAGAAGCCTTCCTTTTTTCAAAGTCCTCAGAAACGCAAATAACTTTCAATGGGGCCAAGAGCAGAAAAAAGCTTTCGCAGAATTGAAAGAGTATCTCAAGGAAATGACTGCCTTCGCGAGTCCCAAGCAAAATGAAACTCTGCTAATGTACGTATCAGCATCGCACTCAGCAGTATGTGCCGCACTTGTGCAAGAACAGCAAATTGAGAAGAAGGGCAAACTGATGAAAGTTCAAGTGCCAGTATACTATGTATCTGAAGCTCTCTCAGGTTCAAAAAGATTCTATTCCGAACTAGAAAAAATAGCTTATGCAGTCTTAATGGCATCAAGAAAATTGAGGCATTACTTTGAAGCTCACACCATCCGAGTGCTGACAAATCAACCACTGAATGACATGTTCAGAAATAGAGAAGCATCTGGAAGAATCACAAAATGGGCTTCGGAATTATCAGAGCACGTTGTTGACTTCGAGTCAAGAAGTGCCGCAAATTCTCAGGTGTTGGCTGATTTTATCGCAGATTGGACTGAGCCTTCATCGTACACCGAGGGTCCAGTCTTTGAAGTCCCATGGGAGATCCATTGCGACGGCGCATGGTGCCATCTCGGAGCAGGAGCTGCCGCAATTTTGACCTCACCATCTGGTATCAAATTGCGGTACGCAATCAGATTGCAGTTCAATCATGACACTGACAAATGCACAAACAATGTTGCAGAGTATGAGGGCCTTTCGCTCGCCATAAGAAAGCTAAGAGCATTAGGTGTCAAAAACTTCATCATCAAGACAGACTCTCAGGTCATTGCCGGGCATGTTGATAAAACCTATAAAGCCAGAGATGAACTATTGGCCAGAAATCTGGAACATGTACGGGGCTTGGAAAAGTACTTCAAGGGTTTCACTTGTCAATATATTGACAGAAACCTGAATAGTGAAGCAGATCAGCTAGCAAAAGCGGCAGCTAGGAAAGATCCTTTGCCACCAGACGTCTTTTTTGAAACACTGAGATCTCCAACCATAAAAGCGGCAGAGAAAGAACCCAAGACGATACATGCCATCTCAAGCGAAGACTGGCGCGCCCCCATCATGGCGTATCTCCGAGATTTTATGAGCCGGAGTCGGAATTAGAAGCCAAGCGCATGAAACAAAGAGCAAGAAACTACGCGTTTGTCGATGAGTTCCTATACAAATTCGGCACATCCACTCCATTCTTGAGATGCATTGATCAAGAAGAAGGGAAAAAGCTCCTCAGCGAGATTCACGAGGGAATCTGCGGCTCCCACATATCCAGCAGAGCTTTAGTCGGCAAAGCTTTTCGGCAAGGTTTTTACTGGCCCTCCGCACTTCAGGACGCCCAACACCTTGTCAAAACATGCGAAGCATGTCAGAAATTCTCAAGAAAAATCAACAACCCAGCTCAGCTCACTCAGCTCATCCAGCCAGTGTGGCCACTTCAGCGGTGGGGAATCGACATAGTCGGTCCCCTACCTACGGCTGCCGGAAATTACACACATGCCGTGGTCGCCCTTGACTATTTCACCAAATGGATAGAGGCCAAGCCACTGATCAACATCACTGGCCCAGCAATCAAGAAATTTTTCTGGCAAAACATAGTATGTAGATTCGGAGTCCCTGCCGAAATTACCGTGGACAATGGAAAACAGTTTGACAACCAAGAGTTCCGCGAATTCTGTCACTCCATAGGCACCAAAGTGAATTTTGCATCTGTTTACCATCCCGAGTCAAATGGTGCCGTCGAAAACGCGAACAAGCAAATCTTCGAAAGCGTCAAGAAATGCTTGGAAGGGCAAAGAAAAGGAAAATGGATGGATGAATTGCATAAAGTGATCTGGTCGCATAACACAACAGTTTCAAGAACCACCAAATTCACACCCTTCAGGCTCTTATACGGCGAAGAGGCCATGTCGCCAGAAGAGATAAAGTACCGCAGCATGAGGCCAACTCTCGGGCGAAATTGCCACGAGTTCGACGCCGTTTCAAAGGACATGTCGGAATTAGACAAAGACCAAGCCATCCTTAACTTGGAGAAGTATCAGGAAGAAACAAGGAAATGACGGGACGCCAGAGTAGTGCCAAGAGCATTTAAAGCCGGCGACCTTGTCCTCCTGCGAAGCCCAAAAACAGAAAACACCGGAAAACTCAACTCCAAGTGGCAAGGCCCTTTCATTGTTGTCGGAGCAATCGTCCGGGATCTTATCACTTGGCAGACAATGAAGGCAACGAGCTCCCACATGCCTGGAATGTGGACAACCTCAAGAGGTACTTCACCTAAAATGTAAGGGCTAATGGTGACGCGCAGTTATAAGCGGAGCCTTTAGTCGGCACCTAAGTTGTAATTTTCTTTTAGCCTTCAAGGCCCATACTCTTTTCCTCACAGGGGAACCCCACATCGGGGGTGAGGTTTTTAACGAGGTGGGACCTTTGTAACCCTTGCAGTTCAATATAATGCTATCTTCCCCAGAAAAACTAAACTTTCCATTTCTTAAAGTAGTCGATGCTATATTCGCAAAAATATCGCCACATCGACGCAGGAGGATTTGACTCCTGACTCAAAGCCACTCGAAAGGAAGCAAAAAATGTCGGCTCCTTTCTCCCAGGCTTCCTTCTCTATAAAGCACTCAAGAGAAAAAAGCGCCTCAAGAGGCCATCTCTTCAATTTTTCTCCTAAATTGAGAAAGAGCAGCACGCTAGCAGCCCAAGGGCTCAGTCATATATTTCCTTAAAGGAAAGAGGCAGATAGATTTCAACCCCCAAGGGGCTCCGGACAAAATCCGACACAACAAAAATAGATCAGTTAGATCGAAGTCTTAAGGGACTCAATACAAACACCCATCCAAGGACGGGACTCAAGACCAGGGAGGTCCAGCACAATCTCGCAAAAACAAAAGCGAGAGGCCAAAAGGCAACGTATTATCAAGTGCCGCTCTTTCAGCAGAATAGCGGCAAACGATTAATATCCGACAGACATCGAAGCCGACCGCAAAATTGCGGCGATCCAATGCGCCACTCGCAATTTTCTCCAAAGGTATCACCTCATGAGTCGTGCGTCGGAATTTCAACGCGCTCCTCGTCCCTCGATTGCCAGGGGGAGGGGGGGTGACGTTCGTTTTGTGCCGCCAATCGAGCCACGATGAGCGTTTTTCAATAAGCAAACTGTGCGCTTTTCATTAAGCAAGAAGCGAAAGAGCTTCAACTTGTGAAAATCTAAAGGCCCAAGCTCTCACGAAAACGAAACGAAGGGCGCCAAGGGCCCATATCATCAAAGGCCAAATTTTAAGCCATAATAGCGGCAACGTCAAAATACCGGACAAGCACCAGAGCCAACCACATAATAGTGGCAACATGTGCTCCTTACAACCTTCGCGAATCAAAAAACACGTCGTCTTATCCGGGCGCACTTTGTCACAAAGTCGACTCCCCAGCTACAAATCAAAGTCAACTTCTACTACAAACCCGGGACCGTATTCAGGGCCCGCTCTGTCGTACACACACCTAAAACGATCCAAATAAGGATCAAAGCTAAGGTCTTCAACGCTTTCGGCCTTCACGACCGCTACGGAAGAAGAATGCCGGCGGCGAAAGCATCGAATTAAGCATTCCCGCCCTTGAAAGTACTGAGCCATCATTTCCCTCCAGAAATGCCCGAAATCATGACGCGGATATCGCGAAACATAACAAGTGCGCTTCGCCAGAAACGCGTAAGCCATCACGTTCATACTTCAAAGGCGCAATGTTCAGCGCGGCGCTGCGAAAACAATCCTGCGCACAAAGCGTACCACAACATATATTATTACAAACCAAGTTTAAAACACTCTTCCTCGCGCCTAAGAGTCTAAACCTCTTCAATTGACGGCGCAGCAGCAGCGGCAGACGCAGCAGCAGGAGCGGCGGAGCCCATCGTATTTTCCGGTTCGGCCGCCGCAGAAGACGAGGCAGCCGCGGTAGCCGCTGTGGGTGCAGCAGCTTCAGCCGCGGCAGGCGCATCAGCTTTCGCGGCAGCCTTCTCAGTTCCCGCAACATCTTCGACGCGGGCAACTTTCGCCGGCGGCATCTCACTAGCAGGAGTAGCCGCCCGCTTCTTTGAGCCCTCTGCCGCTATTTCAGCGTCAGCCGCAGCCTTCATCTAAAACAAACAAGAGTTCAATAAGCCATATCTTGCAAAAGAAATTAATGTCGGGGGTAATGATGTATCACCTCCTCAAACATGCTTCTCGCCAATTGACGGCAGGCTTCCATCCCGTGTACGCCCTAATACCTCTTCATGAAGCGCTTCACGGCCAACGAACGCCTTTGCTGTCACTCGCCGCATTAGCTTCATCAAAATTAGAGTCGGGGTAAGTGGTGCGCGCCAAATCGTTGAAGTGCTTGCACTGCCGCTTTTCAAGCAAGTCCAGAAGGGCGTGCGAGCCGCGTATCTGCCGACACCCTCGAAAGCCTCAGGGAGATCGCCAAATTCACCCTTCAGCCAATTGAAGAACATCTCCGGCGTCAGCGAACCTTCGACGCCGGGAAGAGGATTAGCGACGCCACCAATCGTGGACAGAGCCGCTTCGAAAGAAGCATGAGCACTAATGGCACCGCTAGAGAAAGTGCGGGCAAAATTGCGGCCAGTTCTCTTGGCGCTCTCGGCAGTCTTCTCTGCCGCACTTATCCTATCTAAAGCATCCTTCAGGTCTTGCTTCAAGCGAGCGTTTTCGTTTTCACTGCTCTGAAGGACCTCTTTGAGCACTCCAAGGGCTTCATCTTTCTTCTGAATTCGATCATCAAGATCAGCTTTAACAACGTCGAAAGATGCCCGCTCCTCTTCCAGTACTTGCCGCAGTTTCACCAAATCTTCGGACGAGGAGGCGGTTTCAGATCCATAAAAGCGACGACTCAGAGCGCGAGCCGCAGCTAGAGTCTGCTCAAGAATAGCAAAATCACGCGTCAGCGTCAAACCCATCCAAAGTTACAATAAAAAGCGACACACATATAAAAGCGAAAATTACCATCGTCGCATTTTTGTCCAGAACCTCGGCGACCGAAGCATTATCGGCCCTGGCCAAGAAGTCATAAAGCTCTGCAATTCAAACGAAGTCAGATCAACTGTCAAGTATTAAATAAAAGAGAAATAGCAGCGAGGTCAAAAAAACTTGAGGATCCACCGCCTTCGTCATCTCGACAAAAGAGGCCAAGGACGGATTGCCGGCCTCGCCTTCTCGAATCCCCGCACCAGGAGATTTTTCACCTGCGTCAGAGGAGCTAGTCTCAGAAGAACCGCCAGACATACTCCCGTTAACCGATGAGCTAGAAATATTATCATCTATTCTAGTCAAGGGACAGGAAGCTGCCGCAGATTCTGTCTCGCCCAGGGAATAGTCGGCACCTTTATCAGAGCCACTCATCTCCGCAAACGCGGCATCGAGCTCATGGCCAAGCTTAGCGCGCGAATCCTCGGAGTCGTCCAGCAACTCAATTTCATCGTCTGATAAGGCCGGTAGGAGTGGTTTCCGCTTCATCGGCGCAGTGCCCGCAATAGGGCCCCGCGGCAATTCAAAACCGCCAGAGGGAGCCGCTGTGCTGTCAACTTCAGCTTCACGTAATGGCGAAGGCTGCTCCAGTGCGTTCCCCGAGTCACGCTCTCCAGGCGCGTCGTCAAGAAATTCGTCATTAGAATCGCCAAGTGCTGAAGCTAGTAACTTCCGGCGCCGTTTGCATTCTTCTCGCACTGACACCTCTTCAGCAAAATCAGCGGCACCCGCCGCGCTGGAACCAGTCTCGATCTGCTCAGCAGCAGGAACTTGTTCTGCGTCACCCCGCCGTCGCTTGGAAACAGCACCAACATGCTGTTCGGCGGCTCGAGAAGCAGGCATCTTCCGCAGGCTTTGGCATTTAGCTTTTTCTGCAGCTTTCGAAGTCCCAGCTGGCGTCTTTATTGTCCCAGCCGCCTTGCCAGACACCGCAGATTTTTTGGCGGCACCCTTTGCTGAGGAACCAGCCACCGTCTTTGAGGCTGCCGCAGAACTCTTGGCGGCAGCCGCGGCTGAAGAGCCAACTGCAGCTCTTGGGGCTGGCGCATCAAGTGCAATGTCTTGAGCGGGACCTGTTTCCCAACCACGTTTCTCAACAAACGTCGCTCCGATAATAAGCTCGCCTTTCTTCCGCCGTCCTTTTTTAACGGACATCACCGCACGGAGACCGTATTCACCTACATCTCGTCAAAAATACGATTCACACGCTGAGGGAAAATCAGCATGTTCTCGCATTCCTGCTTCTCCAGCACTGTATAAGGTCCGCAGATAACTGCGGCAGTCAGCTCAACGTAGCGAACGAAGTCCTTATCTGATATCCCGTCAGGTTTCTTCACACCAAAAGACGGCACCTGGTAGCTAAGGTTCAGTCTGGCAAGTCGCTTGGCCTTCAGTTTCAGCGGGCTCCAACCTTTCCGAATGGGCCAAATGCGACAGGCCACAAATTCCTCCACCAAATCTCTAGAGCTACTGTTGACGGTCAAATGTGTGTTCTACCGCTCGCACACGTGGCCTGAGAGATTTGCTTAACTCTGTTCAGGACCAAAACTTGGAACGCGGTGAATTCCGGAGCGTGCCAGTCGATTTTCCCTGCAAATCGACAAAGACAAGAAAAGCGTGTAAAATTCCCGGACTATCGGCCCCGGACAGGCCGATGCGTAACCGCAGCCGATGTTAGTGTATAAAATATAATAAAATAAGCACTCGGCTGTCGGCTAGAAACGAATCGACATGTCGCAACAATAAAGACTCGCGCGATAAATAAAGCAAGGCATGCATCAGAATCGGCAATCGGCAAAGCATGCAATCGGCAACATTTATCGGCAAGCATCATGATAAGGTGAATCGACATTGACGAAAGAAGGCTCAGACATATACTTGAACGAATAAAAGCAATTTAAAGGCATGCAAGCATAGATCTGAACGTGATAAACAATCGGCTAAACACCCCGAAAGAACGATTAAACCAATAATCACTAATTATACCCATAATCTAACGATCGCTTCACCGAGGACACGTCAACTAAGTGAAGTAGAACAGGACACGTCTAACTGCTCTACACGATCGACAGGTACAAGTATAATCGGTAACTACCAGTCCCAGATACTCAATAAATTAAATCTAATTCTTAGCAACTGTTTCGCCGAGGACACGTCAACTAAGCGAAGCAGACAGGACAAGTCAAACTGCCTACCCAATCACCAAGAACAGATCTAATCGACTAAGCACCTTAACCGTGACTCGAATAACCAGATCAAACAGAAATCGACATCAGCAATCGGCAAACAAGGTCGCGGCTAGGACAAGTCAACTAACCGTAACAAAGAATTGGACCAGGTCTTAAACAATTCCATGTAGTCGATGCATAACGCAAACCCTAGATTGATCTGAATTACCGGATAACTAGCAGCCACATCAATCTTCATCATGGACAAGTCGACATAACAAGATCGATGCGCTTACCTGACGAAATCCAGGCCGAGACCGGAGCCCCGATGGACGCCGATGTCGACGGAGATGTCGTCGAGAAATTGTGGCGGTGCGCCGAAAAGTTGATTGTATTGATTGGTTCTTTGATTACAAGCACCTGGGTTTATATTTATACACCCGAGGCAACCGATTTGGACTTAAACACGACTCCTACTCGACCACAACTCGGTCAATTCTTTCTAACTCCAGAAAAGGAAAAGAAACTAAAAAGAAAAACGGACCCACACGCATACGCGCACGTTTTCTTCGGCTTCATGATCTCCGGTGGGCCACCACTTCGCACAAAATCCTTTTCCACCCGGCGTGTACCCTGTCATCTACTGACAATGGGCCCTGGGCCAAAATTTGGTGTTAACAGCTACTCATCTTGATCGCGGTCTCAAAGGCGTCACAGCACTTCCTGAAACCTTCCGACTCCGCAAATTCCGGCGACAGCACCGGTCGTAGGGCACAAGAGCGACTAAACAGAGGAAAGTGCGAACAACCGTCGTCTTTCTTCTCCTCGGGAACTCGGCATAAAACCAATGGTTCCGCCAATCTCCCGGCCATTTATTCCGGCGACCACCAACAAGCTCAACATTTTCATACTTTGATTTCTTCACGAAAGTGCGGGGCTGGAAACTGCAGCAGCCATACTGGGGATAATATTTCACCCCATCAAAGCTCACGGGCTTCATATCATGCTTCAACTCAAAAAACCGGCAGAAGGCATCTGAATGTAAAGCCGAGCCGTAGCTACGAACAGCCCAAATAAACTTAGACACTGTGGCAATAGCATTGGGAGTCAAATGATGCAAGTCCAGGTCGTATCTGTCCAAAATGCGAGCCAGAAAACCAAAAGACGGCAGCCTAAGGCCAGCTTCGTAGAAATCGCGATACACTATGGCCTCATTGTTGTTGGGTCGGGGGATCTCCTCCCCTCCAGAAGGACGAGCCTTTCCGGACTCAAAATATCCCAAGGCAACAAACCTCTCAATATCAGCGGCTGTGACCTTAGAAGGCCCAAACCGGAAAGTCTGTTCAATATCAGCTGTTTTTGCCCAAGAGTCTTCCCCTACCAGCTCGCTAGGGGAGGCCGGCACCCCGGATAAATCTTCGCCTTCATCGTCGACGTTAACCACATCTTTCCCTCGCGAGCCAGTATCTACGCAGACCCAGCAAGAGCAAACTCACGATATCTAAACCAATAAAGAACCAGTTTTGAGGAAAATCAGCTTCACCCTGCCATCCTAGCTACCCTGCCATCTGAACCGTCCTGCCATATCGTGGGCCCAACATCCAACGCACCAAATAGATCCACCCACCCCAGGCGTAACGCCCCCCCTACCTATCCCATCGATTTCTACAGGAGTTTACATCACAGTAACGCTCAGAATTAAGTTTTTTTCCACCCACGTACCCACCGTGACGCATGCATGTATGGCAGGCCGCCACAATCGCTGGTCCCCCACAATCACGTCCAGCAATTCCTTTCCTGAATCACGTCCAGCAATCACGTCCATCACGCACTTTCCTTTCATTCATTTTCCTTCGTCTCCCGCTGCCTCGCCGATCGCCTCCCGCTGCCTCGCCGATCGCCGCACGGACGGCGTCGTAGACCGCGCCGGCGTCCATGGCGGGGTCGTCGCGCGCGGCGCGCAGCGCCTCGAGGAACCTCGCGAAGGCCGCGTCCCCGAGGCGTCGCCACACGCGCTCTGCGAACGGGAGCGCCGCGGCGAGCCGGGCATCCTCCTCGCGCTTTGCCGCGCGTCGGGCGTGCTCCTTCTCCCGCTTCCGCCGCAGCTTCTCCTCGTGCAGCTCGTCCTCGTCGACGGCGCCGCCGAGGGCTGACGAATGCACGCATGGTGTGCCGGTGGTGGTGGTGGTACAGGGCGGCTCCGGTTGCTCCGGCGCGGCCGCGCGGAGGCGAGAGCAAGACCTTCGTCGGCGCCGGCGAGGCAGGCGTGGAACTGCGCGAGGAGGCCCGGGCGCCCAGCGAGGATCTCCCCCGCGCGCGCCACAACGGCGCCGGCGCCCTCGCCGCGGCCCTCGCCGAAGCCCGTGAGGAGGGCGAAGAACTCGTCGCGGGCGGCTGGGTCCGACTCCAACTCGGCCGCGACGTTGCCCAGGAACGCCACGATCCCGGCGATCTCCCGCGCCGGTACGTCGCCTCGCCCGGATGCGGTGGCGGCGGCGGCTGCGCCATCGTCCCGATAAATCAAGAAACGAACAACGCCGGTGCCGAGGTCGATCTCCCGCGCCGGGTACGTCGCCTCGCCCGGATGCGGTGGCGGCGGCGGCTGTGCCATCGTCCCGATCAATCAAGAAACAAAAAATTTAAGTTTGCTTTTGAATTTTTTTTGCAAAATATTAGTTTCTTAATTTTGTGTACGTTTTGTCAGAGCACGATGTCAAGGTGCAAGGAGGCAGGTTCGCCAATGTTTCTTTCCCGATGAGACAGGGAGAGACGATTTTCTTCAGCACTTATTACTTGCTGTTTGCTCCCAGGTACAACAAAGTACTGCAATGGTGATTCATTGGGATCTTTATAATTGCGTCTCAGCAAGATGTGAGTATGGATCTGGGCCAACAGTCCTATCGTGGAAGGTATCAAGTTCCAACATCCTGTTAACACTCGCTCTATGTTGGAAAACTGATTTCTACTGAATTAAGGTAGGTCCATGGAAGTATGGATGCATAGTGCTACCAAAAAGTGTTGATACATCGTTGTGTTTTTTTCTCTTAGGGAGATGATGTACGAATGCTTTCTGTGCTCTCTATCATACTACTAAAAAGACAGTAAACTGGTGCTAACTTGATTACTGACAGTGACAGGCGACAAGTGCTAAAAAGAACCGAATTCAATTTGCCGACAACATGGCATGTATATTTGTTACCATCTTTTTTTTACAGCGTATATAAACAGTGTCAGTTTCAGTTTTTCTTATCAAGGATGCACTGGCAGTTTTACTTGGAGGCATCAGTCAGGGCGTTGGGTCACGCTGTGGAAAATTTGATTTCGTCTTACATACTTCTGATTTATTTATTTTTCCACCACTAGAAATGGTAGACTAGCATGCTTGCTTGTTGCATTTGATGTAAAAAATTATCAGATGTGTTTACAGAAAGTGTAACCTTATCTGAGTACATTGCAGCTTTCCCTCTTCATTTGAACAGGCAGGCAAAACTCGATGGAGCTGATGCAGGTGGCAAGGTCTGTGATCATGGCTGCAATTAGGTGGACAATGATGTTTTCGCTTTTTTGTTAGGTGATGAATCAATAAAGTTGTTCAGGTGCTATTCTTATTTCACCTCTCTTTTATCTCACCATGTGATTTATGTGCTGGTATTTTATTTTCTGCTGGTTTTTAACTTCAACACATATATTTTCTTACTGAAGAATTGAATAATTGATTGTTGCTTTGCTACTATTGTTGCTGCTATCGAAAATGCATAAAACCTTCATGTAACTTCTATTATTGGTCCAACAATCAGATTATCAAGTCCTCTCGCCATCGCACCGCCTCCAGATCGCTTAGACCAGTCCTCTGAATTGGATTATAGGATCACAGCCCTTCAAATTTGTATTACGATGCCTTTTTTTTTTTTATTAACCACGTGACTCATTCCGAGCAGGAAATCTTGGTTTCCTTTTTTTTTTACTTGCAATTTATACCTGCTGACTTCAATCCAATAATGAGAGCAGGAAAAGATTACAATGCTTCTACTGTTAAGCAGGTCATGTTTCTTCACTTCATCACGAGAGCAGTTGCAGAGTTGTTCTGAGGTGTATTCCTGCATTGATGTAAGTTTGATTGCCTAAGTCACATGAATAACTCAATGCTGCCCCAATTTCTAAATTTCTTTCTTGCAATTTACGATTTTTGCTCTGTATACCAGAACACTCCATGCATGGCAAGCAGAATAAAACCACCTATATTAGATATGTTCCACAAGGATTACAGATTGTGGTGTGAGGTTCAATCGATGTTCCCCCGCATTCTAAAATTATTCTGAATGGTTTGCAGATTGTGGTGTTGCGAGGTTCAGTCGATGTTCTCGAGCATTCTAAATTATTCTGAATGGTTTGAAGATTGTGGTGTTGCGAGGTAGTGGATTCGATGGTTCAGCTATTTTTGCAAACATGTTGTCTATAAAGACTAAAGGCATCGAGGTTGTAAGCTTAAGCAGGTACATACTTTGCTCTTGTATGCTATGAGCACTTCAGACCTTGAAGAAACAATTGGGTGTTATCAATCAATCTGCTGTAGAGAAACGGCATTTTCACCTGTTTCCTGAATGGTTTCAAGAAATTTTGTATAGGTTTTCCATCCATGGATTTTATTGAATCGGTTGCCTTATTTTATATGCTGGGCCAAAAGGTGTCTTTTAATGGAAAATGAAACTTTACCGTTTACAGTATTGCTGGTTACTATATATACCATCACAAACATCGAAGATTCTGGTGTGTGCTCAAGGACAAACTATCCCTCACGTCGGAGTATATCTGCCCGAGCCTGTTTTTGCGCATGGTCAGCTCTATGTCGGGTTGTCCAGGGGTGTGTCGCGAAAGACAACTAAGATCCTCGCCAAACCCAATAAATTATTGGACCCTCAAGTGAAAGCACCAAGAACATTGTATAAAGGGATATCCTAAACTCTTGATAATGTATATTGATACACTAATAATGTTTTGTGATTGTAAGACTTAATCTAAATCCTTAAAGAACCAGTTGGGACAATACACTTTTTACCTGCTAGAATCAACCCCGCCTGTCTATCCACCGTTGATTAAAACTGAACCCCTTTAATCTACCATCCAATCCTGCCATGTTGGGCCCGGACCCACGGAATGAGGAAGAGGAAGGTGGACAAAACGTCATCCTAAGTGTATTTGCGATGATGATCCTGTGTTTTTTGTTACGTGACTTTTTCCACCCGTGGAAGCCAATCCCACCTCCTATTATTACGTTCAGAATATTACTTTCCCTAATTACTTTCCCTAATTCCATCCCGTGCATTCCATCCTGTGCAAATTAGGAAGCTTTTCTTCTCGTGTCGCACGGGCATTGGGAACCCTTTGAAGCTTTTCTTCTCGTCGAGGTCAGCAGCGACGGCGGGCGCGTCGCGGGGTCGGTGCCGGAGCTGCTGTGGAGGACGTCGGCGGCGGGGACGTCGCCTTGCGTGCCGTCGAGGTCAGCAGCGGCGGCGGGCGCGTCGCGGGGTCGGTGCCGGAGCTGCTGTGGAGCACGTCGGCGAACCATCAGCTGCAAACCATCGCGCGGCGGGCTCGCCGGAGTTCGCCCTCGCCGTCGTCGTCGACGTTCAATATCAGTCAACAAATAGGTGATGTCTAAATTCAGTCTTTGCTGCATCCAGCGAGTCGTGCGTACTACGATGGCCATGGTTCCCATGGAGGCGGTGGGTGTTAAATTGTTTATTGTTACGTGAAGAATTTCCATGTCGTGGGAGGGTGTTTCTGATTCTCTGTACCCTCAACAAACGCACGGCTTGATTACATGCATGGGTTGCGATTTGTTTTGGTGAGAGATGACGAGACAGAGTGAGAGCTGTTGATGAGTTCCATTAAGAACCCTGCATGCATGTTTGTCGGATGCGCTACAGGAAGTGCATAGGCATTGTTTTCTGAAACTGCAATTCTGGGACACCTAAACAAGCCGATTTTAACTGGCTAGGCATCCAGTAGACAATGTCCCTGCTACCTTCAGTGATTTGAACATATTTGAACATGAAAAATTAAGTTTCATGTTTTGTATTAATTACCATTATTTTCTCATCAAAATTTGCTTAACATGGTTTCGTTTCAGTCATTATGGCCAAGTTTAAAGTCGGCGCTTTGGGTGAATCCCCACCTCTTCGAGACACGACCAGTGAAATCGACGAAAATGGTCAGATGTGTAAAGCTGCAATTGTGCTCTGCAACTGTCCCACTATACAATGTGTTTGACAATGGTGCCTGACATTGTCGATTATTTTCAGAAAACAATGCAGCAATGCATGAAGTTGGTGTTGCAGCTTCTGGAAAATCCGCTAAGAAACACCACGTGCGTCGACCTCTCGCTGATTGCACGAATGTCCTTTCGAATGGTTGGTAACTTCCTTTTTTTCCCTGATGGCGGCATAATTAACGTCTTTAAATTCAAACAATATCGTTATTTTATCAGATTCTTGATTTTGTCGTGTTAATGTCGAGTTGGTACTTAAATGCAATGATGTGTCAGAAGTGTGTTTTTTTATTGTACGTCCACGGTACATCATATTATTTTCTTTGTATGATAAAGTCCTGCCAAGTGAGGTCATTTGGTCGGACACGTGCGTGGCGCACGTGCATTTTTACTAGTGTAATAGAAAAACACGACTCCCCCAAACCCTTACCTAAAAAAGCGGCAGATTTAGTACCTCCGCTGACGCACGAAACTCCGGCAGCTTTAGAGGCAGCTGTCGCCAAAACCTCCAGATCTACGGCGGGGTTTGGATTTTCCTGAGAATCCTTTGGAGTAGCGGCAGCATCAGAATCCACTTCAACCGGTTTGCTCGCTCCGCCAAGGTCGGCATCTCCCTCAACGTTAGCGACGGGCGAATCGACAAGAAACTCCTCGTCGGATTCGTCAACGCGGCGAGCGGTTTGCTTAACGCGAGGCATCTAAAATGAAAAGCATGACGTTACGAACAATCACAAAAGAGAATCACATAGCAGAAAGTTCGCAAACGAACTCACCATTCAGCAAGGGATGGCGACGAGCGAAATTAGCGACACCAAGCAGCTTTCGCTGCAACCGGCACAAAATCCGGAAGGCAACAAATGCGGCTCAGAGTTTTCAGCAGAAAGCGCGGCAGCAATTCGACTCGAACAACGAATGCACGGGGCTCTTCGGGCCACCCCCCCCCCCCCTCCATATATATAGGCCTCGGCGCCGCAATTATGGCGTTGCCTCGACTCTCGTAAAAAAAACTTTCCCTCGTGAAACTTCGGGGGGGGGGGGGGGGGGGGTGACGTTCGTAAATTTCCTATCCTGTGTCGCGGTTTCCGCCCATCGAAGTTGGCCCTCAACCGCGAGGGGCTACTGTTGGGGATCGGTATTTACGATAATAACGACACCCCCTTTTTTGCCTTTGGTTTTTTGACTGCAGGTAACCTAGCTGCCGACGTTTCGGGTTCCCGGCCGAGAATCGGCGACAGCCCAGGGAGCTGGAGTATAGGGTTGCCGACATTGTTCGAGGAGAGCGCAGTCTCCCCAACCGCTGGCGATACATCGGCGGCGACCAAGAATGGCGGCAATCCCTGAAGGAGATGAAGCCTGGCGCGACAACGTCCGAGGATCAGGCTGGCGAATGACGTCACCTAGCTAGGGTTTCCGTCGTCGAACGGAAATGTCATTTGTACCCTTATGACAATGTTGTACAGAATATTCCGCGAATATAGTGGGTGGCCAGGGTAATTTGGTCATGTCGAAATAACCCTTGGCCTTCCCTATAAATACCCGCCCCGGGCTCCGTGGAACGGGACGGAACAGGAGAGATTACACCCTTGTAATGAAATGCTCCGTTGTTCCTTGAGTATCATTTGATTGTCCGTGTCGGGATTCTTGTTGCTATGATGAAGAATTCCCAACATTGATCATAGAGCAAGGGCAAGAGTAAGACACAATTTCAAGAATGGATACAAAGATGGAGACCATGATCTATTGTAATTTTAGCTTTTTCTTTTGTTCTTTTCTTTTTGCTTGTTTTTTGTACTGTACTTTCCTCTTTTTATTATAATAAATAACCTATAGGGGACTTTCCCCTCCAGTTTCAAATGAAGTAGGGGGCCTAGGGGCAACGAAATGCTTCGTTTTGAAAAAAAAAAACAAAGGCATGCAAACACTAAAAAACAAGGGCAAATCACATTTAAGACCAGAAGCATAGGCACTGTGTAATTGCCCCAAATAAATATGTAAGTTTATAAATAACGCATTATTGTTGTTACAAAAATAAACAGCCGCATATTATACTAACAAAAAAATAATGACAAAACATTAATAATACTAGCCGCGCAAATGCGCGGGCAGCCCGTTCTATTTAGGAAAACATTGCTGTTAGTTGTGAGTCGAGACAGTGAAAAATTATGCAACTTGTGGTTTAGATAACGAAGTTAGGCAACTAAATGATGCAACTGTAGAAGATTAAAAGCTACAGCCTAGTTTACTCCATCTAAAAGTTTGACCATGTAGATCCCGGCGGCTGGCAGTGACAGCCAAAAGTATATTGGCCATTCCTGAATGAAGGCGGCAATGACACCTACATTCTGCCAATGGAGCACTACAATAGTTACAGTTCTGAATGTGGCCACAGCATGAAGTGGCAATGACAAGTTTGCCGACCAACGTTCCGCGAACGGAGCACTACATTATTAACAGTTCTAAATGTGGCCAAAGTACCAACTCCTTTCCGATGTATACAGCTCAACTACTAACATACTTTAGTTGGAATGTTTGAACCCGTTATAGTCCACGAGAAGTCAGAATTGTTTGCATCGTTGCTTGAACGCCAAGCCCGAGTAGCCACTGCATCTTCTCTGCCGCTTCGAGACATGAACTAGTCATTCACTTTGAAGCACCGCATGAAGTTTCGCTTCCATGAGCCCCATTTCCATATGCGCCGCAGCTCTCCTTCTCTTGCCGGCCTTGTGCGTCTCCGATGACCGGCTTGTTCCAGGCAAGCCGCTCTCGCCCGGCAGTACCATCATATCTGACGGTGGTGCGTTCGCCTTAGGCTTCTCTCCCCGTCCAATTCCACTCCGGAGAAGCTCTACCTCGGCATATGGTACAACAATATCCCCCGGCTCACCGTCGTTTGGGTTGCTAACCGGGCAATTCGGCCATCTCCTCCTCAGCTCCTTCCCTTGTTGTGACCAGCACTTCTAATCTAGTCTTGTCCGGTGCCAACGGCCATGTTCTCTGGACAACCAACACCACCACCCTACAAACCCGGCCTCTCCGTCGCCAAGTTCAAACGCTACTGGAGCCGTAGCGGTGATGATGAACACCGGCAACCTCATCCTCCGCTCACCCAACGGCACGGTGTTGTGGCAAAGCTTCGACCACCCGACCGACACTCTCCTCCCGGGCATGACGAGGTGGAGGAGCTACAACACGCAAGACGGCAGCAGCCTTGTTTCTTGGAGCAGCCGCGACGATCCCTCACCTGGTACCTTCTCCTACACTTCGGAGATAGACCCGTTCCCTCAATTACTTGTCCGGAACGGCTCACAAATAGAATGGCGCAGCACAGTGTGGACGGGCTCCACGGTCTCCAGCCAGTACTTTCAGACGAACGCCAGCTTTCTTTTGTACTTTGCATACATGGACACATCAGAAGAAATTCTTTTGTCTTCACCCTCTCCTCCAACGGCGCCCCGCCCTTGCGGATGGTGATGAGCTACTCCGGCGGGCTAGAAACACAAGTTTGGAACGGACCTATCAAATTGGGCAGTTCTCGGTGTGTCGCCGGCAAATGATTGTAGCAGGTACGGCTACTGCGGCGCCTCTGGTTACTGCGACTACACAGACGCCACCCCGACTTGCAAGTGCCTCGACGGCAGTGGCGGAGCCAGACACAAAACATAGAGGGGGCCGATTGGCAATTCATAAACAAATGTCGAAAAGTACACGCAACTGAGAACACCGCCGCTAGTGTTACGAAGCATGCGAATAGGGACGCGGCAACGAGCAGGCTGCCGGAGATGGTGGATGCGTATGCCGCAGGTGTGCGACGGCCATCGAGGATTGGTCTCCTAATCTCGGATCAGTCCGAGGAGCGATGGATCTTCCTTCCATTCCCTACTCGATTGGGTGTATCGATGCGCGCAACTGCAAGAGAAACTAGTCCTCGCAAAAAAAAAAGAAAAAAAAAATGCAAGAGGAACTAGCGTCGCGGTGTCGCTTAGGGGTGGAAAGTGGATACGGATAATCCGAAATATTCGATATCCGTATCCGATAAAATATAAATGTGGTACGAAATTTGCTATTCGATTAATATTTTTACACTATTCGAATTCGTATTCAAATTCGATTTGAAAATATGGATGTGGATATGGTTTGAGGTTTTGACATAAGATATCCGACATATCCGTATTTGTATTCGTATCCGCAACTATATCATAAATATACCCATATATTATATGAAAATATTATAAAGTTGATTCAACTTTGATGTGAACTAGTGCAAAACATGTGAAACAATGCTATTAAAGATACTTTAGAGAGGAAAAAATGTAGTAGTTGTCTTAACAACATAGAAAGTTAGATGTATCCGTATTCGTCCGAATTATAGTGACATTCGCTTTGTATTCGAATTCGTTTAACATTCGATCCGTATTCGTATTCGTATCCATATTTGTTTACAAATATGGATATGGATGTGGGAAAGGCACTATCTGATCCGTATTCGATCCGTTTCCACCCCTAAGTGTCGCTGATGCCTGATGGACTGGCTCCTTGCCGACGTGATGGCCTTGAGCTCTTAATTTGGCTGGCTACTTTCATGGCTGGGACAGGCTAAGATGACTGGACCTCAAAATTTTTCCTAGGCCAAAAGGGGGGGGGGGGGGGGGGGGGGGGGGCCACGGCCAGGCTGGCCCTGCTGTGGCTCCGCCGGTGCTCGACGGGTTTGAGCCCGTGGACGAGGGAGAGTGGAGCAGCCGCAGGTTCTCGCAGGGCTGCCGGCGAAAGCAGGCGCTGCGATGTCACGACGGTTTCGTGGCGTTGTCGGGTATGAAGGTGCCCGACAAGTTCGTGCGCGTCAGGAACAAGGCACTGGAGGCGTGCGCGGCGGAGTGCCGCGGCAATTGTTCCTGCGTGGCATATGCGTATGCGAACCTGAACAGCAGCATACCGAAGGGCGATGTGACGAGGGGCCTTGTGTGGACTGACGACCAGCTGCTCGATACGGTGAAGTTTGATGCAACTTTCTTTAATATTAGTTCTGCTGGTGCTGATGCTAGCGAGACGCTGTATCTCCGGGTTGCAGGCTTCGACGGTACTGTTTCCACACCCTTTCATTCACATTGGCAAGAATTTCTGGCATGTCATCATGATATTACTATTTCAGTGCATATATATCATCTCCTTAATACGAAGATATATATCATGGTGTCACTGTTTTTCCCTCAAAATAGAAGATCTATATGTTGTCTACAGGAACTTAAATTGGGAACTCATTGATGTTACATTGGCCTTTTTCATATAATGGAAAACTTCCTGCCCCCTGCATAGTCAAATGCACACAACCAACTTTGTTACAAGGCTTTAGCTCTCAGCTAGTATATATAGCACACAGTTATGAATAAAGCAATTAATTTAAGCCATCACACATCACATGCCTGATGATCAGCATTATAATAGCCTCCAAAGAACGGCCCCATTCCACCAAACTCGCAGAAGCAAGGCCTTAAATGCCATGGTTAGTATAGTAGAGATTGATCCTACAATCATACTCTAAAATAGGCACTGAAATGAGCTGTGCGTATTATCTCACTGATCTAAATAATCAGCACGCCGTCTAGTTAAGGTTGATTATTGTAATTAACTACGTACTATCAATATAAATATCCGCCATCATCATATCCATCATAACCATGAGAAGAAAGTACGACCTTGCCATTTACTTCAATAGGTCAAATATTGTTTGTGAATCTCCACCAAAATCAAACACTATTTTCAGATAACTTATTCAAGAAAAGATAAGAAAACCTCCACCCAAATAAACCACACTGTTTTAGTTATTAGCATGTCAAATGGTTTATCCTGTTAATAATACAGAAAGGAATCTAACAACAATAAACAACGTAATGGAAGTCATCAAATAAATTAAAGTATTATTAAAAAATTCATAATCTCAATTTTTAATTCAGAACATGATCATCTTCAAAACAAAATAAACCTCCATTATTAGACTACTAGGAGTCTAGCCCGCGCAATTGTGCGGGCCACTTGGTCTAGTTTCTTAGAATTCTGAGGAGTTTTTGGAGTTGAATTTCTACCAAAGATCCTTAGAGCAAAGTCCAATTAGGACCTAAACTGCACAGTTGGGTCTCCTTCAGCGTTTATAAAAGCCGTTTACACGTCATGTACTTCAGTTTAGGAAAACATTCGAGTCGAGAAATTGAAATATTAGACCACTTGTTTAGATAACGAAGTTTAGGCAACTAAGAGCATCTCCAAGAGATTACCAAAAAAATTGCCCCATAAACTTGTTTTTGGGGCTAACCAAAAAATTATACGGGGCAATTTTTCTTTCCTCCTCCAACAGTTCCTCCCAAAAAGTGGATCAAAACACTTATAATTGGGCCACGTCAGCATTTGGGGCTACAAAATCATTAATTCTAGTGAAAGGAGAAGGAATGGGGATCCCAATTCTTCCCCTGTTTGTAGCTACAAATGAGGGGAGTTTAGGAGGTATGAAAAAGTTGGGAGTAGTTTGGGGTGCTGTGGAGATGATGTTTTGATTGAATCCCATTATTTGATTTAGGAGAGGTTTTGGGGCTCTTTGGAGATGCTCTAAATGATACAACTGCACCAGATTAGGAAGCTGCAACCTAATTTACTCTCCATCTAAAAGTTTGACCGTACAGATCCCGGCGGCTTGCATTTCAGTGACAGCCAAAAGTATATTAGCCATTCCTGAATGAAGGCGGCAATGACACCTACATTCAGCGAATGGAGCGCTAACAATATATATATTTACAGTTCTAAATATAATGTGGCCAATGAACCAGCCCTTCTGATGTATACAGCTCAACGACCACCATATTTTAGCTGGAATGTTTGAACCCGTTAGTCCACGAGAAGTCAGAACTTGCTTTTGCTTGAACGCCAAGCCCGAGTACTCGGAGTGTACTAGTATATACCGCCAAGTAGCCACTGCATCTTCTCTGCCGCTTCGAGGCATGAACTAGTCATTCACTTTGAAGCACCGCATGAAGTTCTTCGCTTCCATGAGTCCCATTTCCATATGCACCGCAGCTCTCCTTCTCTTGCCGTCCTTGTGCATCTCCGATGATCGGCTTGTTACAGGCAAGCCGCTCTCGCCTGGCGCCACCCTCATTTCTGACGGTGGTGAATTCGCCTTGGGCTTCTTCTCCCCGTCCAATTCCACTCCAGAGAAGCTCTACCTCGGGATATGGTACAACAACATACCCCGGTTCACGGTCGAGTGGGTTGCTAACCGGGAAACACCGGCCACCTCCCCCTCAGCTCCTTCGCTTGTTGTGACCAACTCTTCCAATCTAATCTTGTCTGATGTCAACGGACATGTACTCTGGCCAACCAACGTCGCAATCCCTGCATACCCCACTCCATCTCAAAGTTCAAACGCTACTGGAGCCGTAGCGGTGATGATGAACACCGGCAACCTCATCCTCCGCTCACCGAACGGCACGGTGTTGTGGCAAAGCTTCGACCACCCGACCGACAGTCTCCTCCCGGGCATGAAGATGTGGAGGAGCTACAAGACGCAAGACGGCAGCAGCCTTGTTTCTTGGAACAGCCGCGACGATCCCTCACCTGGTACCTTCTCCTTCACTTCGGAGATAGACCCGTTCCCACAATTACTTGTCCGGAACGGCTCACGTATAGAATGGCGCGACTCAGTGTGGACGGGCTACACGGTCTCCAGTCAGTACTTTCAGGGGAACTCCAGCTTTATTATGTACTTTGCATGCCTGGACACAACTGAAGAGATTTCTTTTGTCTTGTCCCTCTCCAACGGCGCCCCGCCCTTGCGGATGGTGATGAGCTACTCCGGCGGGCTAGAAACACAAGTTTGGAACACGGACCTGTCAAATTGGGCAGTTCTCGGTGTGTCGCCGGCAAATGATTGTAGCAGGTACGGCTACTGCGGCGCCTCTGGTTACTGCGACTACACAGGTGCCACCCCGACTTGCAAGTGCCTCGACGGGTTCGAGCCTGTGGACGAGGGAGAGTGGAGCAGCGGCAGGTTCTCGCAGGGCTGCAGGCGAAAGGAAGCGCTGCGATGTGACGACGGTTTCGTGGCGTTGTCGGGCGTGAAGGTGCCCGATAAGTTTGTGCGCATCAGGAACAAGGCACTGGAGGCGTGCGCGGCGGAGTGCCGCGGCAATTGCTCCTGCGTGGCGTATGCGTATGCGAATCTGAACAGCAGCATATCGAAGGGCGATCTGTGACGAGGTGCCTTGTGGGAGTGATGATGATGACAGCTCTGATACGAGTGAAGTTTGATGCAAACTTCCTTTAAATTAGTTCTGCTGGTGCTGATACTGGCGAGACGCTTTATCTCCGGGTTGCAGGCTTCGACGGTAATATTTACACCCTTTCATTCACCTCAAATGATTGGAGAGCTCCTTTATTACTTATTATTCACATTGGCAAGAATTTCTGGCATGTCATCATGATATTACTAGCATTTCAGTGCATATAAATCATCTCCTATACGAAGATATCATGGTGTCACTGTTTTCCCATCAAAAAATGATCTATATGTTGTCTACGGGAACTTAATTGGGAAACTCATTGATGTTCCATTGGCCTTTTTCATATAATGGAAATCTTCCTGCCCCCTGCATAGTCAAATGCACACAACCAACTTTGTTACAAGGTTTTAGCTCTCAGCTAGTATATATAGCACACAGCTATGAATAAAAGCAATTAATTTAAGCCATCAAACATCACATGCCTGATGATGATCCCCATTATAATAGCCTCCAAAGAACGGCCCCATTACACCAAACTCGCAGAAGCAAGGCCTTAAATGCGTACTAGCTAGGCATCATGGTTAGTAAAGTAGAGATTGATCCTACAATCATACGCTAAAATAGGTACTGAAATGAGCTGTGCGTATTATCTCACTGATCTAAATAATCAGCCCACCGTCTAGGTAAGGTTGATTATTGTAATTAACTATACTGCAAGTAACCAAAAAGTATGTATCACATGTTCAATAATTAAAAACCTTATAATTAAATTTTGCACTGTGTTTGCAGGTGAAAGGAAAAAAGCAAATGGAGTAAAAATTATACTACCAGTTTTAGCAAGTACCATTGTTCTCTTTTGCATTTTACTTATATGGATGTGTAAGTTCAGAGGTACGTTTTCCTTTTTATATACAAATCATAGATACTTGAGCACGAATACTCATTGATTTTATTTGGAGCAGGAACAAAACGAAATGTGAAGCGTGACAAAAAGCTAATGCATGGGGGTTTTACTACTTCAGATGAACTTCAAGAAGAAAACAAAACCCTTGATATTGATTTTCCATTTCTAAACTTCCAAGATATTCTTGTGGCAACAAACAATTTCTCCAAGACATTTATGATTGGGCAAGGAGGATTTGGCAAAGTTTATAAGGTAACTTCATGGTGGTTCCTAGGCCGATGCATGAATTATTTAATCTGCACTACCTATCGCGATCTTATGATTTTTTTAATAATAAAAAAGGGAACATTAGAAGGAGGTCAAGAAGTTGCTATCAAAAGACTCAGTAGGGACTCACAGCAAGGAATAGAGGAGTTCCGGAATGAAGTTATTCTAATTGCCAAACTACAGCACAGGAACTTGGTTCGACTCCTTGGTTGTTGTGTTGAGGGAGATGAAAAGTTGCTGATCTATGAGTACTTGCCTAATAAAAGCTTGGATGCTGTCATTTTCAGTACGTTCTTATGACATTTACCTTGAAAACATAGTTGGAATTCTATACTTCAATTTTCATATAATCACTTTTCATATAGATATGACATAGCTGTTATTACTTGTAGGCTCTGCAAGAAATGCAACGTTAGATTGGCCAGCAAGGTTCAAGATAATAAAAGGCGTTGCGAGAGGACTTCTGTACCTCCATCATGATTCACGAGTGACAATAATTCATAGAGATCTTAAAGCAAGTAATGTTTTGCTAGATTCAGATATGAGACCCAAAATTGCAGACTTTGGTATGGCAAGGATCTTTGGCGAGAACCAGGAGAATGCAAACACCAGACGAGTTGTGGGACATAGTGAGTGATATTTTATAGCCCAATGTGCAAATTAACCTGTCATGTAAGCCTATTCATCTTCATAATTTTGCTGATGGGATTATTTTCGTAGTGGTTACATGGCTCCTGAGTATGCAATGGAGGGCATTTTCTCTGTCAAGTCTGATGTATATAGCTTCGGTGTATTACTTTTGGAAGTTGTGAGTGGTATAAAGATAAGTTCCATTGATCGCATCATTGATCACCCAAACTTAATCATCTATGTAAGAAACATGATTCTTCTTCTTCATGTATAGGATAGGACTTTGAAACTTTTAGAAGCTACAAAATCTAAATAGGTGATGTGATTGTCTCAGGCATGGAACCTTTGGAAGGATGGGAAGGCAAATGAATTGGTAGACAAATCTATGTTGGAGGACTCCTTGCTAGTTGAAGCTTCACTCTGCATCCACATGGGGCTATTATGTGTTCAAGAAAATCCTGACGACAGGCCATTCATGTCTTCTGTTGTGTTCAACTTAGAGAATGGATGCACAGCACTACCAATGCCTAATCACCCTGCATATTTTGCACCAAGGAACAACGAACTAGAACAAATAGGAGAAGACATCTTGAACTCTAAGAACACGATGTCTCTCACAGTAATAGAGGGGCGATAGTTCAACTATTCATTCTTTTTCAGTTGAAAACTTTTCGACAAACTAAATTCTTGAAACAGAATATATACTAATAGAAGCTACACTTTATGCAACTTTTTCCCCTATACTAGTGTGCTGACATGATTGATCTGTTACAAAAAGAGGGTACAATCTTACTTTGATGCATGCATGCCAGCCATCGTACTGGGCTCCTTGACTAGGCGCAATTGATGAAAACCGAAACCATCTGTTAGAGCATATTTTATAGCTTAGAATATCATCAACACAACGGATAATCATTAATAAAATTCATTTCGTACACTTGTTCAAGCAATAAAGCTCATAGGAGCTGCATTATTCAGAAAAAATAACTAAAGGAGTTCAATTAAAATGTCATGAGGTGTCACACATTATTGTCGCGAAACAAAATAAGCTGTACTTTTGTTACTACCATGGTATTTTAATTCAGCTGTAGATGGAGAAGCAAGCAACACAAATTTTCAAAAAGAAAAGGAACGAACAAAGGAATGTCATATTCACTGAAAAGGCAAAACTAATCTTGACATGAAACCATTGCTTTGCTTGTGACCCTTGTCGTCACTGATCTACGTGCCTGTACATCAGCTTACTTAAGGGAACAATGATTTAGTCTACTACTATGAACAAAATATTGTGATTGATATTTTTTTCTGGAATACAACTAAAAAATTCAGAAGTTTTGCGCTGAAATAATTTCAGAAGATCTGTTCTTGCTTCCTCGAATTCTGAAACTACAGCATCACCCACATCAAGTAGAGATCGGCTATTGTTCATGTAGTTAAGAGTTTACTACACCTCTGCAATACACATACATGTAGTTAAGAGTTTATTACACCTCTGCAACTATAGCTCATCCCACTGAAAACTTTGCTGCCGTGGCACTCTGTTCCTCGATCTCCTTCTCCTTGTCCTCGTGAGCCCAGATATATGTGCCATCATCTCTCTTTAATTAGACATGGAATGTGATTTTTTTTCGTGGGCGCGCGTTTGCCTTGAGGAGGAAAAAGCGCGTGCACGCATCACCCGCTCGTAGCCATGTAAGACGCGAGCTTTATCTCTTCTTCTTGATCGTTCAATGGCAGCAAGCCCCAACACTCTAACTTTCAGTTCCTTACGCAACTCAATCTCCTCCGGCGTGAGCGCACGCTCCTCCTGTGCCATGTCAAGACGCCGAATCACCTCATTTGCAACGTGCATTTGCATTCGCGCATTATTTCCAAACAGCTGCTTGTTCCAATCCATCAGTGCATATGCTGTGTTCTGAAGCTTATAGTGGAGAATATATTGAGAATATTATTTACGAGATGAATCTAATAGTCTAATTAATCCATGTTTTGCTACAATAATGCTACAGTAAATTTTGCTAATCATGGCTTAATTACTTTCATTAGATTTGTCTCGCGAATTAGCCTAGAGGTTCTGCAATTAGTTTTGTAATTAGACATTATTTAATACTCCTAATAATAAGATTCTCTTGATATGACACAGACTAAAATTTAGCCCTCCCAAACGAACTCCCCCGGTTTGCCATGCTTGTGCTACAATCACAGGACGGGCCTTGTTTTCCATTTGGGATCACGTGCAAATTAACGTGTCAGATGGACGTCCTGATCGTAGGCGGGCGACAGGATGCAGACCGCTGGAGAACGAAGATTCCACTCCTACCTCGGCAGGGCGCAGCAAGACGTTGAAGACGGCGGTGCGATGGAGAAGGGACCTTGCACACACGTTTACTTCTCGGTTGCAAACAACGCGCCGCGGCGTTGGGAATTAGGATCGATGGTGCGTTTTGGCGAGCGCGCTGGCGATGACGCGATCCTAGCGCGCGTGCGATCGAACGACGGGGTTTTAGTCGTGCGACACCAGAGTTCTCTCCGGATTGGGAGCTACGGGCGGCCGGGGCCACCTGTCGGGACAGCGTAGCCTCTACGAGTACGTACATATACGCTCGACAAATCCCCTTCGCCCTTCAACCCGAGACGTCCTCGTCGCCTGGTCACCGCATCGCCGTCCTCCGGTCAGATCTACCCGCGCGGCTCGGTCCGAGCGGCGCCGGCTGAGCTCCAGGCTCGACGATCGATTCGAGCGGCGGCGGCTCGTGGGCAGCGTGGCCTCGTCGATTCGCCGGCACCGCCCGATCGGCCAGCTGAGACGGACCCTGTGCCCCCAACCCTATCGGCGGCGCGCGTAATGGCGAAGTCGACCTGCGAGTTGATCTTGGCAGAGGCTTCGCTCACTGCCGCCCCTCTTCCTCCTTCCGTTTCCACGCCGCCGGCGCCGCCTTCATCTTCGAAGGCGAATCACGGGCTGGAGATCGAGGGGTACCCCGTGGAGGGAGTCTCCATCGGCGGCAAGGAGACCTGCGTCATCTTCCCGACGTTGAGCCTAGCCTTCGATATCGGCATGTGTCCGCGGCGCGCCGTCTCGCAGGAGTTCCTCTTTATCTCCCACGGCCACCTCGACCACATCGGGGGCCTCCCCACGTACGTGTCCGCACGGGGGTTCTTGAAGCTGCGCCCGCCCACCATCTTCGTCCCAGCCTGCCTCCGGGACCTCGTGGTGCAGCTGTTCGAGGTGTACCGTGCCATAACTCGGTTCGAGCTCAAGCACAACCTGGTCCCCCTCGACGTCGGGGAGGAGTACCAGTTCAGGAGGGACCAGTTCAGGAGGGACCTCAAGGTCAGGGCTTTCAGGACTTACCACGACATACCCAGTCAGGTGAGACCAATTGTTGGGATTCACTCACTTCACTCCATTATAATAACCATGAAATGTTTATTTGATGGGATTTGGAAATCACTTGTTGTCATATTCAGGGGTATGTCATTTACTCGGTGAAGCCGAAGCTCAAGCAGGAGTTCAAGGGCCTCTCTGGCAGCGAGATCAAGGGACTCAGGTTATCAGGTGTTGAGGTCTGTGTTTGTAGAGTTCAAATAGAAGCAGTATAGTTTTGTAGCGTGTTGACCAACATGTGATTTGCAGGTCTCCAATACGCTGTCCACCCCAGAGATTGCTTTCACAGGAGATACAACATCAGATTTCATTCTTGATCCGGATAACGCGGACGTGTTGGTGGCGAAAATTCTTATTGTGGAGGTATTTCATATCACCTACCTCTTAATTTACAGCTAAATTCTCAGTTAATTTGCAACATGTGACCAATTTTTATGGTATTAACAGCAAGTAGAAACCTTACTCAGAACACTCTCCATTTCCACTGCTGAATGTTTTATTTTCTGTAGTCGTTCCCCTTTATGATCTTGATAGGAAATGTGGTCTATGAATTTCAGAGTACGTTTCTAGATGATTCCATTTCGGTTCAGCATGCAAGAAAACATGGGCACACGCACTTATGTGAGGTATTTTATTAAGCTGTTATTTGAGATGTTCCAAACTTGTTTACTCAACTTCCAAAATATCAAATACTAGTATTACGTGAAGCACTGAATTAGCTTATTTTTGGCAACGCAGATAGCAGGCCAGTCTGGCAAGCTTGGAAGCAAAGCTATTCTACTCACTCACTTTTCTCTTCGTTATACTTCAGAGGTGGGCTGACACTTCTATCTACTGAAATGCTATGGCCAGCTTCAAATTTTTTTCTGTTATTTTACTCCATTTGTCTACTTCTATTTGGCTATACTATCCTAATTCAATTCATATTAAGATGCTTTGTTTCCACATGGCTATCCGTGTTTTTGTTATAATTAGCGGAACCAACATGCACATCTCTTTTCTACTCTAAAGTTATCTTCCTGCCTTTTCATTTTCTGTAGGAAATTTGGCCAATTATTTGCATCTTTCTGACTAATGATTCTCTTGCCCGTTCTGTTTGTAGGACATTGATGCAGCAATAAACAGATTGCCACCATCTTTCCGAAGCAGAGTTTATGCGTTGAAGGAAGGTTTCAAAACAAACATGAATCGAGAAATCAGCGATAATTCTGGTAGGGATCAACATTAAGTTTTCCGAATTGCATTGCATGGGTACTTCCACTGGAAATGAAATACTGTAGCAATCATCTGAAGCTTTGTGAGGTATCTTCTGTTTTCAGTAGTCAAAGCTTTGTTTCACTCACATTGGAACAATGGGATAGTGAAATGTGGAAACAACCGCATTAGCAACATTTACTTTTCTTTGGAATCATTTACCTTATCATTATTAACAATTTGATATTACATTGATACAATGTGAATTCCGACCAACAACCAGGGTCCCAGGTTCATGTTCTGCACATTCATATATAGGCCTGCTGAAATGGCTTGGCGCCTCTGGTAAAACAGCATTCCGGACCTAGAGCCCTTTGGAAAACAATTGGCGAAACGGCTTCTTAGTGGCGATATGGGTCATTTTTGGGGAATTGAATAATTAGGGAGGGAGAAGAAGAAGCTAGTAAAGCTACTTTTTTGGGCTCCTTCACTTCAGCCAAAAACGGCTTCCCCTTTGGGGCTGGTTCTTGTATGAAATACTTTCTGTTTCTACCGCAGAAGAAAACAGCTTCGGCTTTGTGGGTGCTTCTTGTGAAGCCCTTTTCGTTTTCACTATTTGGCATGGCTTCAGCATAATCTGCTGGAAAAGCCCTGCAACTGCGTTATGGACACCCGGCACCAAGGTCCTCCTTATCGTATCCATCTTTTCTTCAGACTCTCTTTCATTTTGATCTTTGATGCTACCTAGTTATATGTCCACAATGTTCGCTACCAGTGCTTCCTATGTTTCCCTGTTACATGCTATATAGCTCGCTGCCTTAGCTTTATTTGAGTGGCACTCGTAAGCAAAGTGACTGAAGATACAACTTTCTTAGTGGCATCGACATAAAGATTACATCTAAGTGCAATGTAACCATCATTGTTAAGATGTTCTGGGACAGTCTGGTTGTGAATGCGGCAGCTCTGCAGGCTGTTGTTTTCCTTCAGAGTATTTCTAATTTTTCCATTGTTGATTATATAACTACTACGGGATGGTCGCCTATAGGTTAATTGCAACCGCTGTTTTTTAAAATTGTGCAGTTGCCGTGAAATACTCTGCTTTGGTTCTGTGGTGGCTTGAAATAATGGCATGCGGCTATAAAATTCATAATATATAACTTATTAAGCCATCTGTTTTGTTTATTATAGTGCTCCTCAATATAGAGCATCTTTTTGTTTAGCTTTTCAAATACAATATCAGTTCCTATCGTTGTTATATAGAATCATCCGGTAGATCATGGGTTTCACCTCTCTTTCTGAGCTTTTGTAAAAGCCCAGTGCACGATCTATGTTCAGGTTGTTGGCCTGTTTGGATTTATTGCTGCACAAAAGATGATGAGACTCCCCGCTACGTTGATATATGGTTCTGGTAGATGAACATGTTGTTTAGAACTTAGACACAATGGAGGCTGAAAATCGGTGAATGATTACATTGCCAATTGCAGGCTTGCGGCTGCCTTCCATAATATTGACAACAAAAGCTAAAAGTAGCAACAATTTAAAAGCAAAAGAATCTAAGATACAAATGGCTCTGATCAGCCCTAAAACTTTAGAATCCCACTTTATATACAAATGCTAAAGTGAGATTGTAAAGTTTTAGGACTGATCACAGACATTTATATCTTAGTTTCTTTTTCTTTTAAGTTGTTGCTACTTTTAGCTTTTGTTGTCAATATAATGAAAACCAAGGCAGCTGCAATTAGAACTGAAATCATTTACCAATTTCCAACCTCCATTGTGTTAAAGTTTTAATATTCGGTATCAGAGCCTGAGTTCTCATTAGAGACATGTCGACTTCCTCCACTCGCCAGAGAGCCACCAAGGCTAACGCCACGACAGCACGCGAGGTGCGCATCGTTGCGGTGGTGGAGCAGGCGGCGCAGCAGGCAGCGAGGCTGTTAGGGTTGCGGGTGGCAGCGGCCGAGGCTATGGCAACCACCGTCGCCCCTCGGCGCACAGAGGATAGCGACGGCGACCTTGACGACGACCAAGAGTTCGAGGAACGGGGACTGCACTTCCCCCTCGCCGCTGCGATTCGCCGCTGGTCATCCGGCGCGTCATCAAGGGGTCTGGGGGGAGTACACCATGGCGGATGCTCTCCAAGACAAACTATAACGACTGGAGCTCGCTGATGAATGTAAAGTTGCAGGCACGACACCTCTGCGACGTGCATGGTCACGCGCGATGACGACTGGCTGGAGCTCGAGGCTCTCCTCCAGTCAGTCCCCATGGAGATTGTGTCCTCCCCCGTGGACAAGGAAACCACCAGGGACACGTGGGACGCCATTGTCCTCTCGCGCGTCGGCGTGGTGCCCGGAAGGCGATGGTGTTGAAGCTACGCCAGACGTCGACGTCGCGATCTATCTCTCTGGCCTGGCGCGGTAGTTGGCGCGGAACGACAATGGCAACATCGTTGAGCAGAAGGCGGTGGAGAAGGTCCTCCGCGCCATCCCCAAGAAGTACACCCAGATCGCCTTGTCGATTGAGACCCTCCTGGATCTCTCGACATCGTGGAGCAGAAGGCGGTGGAGAAGGTCTTCCGCGTCAAACCCAAGAAGTACACCCAGATCGCCTTGTCGATTGAGACCCTCCTGGATCTCTCGGTCCTGTCCGTCGAGGAGGTGACAAGCATGGAAGCACTTTTACAGATGAGCTGCTAACTCTGTAATATTTGGCTGTAGTGTACTTTTCTCGTTTCTAAAGAAACATAGAAATGTACAGTTACAACGTACAATAGTACCTATTGCATAGACTAGGGAAGCACTTGGTGGATTTTAGCACACAAATCATTTGGCTGTGGTAACTTGACCCCAATATGCTTCCTTGTAGCCCCTGGTGGTGGTTGCCTCTGCAAGGGTTCGAGAGGTACATTTAATTATTTGCATTTAATTCCATGAGATGTACAGCTCACAAGGTTGTTGACATTTGCATCTCAAAAAACATGTCCACTTGTTGGTCTATAAAAATAGACAAGACCGAAACTGTTGTTTTCTTAAAAGTCCATCTGTTGTGTCCACTGTTGGGTTTAACTGACATGGGAGAGTCTTACTCATGTCCGATAGCGTCCAAATCCAGTGGACTCGCAGTGGTGAGTGGCATGCTAAAGAAGAGCGACTTGTATGGTACTTGCCCATTTCTTATCACAATTTCGTCTGGTGCAAACCAGCGTCACGTTACCTGCCGCCACCGTATTCTAGTACCAACTGCCAGCCGGGAAACTCAAAAATATGCAATCCTTTCTACTCAACACAATCCGTAAGCATCGTTTGGTTGCGAACAATATATATGGGGCTCGATGCATGGCTATCTAACTCTATCTAGCTCGCAGAAACAGCTAGCAAGCTTCTTTTCTCGCTGCCTACTTTCATGGATCGGCCATGTTTCCCTTGCATTGCCGTCCTCCTCCTTGTGATCTCATGGACACTATGCGCGGCGGATGACCGGATCGTTGTCGGCAAGCCGCTCTCCCCTGGCACAACAATCGTGTCGGACGGTGGCGCCTTCGCCCTCGGTTTCTTCTCCCCGCCCGGCTCCAATTCATCGTCGCTGTACCTTGGCATATGGTACAACAACATCCCAAAGCTCACCGTGGTGTGGGTGGCCGACCAGGCAGCGCCGATCGCCGCCGGTCATCCTTCCTCCTCCACGTCTGCGTCGCTCTCCCTGACCAATGCCAGCAACCTTGTCTTGTCCGACGCCAACGGCCGCGTCCTCTGGACGACGAACGTCACGTCGGCACGGCAGCCTCATCACCGTTGGCGCCAGACTCGAGCCCCCTCGCCGTGCTCCAGAACGCGGGCAACCTCGTCGTCCGGTCGCCGAACGAACGTGTGGCAGAGCTTCGAGCACCCCGGCGACGCGTACCTGCCCAACATGAAGATCGGGTACACCTACCGGACGCACTACGGCGTGCGCCTCGTGTCCTGGAAGGGCCCCGGCGACCCGTCGCCGGGCCCCTTCACCTTCGGCGCCGACCCGGACAGGCCGCTGCAGCTGGTGATCTGGAACGGGACGCGCGTGCACTGGCGCAACTCGCCGTGGACGGGGTACATGGTGGACAGCAACTACCAGAAGGGCGGCGGCCGGTCCGCCATCTACCGGGCGGTGTTCAACACCGACGAGGAGATCTACGCCGCCTTCACGCTCTCCGACGGCGCGCCGCCCATGCAGTACACGCTCACCTACGCCGGCGACCTGGAGCTGCAGAGCTGGAGCAACGACTCCTCGTCGTGGCTCACCATCATCAAGTACCCGACCCGCGCCTGCAGCGCCTTCGGCTACTGCGGCGCGTTCGGATACTGCGACAACAGCACGGACGGCGGCGGCGTCCTGACGACGTGCCGCTGCGTCGACGGGTTCGAGCCGGCGAGCGGCGCGGAGTGGGGCCGCGGCAACTTCTCGCAAGGGTGCCGCCGGAAGCACGCCGTGCGGTGCAGCGACGGCTTCGCGGAGGTGCACAACATGAAGCTGCCCGAGGGGTACACGCTCGAGCCCAACCGGAGCTTCGAGGAGTGCGCGGCGGGGTGCGGCCGCGACTGCTCGTGCGTGGCGTACGCGTACGCGAACCTCACCACCAGCGCCAAGAAGGACTCCACCAGGTGCTTGGTGTGGGCAGGCGAGCTGGTCGACATGGAGAAGGTCGTCGGGAGCTGGGGTGACTTCGGTGAGACGCTCTACCTCCGGCTTGCCGGCGCAGGTATGCCATTTTCGTGTTTCCTGAGCAAAATTCCAAAATCAGATTTCTTTTCGGTTTCGAAGCAAAGATGCCATTCATGTGTTTGTCAACCACAAAGAGAAATCTAGAATCACGAACACAGAATAGCTTGGTGTCGGTTTATAGAAGAAATGCAAAGCATTGTGTTTGGTTACACGCTGCACTTTCATCAAGTGGCCTTCCTAGCAGAAACGAAACAGAGTACTGAGAGTAGGTAGCCTTTTTTTTTTTTTTTTTGGGTGCGAACTCTGAGAGTAGATATATAGTTGTCTAGCTAGCAAAACGAAGCAGAGCCGTTAGCTGTGAGACTTGGTATGTGTATTGCACGAAATTGGACCGACACTACGTCCTAGACTGAAGGGTACGTATATGCACGAAATTGAAGAAAAGAAATGCGTTTCATCTTTTGCAGGTAGGGGTGGTGCGAAGAGAAACGCAGTGAGAATTGTGCTTCCGGTGCTTTTAGCAAGTGTTCTTATACCCGCATGCATTTTCATATGTCTTCCCAAGTTCAACGGTACTGTACTGCCATAGCATTTTATTCATCTTGTTCTATGGTATATATGGTATGAGCAACAATTAACACTTGTGCATGCATTGTACTCATGAGAGAAGAAATGCTGAAGAAAATAAGATGGCGGAGAACAACAAGGTACGAGCTTTGCGAGTTTTGAGTGCTGCCCATGAATTTGGGCACAAAATACCTGCCCAAGATCTTGAGCTTCCATTTCTAGAGTATGATGAGATAGCAACTGCAACGGACAATTTCTCTGAAGCATCAATGATTGGGAAAGGAGGTTTCGGCAAAGTTTATAAAGTAAGTCACCTACTAGAAGTTGTTTTATAGACCACTACTAGTTGATTCTGTCGTGATCCACACTTGGACTTTGTGTTTATAAAACAGTTACAGCTTGCATTGACTTGAACTGTAAGAAGTAAACTCACAAATGAAGTGTTTTCATTCTTTACAATTCTGAAGGGAGTGTTAGGATCCCGTGAAGTTGCTGTCAAAAGGCTTAGCATGGGTTCAAAACAGGGAATAGTAGAGTTCAGAAATGAGGTGATTCTGATTGCTAAACTACAGCACAGAAACCTGGTTCGAAGTAGGTTGCTGCATGGAAGGAGATGAAAAGCCGCTGATCTATGAGTACTTGCCCAACAAGAGCTTGGATTCTACTAGCTTCAGTATGTTTTAGTAGCATGCCACAAGATTCGTTGAGTTGGCACTGAAACAGCTGTCCCATCTTGTTTATGGAAATTTGTTGATATGCAGATTGTGCAAGAAAATCTATGCTGGATTGGTCCATGAGGTTCAAGATAATAAAGGGGTGGCTCGAGGGCTTCTTTACCTCCATCAAGATTCAAGATTAACAATAATCCACAGAGATCTTAAGGCCAGCAACATTTGCTGGACGCTGCAATGAATCCAAATATATCAGATTTTGGCATGGCAAGAATCTTTGGCGACAATCAAGAACAGGCAAATACTAGGTCGTTGGAACATAGTGAGTTCTGTTTAATCTGTTTTCTCAATTAAATTTTCTTTTAAAATATACGCATAGACTAATCTTCTAGTCATGTGGGTCACAATTTGTGGCTACATGGAACCTGAATATGCTATGGAGGGCATCTTTTCAGTGAAGTCAGACGTCTACAGCTTCGGTGTATTGCTCTTGGAGATTGTAAGTGGCGTTAGGATAAGTGACATACTACTTTCATTGACCACTCTCCAAACCTTATTGTCTATGTAAGTGTTCTGCTAGATAAATTTGTTATAGGAGATTTGAAAAGCTTAGATACTCAAATTAATTAATCTGATTATGATTGATACATGATGCAGGCGTGGAACCTATGGAACGAGGAGAAGGCATCGACTATGATAGACTCATCTATTGTGATAAGTTGCATATTTGATCAAGTTCTCTTTGCATCCATCTAGCACTCTTGTGTGTACAGGAGACCTTAATGATCGGCCAGCCATGCCGCACGTTGTTCGTATCTTGGAGAATGGGAGCAAGTCTCTTGCAGCCCCAAATAGGCCTGCATATTTTGCGCAAAGGAATAATGAATTGGAGCATACGGGCAGCTCTAAGAACTCTAACAACACCGTGACTCTTACAGTTCTTGAGGGACGGTAGACACTGCTATTGCCCAAGAAGGTTCTCAACTGGGTGGAACATCCAAAAGAAAAATGATAGTCACTTTGAGGAATAGTTATTGAAGTCCAGTGTTCATGTGAAAGAAACACCCAGCAATATTCAGTTCTGAAAAAGAGAGATGGCAGTCTCAAGAATTGTATGAACAGTAGCTTATATTCAGACGAAATCATTTGTATAATTCAGCAGTTTTTAAAGTGATATGCCCACCCATATATATTAAATCATTACCCGACCAGACACTTATATATCGTAGCCGCTGAATTGAGGTTCGAATTGGTTTCTTTAGCGCGCTATGGCCTTCGGATAGTATTTCAGAAATAAAAATTCGAATAGAAATAAGCCGGAGAAGAGAAAACAAAATCTGAAAAAATAATCACCAGCAGGGAACAAATCACTATTGCACAAACATCATCATCTTCTTAGTGTACAATGCCAACTCGATCGACTACTTGCCCCTGAAATGCAACGCGAAACAAGAGACAGACATGCAGCTTTGCAGCTGCAGCATCAATGAATCCACGCTAGCTCCCCCCAAGTTGAAGAAGTTGCTGGCCAACAAACTGAGCGCAGGGATGCTGCCTTAGTTGCCGGGCACGAAGTTGGTGGCGTAGGACCAGGCATTGTTGTTGACGGGGTCGGCGAGGTGGTCGGCGAGGTTCTCGAGCGGGCCCTTGCCGGTGACGATGGCCTGGACGAAGAATCCGAACATGGAGAACATGGCGAGGCGGCCGTTCTTGATCTCCTTGACCTTGAGCTCGGCGAAGGCCTCCGGGTCGTCGGCGAGGCCGAGGGGGTCGAAGCTGCCGCCGGGGTAGAGCGGGTCGACGACCTCACCGAGCGGGCCCCCGGCGACGCGGTAGCCCTCGACGGCGCCCATGAGCACGACCTGGACGGCCCAGATGGCGAGGATGCTCTGCGCGTGGATCAGGCTGGGGTTGCCGAGGTAGTCGAGGCCGCCCTCGCTGAAGATCTGGGAGCCGGCCTTGAACCAGACGGCCTCGCCGAACTTGACGCCGTTGCGGGCGAGCAGCTCGGGGAGACGCAGCCGAGCGCGCCGAGCATGGCCCAGCGGGAGTGGATGACCTCCAGCTCGCGGTTCTTGGCGAAGGTCTCCGGGTCCGCGGAGAGGCCGGCGGTGTCCCAGCCGTAGTCGCCGGGGAACTCGCCGGTCAGGTAGCTCGGGGGCTCGCCGGAGAAGGGGCCCAGGTACTTGACGCGGTCGGGGCCGTACCACGGGCTGCCGGACGCCGCCACCTTGGGCTTCGCCGCGGTCTTGCGCATGGTGATGCGGGCCTCGCCGAAGGCGCCCACCTTGATGGGGTGCCGGCCATCGCCGGGGAGGAGATCGCAGCCATGGTGGAGGCAGCCATTGCTAGTGAGTGTGAGAGTGTTGGATGGATCGGTTGCTAGCAGCTGTGGGATGACAGTGCCGGAGCGGGCGACGCGGGCTAAATAGGCGGCGGCAAGCGATCGGGTCCTTATCTCGTGGAATCTTAAGCCGAGTTGCCATTGGCGCGCGGGAGGTGAGGTGGGCCGATGGCGTGGCTGATGTGGCCGCGCGGCAGCCACCAGCACGCCGCCAGATATTCATTACCGCGCCGGGCGAGTGGCCGCGAGGATTTTTGCCGGGGTTTTCATGGGTTTTTGCCGGTGATCCGCGGTGAATTTTGCGGCCGCGCGGCGGTGCTGCAGTGCCGCCAAGTGGTTGGGCTAGGTGGCATCCTATTGGCCGGTGAATGGCGCGAGATATTTCAGTTGGATCAGCTGGCGTGAGGTGGCCTCCTTAGATTATTCTAGGATGATGTTCTCTTATCCCTGCGTAGGTTTGGGCTGGGCTTTAGAACGATGTTCCTTGATGGGCTTCGGGGTGTCGAACAGACTTTGGGCCATGCAGATGCAGTGTGCAAATGGGCCGCCTCGTGCTCAAGGAGTGGCCGGCACGTCGTGCGCGCACCCGAGTAGACCCGGATCGGTCGGTCGGACTGTCGAGCCCATACCACGCGAGCCCGTGCTCCGACCGAAGCCCTCCGAACCCGCCGGAGACGAGAGTGAGCGGCTCCGCCGCCGGCCGGCGACCATGTCTCTGGCTGCTATCTTCGTCTTCCTCGTCGTCTTCGCGCTGCAGATGGTCGACCGCTACCTCGACCTCGCAAGAAAGGTTAGCGCCGAGTCCCCCTTCCCTTTGTCCCTCCCACCCATCTCGGGCCCTGCTTGGATCTTCCGTGAATTATGATTCCGCAGAGTTCCTTGGATATGATGTTCTCTTATCCCTGCGTGTTTTGCCTGCGATTCCTTCTGTTCCCGCGTGGATTCTTACTCCAATTTTGAAGAAATTATTGCTTTCAGCTCTACAGGTTCTGAAAAAATTAACTAGATTTTGGGTTAAATTTCTGAGTCTGTTGGGGAGTAGGTTGAGAACTGCAGGGTCGAATTTTCATCATCCTTGTATCTTGTTTTAGGCTGCAAGTTCTGTCAGCCCTTTCATGGCGTCTCTTCCACTAATCACTGATGCCTATCCACACGCTTTATAATCCAGAGAGGATCGCAGAGTGATGAGCAGCTCAAACTACGGCAAGAAATCAAGCAACTGCTGAAGGAGGCGAATCAGCTATCTACGTACGCTGTTAAACCTTCTTTTATATTACTTAACTGCTGAAGGAGGGTGATTTGCAAACGCTAACTGTACTTGCCACTTATTTTCCTGAACGTATGGGTGTGGCAGGCCGTCGACATTTGCACAAGCCGCAAAGCTCAAGCGGCTGGCTGTTGCCAAGGAGAAGGAGCTGGCGAAAAGTGAGTGCCGAAGCTCCCACTGTCTTGTTTGTTTTCTTTGATCTTTGAATCATCTTCGGAATATGATTTTTGGAATTTGGAGTCACTACTATTTGTAAATCCACTATTATCTGATACTTCCAGTGGTTGGGAATGGTGGTTTCTGCAAAGTTTTGTAAAGTAGGTCACCTATTGGTAGTTCTTGCAGTTCACAATCATAAGTTGATTAGCTTTGCAAATAGGATCGACCTGGAGTAGACTCACAGATGCAGTATTGCCTTACAATTCTGAAGGGGGGTACTAGTGGGGGCATGAAGTTGATGTCAAAAGTTTAAATGGCTTAGCATGGGTTTATAGCATAGCATGCCTTACAACTTGTCCATTATTACTTTTATAATCATAATGCGTGCAATGATTCATCTTGACTCTGATTCATTTTTCATTGGTCCATTTACAGTACAGGAACAGGACATTAAAGGAAAGCAATCCTTGTACAACAGATACGGAAGATTTCTGCTGGTTACTAAGGTCCTTTTACATAAACCATTTCTTATGTTTGGTTTCTTGTTTTCCCATGTACCGTACTTTAAAGTATACTAATTAGTTCGTATCATATAGGTAGTAATTTGCGTTTTGCTCGTTCTGTGGTTTTGGAGTACTCCTGTAACTACAGTTCCACAACATCTTCTACAGCCCTTCGGTATGTCAGTGTCACTTCCCAGAGTCTTCTAATTTCTAAACCTCGTTCCGTTGTTCAGTATTTGCTCCTTTAGTGATACACTAGTTTGTTCAGATATCATAGAGTTTACTGGCATGTTATAGTCTTCTATGAAGAGGTGCTGATCTGATAATTGTAAACAACATACATAATGCATTTCACTACTGCTGCTGGAATTCATGTTAACATGATTTATTTCACTAATTAATAGTGGAAAGATCCCAGCTGTTATCCTAAAAAAGAACTTGCTTCATTCCAAGCAGTAACTGCACATTTTGCATCACTAGGTCCATTTTTCAGATTTGAGGATATTACAGTTTGTCTTTTGGATCGTGGAGTACTAACATCCTTCCAGGATGGATATCCTTTACCATCAGCAAACAATGTCAATTTTGAATATTTACTCTTATGTTTCTGGCCAATTTGTCATTGATGTAATAAAAATAACGGTGACATTTTATACGTTTTACAGGAAAGATGTTTTCATGGAGAGGTGTTGATACTGCTACACACCATGTTGTGGTAATACTACAGAACTTTTATATTTAAGGGTCATTGTGGATGCGGTAGTTATTTTTGGAGTTGTAGGGATGGATACTCAGTCTTAATTGCATAGAGCAAAACGACCATGTTTGTGTCATGTTCACAGCTCAGAAAAGGCACTCCTGTTTACAGTTTAAAACTCACCAGCTCTCACTCCTGAAAGCAAATTAAGAATGGATTGCTCAATGTAGCTCGTTATTTTCGCAATCTATGATGAGGTAGTTTTGTACTAAGGTCATGGTAAAACACTGCATGAATGGAAGTAATCACATTTACTTAGTACGGAGTACACTTTACCACGGATGGGGAAACCTTGTTTCGTTTTTGGAGTAAGTCTTAATCATGACGTTGCTTGGCTGCAACATTGCATCTAAGGAAGATTTACCTTGCTGTATTTTGACAGTCACTGAAGCTGTATGTCGTTGCATCTTGGTGCAGGTCGGGATACTCCCGTGGCTGTTTTTGACCTCTCGAGTCAGCAAGTTGTTGTGCCAGAAATTCAGCTTCGTGCTTCTGCGCCCGTAGCTCCTTAATTTCCACGTAGTCAGCTTCCTCCCATGAGCCATTCTTTATTTGGAGCAAAAATGTTCAATCATTTTGCCACGCGATTTTTGATCAGGCTGTATTCTCGTATCATCACTTCTTAGTTTGGTGTTCGTTTCGTAACATAATTTGTTGTGCTTGTGTGCTGAACCTGAAACACGGCGGTTGTTGAACATGTGCTCTTGCTTTTCTATGAAACGACTCCCCCCTTGTAAAGCTTTGCTGTTTGTTTGTTTGTTTGTTCTTAAGGGGTTTGTTTGTTTGTTGAACTGCATCCATCCATGTAGCACAGCGAGGTGCTACCTACGTGTAAAGGTTTCCTTTTATAGCGAAGCAGTAGGATCTTCTGGGCAGGCTAGAGGAGCATTTCCATGGAGGAGAGTACAGTGTGTGTCACATCTGTCAGCCACACGCTGAAGTGGGCATCACCTGATCCAGGCGTCCAGCCGAAGCAGGCACAATGGCTCACGCTCCGCATTGTTGAACGGTCGATTCATCGACTTTGGACGTTACGCGTTTGCCCCCGTATGTTACGGCGTGCCACCCCTACCCGTCGAGGAATCCACAGTTCCGCATTGCCGTGCTGGTCCCTCCGGCGACGTCCACCACTCGTTGCGCTCTAGGTGAGCGAGCCGTGCCGTGAGCACACGGGTGGCTCGTTCTTTTCGAGCCCGTGCGTCTTCACTCACGAGGAGCCACTACGTCATCTCCGGGACCAGGAGCTTCTGCTGACGACGGGGGCTAAATTAGGCCTCTGCGGCAAAACTTAGTAATCATTCGCAAAAGAAAAATATATAGGCTTAGTAATTACGGCTGTGCTAGGTGTTCGTTTCTTTGGTAAAAATTTTAGCCCTGTCACATGAATGAGAATTTTACTATTTAAAAATAGTAAATAAAGTCTAATTAATTCACAAGACGAATCTAATGATGGTAATTAAGTCGTGATTAGAAGCTGGTTACTGTAGCATCACTGTAGCAAAATATAGATTAATTAGGACCGTTAGATTCGTCTCGTAAATTAGCATTCATCTATTAAAAAAGTTTTGTAATTAGACTTTATTTAATACTCCTAAACGACAAGATTCTCTTTGATGTGACAGGGGCTAAAATTTTTGGCCCTGAAACCAACACCCCCGGGTTGTGCTGTGCTGCACGGGTGGCTCGTTTTTTTGTTTTCTCAAACAAATATAGGCTTGGTCTTCGGTGTCAAGCATTTTCTATAAAATTCGGTGTCAATGCAAAGAAGAAACAAAAACATGTTTATTCCGTTGGGTTAGCAGCTTCAAACCCTCGTGTACTTTTGACTTTTTATGCCTTGCCAAGTGGCTACTAGTAGTACTGGGACTGCTAGTACTAGTACTCCCTCCATACTCACAATTCTGGGCGTTTAGGACATGGTTTAGCATACCAAGATGGAATTAATATGAGTCTAATCTTCCATCCTTGCCCTTATTAAATAGCCTCGGTGCTGCTATCCAGTAACTATCCCTCTCCTTCCAACTGGCCAGTGCGGGTGGGTTTCAATGCCGATGTCGCGGGTTCGATTCTTGCCTCGCGTGCATCCTTTTTTTTTAAAGAATTCTCTTGCGTGTGCATGCGCTGTTGGCGCTTTTTTTTTTTCGTTCGCGCCGTTGTTGGACGTCTGAATTTTTCACTCGCGACGTGAGCCCGGTTGGCAAGTGATGCATGACCTCCTTTCCTTGTGTTCTTTTGAACAGCAGAAGCACCTTGCCTCTTAACAAGAGCTCCCTCCAGGCCGGTTGGCAAAGTGGCAAGATGAACTCGATGGCCGAGTTTGATCCCGGCATAGCTAGAGGTATTGTTCCTCGTACAAGTATACTCTTTCTGTCATTGCAACCATACTCTTTCCTACAAATATTTGTTTCTTTTTTTCGGTTTGAATAGGTTTTGATTTGAACCTGGCACCACCTAGTGATGAATTGAGCTCGAACCTTCAACCACAAGCGCCTGCTGCTCGTAAGATATCCTGAAGTGGTACTACTAAGTTTTGTTTTCAGCATGATCCGTTTTGCCTTGCATGTTCGATCTAAAAACTTCGTCACTTGTTTTCTTTGTTCACAGAGGCACATGCAGCTCGTGCATTTGACTTGAACCTGCCAATAGAAGATGTAGAGGTGCAGGCACTAGAAGAAGTAGATGTGGACGCTCCGCAGCAAGGTAAATTTCCCTTTCATGTCTTCTTTTATTTTCAAATTTCATTGTGTGTGTCTTCTCACTTGTGTGTCTTTGTTCATAGAGGCACATGACGATGGTCGACGGCGCGACGAGCTTTGCTGGATTGACGGACGACGGCGGCACGCGAGCCACGGCGCCGGCGAGCCCGCGAGAGCGGCGCGGAGCGAGCGAGCGAGCGAAGGTCCGCCGGGCTGCAAGCGCAGAGCGGCGCCGGCGAGCGAGCCTTGGCGGAGCGCGAGCCATGCAGGCACTCGTGCCGGCGAGCGAGAGGCTGTGCTACGCGAGCGAGAGGCGTGCGATCGAGTAATTTGTTGCGTTGGGGTCCGACGCAATTTAATCCTCTCACGGAAGCCAAAGCGCAGCGTTTTAATTCTCTCGGGAGCGTGCGACGACGCTGGGGGCAAAATCGGAAGGAACCGACCCAAAACGCCAGAACGACCACAAATATGAAACTGCTTCCTTCACCCAGAACGAACAGAAATACGAGTATGGAGGGAGTACAACTGAAAATATGCGAGTACCTACCACGTAGGCTTTGACGGAAGCTTCTTTTGGGTTTCAGTGAGCTGTGACAGTGAGCAATCTCTCTTCTCCACATCCGTCAGTAAGGCCGAGATATCCGTCAGCATGGCACCAAGCTCGACGCACCAGGCGGCGTGTCCTTTCATATGTTTGTTTTTTCCCGTTGCTTGAATAACACATGGAGATGCTTGCTTTCCCTTTGTTTAAAGGAAGGACTGGAGCCGGGAGAATCATCTTTTGCAAAATCCCAACAGTTAACCAGAACTAACAGAGGCCTGTCCCCAAAATATACCTGGACAAGTGTGCACAAAGGTGCTACTTGTGAGTTCAATATCTTCCCTTATTTATAACCCAACCTTAAAATTCAGGGCCTGCCGCACTTTACCACGCCGTTGTTGTGGCGACGTCGAAGGTGTGGCGCCATAAATCGCCGTCGCAAGTTTAGCGAAAAAAGCGAAGGAAACCGTGGCGAGTTGAGGTGTAGTGGCTTTATCTATTGTGATGCGTGCTACTTCCAAGCAGCGGGCACAAAAGCGTGGCGCCGCCGAACCTATAGCGTGGCGCGCTGTGGTCACAAACCAAACGCGCCCTCAATCTGTTCACGGCTATTGCTTTGATATAGCAGATCTTCTATATCGAGCACTACACTTGTTTAGTGGTATCGCATTATATACTGGGTGTTCGTTTCTCTAGGCCTAATTTTAGGCCTGCTAGAATCTTGTCATTTAGAGGTATTAAATAAAGTCTAATTAAAAAATTAACTGCAGAATTTTGTACTAATTTACGAGACGAATATAATGAGGGTAATTAAGACGTGATTAGATGATGGTTACTGTAGCAAAACATAGATTAATTAGGCTCATTAGATTCGTCTCGCAAATTAACGCACATCTTTAAAAAAATTTGTAACTATACTTATTTAGGATGTCTAAATAACAAGATTAATTTTGATGTGTCCTTAAGTTCTAGAAACGAAGGAGGATCGGTTCGGCCCATACTGTAGCATTTTTTTTTAAAGAATATACTGTCACATTTCTATCGGAACACGGCTCACACGCCGCGCACGCAAACAGTTGTTCACGCTCGCAGGCGCACACGCTTCTCACGTGCTCTCCTCTCAAGGGGGCCGGAAAAAAAAGAAAAAGAAAAGAAAACGCACCGAAAAGTCTACCCACCGCGCCTGCCCTCACGCCCCCAACACGCAAACCCAACAGCGAACGCCTCGCACAAAAACCGGGCGCAAAAGAAAAAAAGGAAAAAAAGAAAAAGGAAAAGAGCGGGGGCGCACAGCTCGCCGGGAATGGGCAGGCAGCAGTCCGCGGCGATGTCGGCGCCTCCGCCGCGCAAGCGCAAGAAGAAGGGCCGCCCCTCGCTCCTGGACCTCCAGAAGCGCAGCCTCCGCCTCGAGATGCTGCAGGAGCCCGCCGCGGCGCGCCGCCCGTCCACCCGCCGCAACCCGGGACCCGGCTCTGCCGACGACTCCGACGGGCCCGCCGCCGGCGGCCGCCGCGAGAAGAAGCTCCGCCTCGTCACGGGCCTCCACGGCGAATCGGCCAAGGTGGGCACCTTCTCCCCTCTCCCCCCCTTCTCGCTCCCCCTCCCCGATCTGCGGCCTGCCGGCTCGAATCCGAGCCAATTCGGTCGAATTCGCGCGAAATTTGCCTAATTTGGGGGCCCTCGCGTCGGAGCGCGTACGGATCTGCGCAGACGCGCGCCGCCCGAGGAAATTTCTTTGCTATTTTTGGCATGAAAAGCCCGCATTTATTTATTTATCTCTGTAGAGCCAGGGCCAGTGGTCAACTCAGACTCAGCGCTCCCAATCATTTGGGAGATAAACCTAAACCCCTCGCATCGGCTCGTCGTCGCAATAATTGGCGCAATTTTTTTAAACGCCCCAGTTCGAAGCTTTTAAAGGCGTGCCCTTTTCGGTCTGTTTTTGTCAGCTTCCCGCGCCAAATTTCGCGATACATTTCGCGCCCTCGTTAGATCTGTACTTGGTAACTGGCGCTGGTTAACGAAAGCGCACTTTGTGTAGTGCTTTTTTCTACTCTGGGGTTTCCGATTCTTGTAAACATTTTTATTTTAGGATGTCCTGTTTTTAATTCTGTTTTATCTTCTATTGCTGCAGGGAGAAAAGACCAGGAAAGCGACGGATGGGCGTCAAGGTTGGTGCTTTTGCTCTGTGGCATTTACTCTTCAGATTTCTGGAAGCCACAATAAAATACCTGGACAAATGTGCACAAAGATGCCATTTTTAAACCTTCTAGTGTTGGATGCATTCCAATTTCTTCGTGTTTAATTAATGCTCTTCCCTCTGATTGTTGCTGCGCTCGTGGGTGGATTTTTTTCATTTGACAGAGCCGTCAGATTCCGGGCCCACTACACCTCTGCCGAACAAAAAGTTGCTGCTCTTCGTCCTTGATAGGCTGCAGAAGTAAACTCCTGTGCTTGCTGTTTGTTCTTCCGCCATTCATTAATTCATAACCGCAAGTCCTCTGATCTATGTGTTTTCCTGGTTTCTTGCAGAAAGGACACCTATGGTGTATTCTCAGAGCCTGTGGATCCGGATGAGGTATGTGTCTTTGTTAGAAGAATTATGATAACGCTGTGAATGCTTGGTTTTCTGGTTTAGTTCTTCGGAATCTGATTGGTTTCCGGTTCATATGTGCTTGTTGCCAGCTGCCTGACTATCATGATATTATCAAGCATCCAATGGATTTTTCGACAGTACGGAAGAAACTTGATAAGGGAGCGTATTCTAACTTGGAGCAATTCGAGGTGGGTTTCAGATTTGTTTTGTTGATTGCTGCCTTGCTTTTCTCTGCTTTGTTTGAACTTCCCTTATGCCGAGCAGTAAACTGGGTTTGTTTGCGATTATCAGCTTGTAATTCGTCACCCTCCGTTGTGGACTATAATGTATTTGATGATTGTTTCTAGATTTTTATCACTTTCCAACAGGTCCATTTATCAAATATTGGTATCCCAAGGTTGGTTGCAATTTCTTTGTAGTTAGTACTGTTCTCTGTGGAGTCTCCTGCGCGACACAGGTGCACAAAGTAATGTTCAGTGCAGATATTCACTCTCTTCGACTCTTGCCTCGAGATGTTGAAATATCTCCACGGATAGCTATATTTAAACATTTGCGTTTTGCTGCTTGGTACTGTCTCTGATGATGTTCCATGTGTATAAATCGCATTACTCTGCACCTGATTTTCCTGGCAATCTAAACACTTCCGTGACTGGTGCGATAAATACATTTAATCAGGATTGATCTGACAGTGGTATCACTTCTAGTGAAGAAGCACTTATTCCCTGGTGTTATTTCATCGGTTCCTTAACTGGAATGGTAATAGCAAGAAGTTAAAAGTATGATTGTGTGTTTACATCCAACGAACCTATCGAGAGCTGTTTGTCTCTGATTTGTTCAAATATGCATTTGAACCCTGAAATTGTTAAATTCATGTTTCTAAATGTGAAATTAGAAAACACAGAACAAGTAAAGCACCTGTTTCACTTTTAAATCTTTGTTTGCCAATTTTTTTTCTAAAAGCAGTGAGATTGACATGTGGACATATGAATTCCGACATGCAGTTGTGCTATGTAGCAGGCAACTTATTACCAAGCATTTATTTATCCATTTGACCATTTTGGATTTCTTTGATGGCTCTATGCACCCTAATTATTCCTTGGGCGAGTTGAGGGAAATAAGACTTGTCTTAGAACTCTGTGATATCTGTCATTTGACCAACAAGGCTTATTGGCATGAAACCGTAGGCGGCTACTATTCCTTCTGTCAGAGAAATAATAAACTCTTCTCTAGCAGTGGAAATTAGATTATCAACAATAATCTAGGAATTTTTCATTGTAAAAGATGATTTGATGGAAGAATCTACTGTTAAATACAACAAAGAAGTTTTCATTTATATTAGTTAATCTTGGTATGATTAAATGATCCCTTTTTTTTCAGAAGGGATGGGTAAAGCCAGTGGGCTTGTGCACTATATTTAGTGAAAATTTTAAATATTTCATATGAACTTTGAAGTCCTAGTAATGCAATATATGTATGAATGCAGCAGGTACACAGCTTATGTTAGTTTGGATCAAGCACGTAGAAAATAGGGGGAAAAAATAGCTTGCATCCATCCATTTTAAAGGTCATGTTCAAGTAATTTAGAAGATGGTGTATTAGATAACACTTGAGGTTTTGCTTTACGTAAATTCAGAGTCCATGTTTTTGTGTATGTTTATGTTTAGCGATCATATTCAGTTAAATCATACCTGTGAACAGACATGTTGCATGTTGCATTTCTGTTAAAGTGCTTGGTAATAAGTTATGTATGCTGAATACCGTAAGCAACATACACTTACCATGCTCATTTAATGTAACCTGAACTTCCAATTTACAGGATGACGTGTATTTGATTAGCTCAAATGCGATGTGCTACAACTCACCGGATACAGTATACTATCGACAGGTCAGATTCTAAGCCTAATTGTTATTATCTTTTATACATTATATTGAACTGTACTGCATATTTTACATTCAACACGCCATGTGTTACAGGCGCGAGCAATTCAAGAGCTTGCTAAAAAGGACTTTGAGAATCTTAGGCAAGATAGTGATGCTAGTGAACCAGAACCAGAACCAAAACCAAAACCAGAGCAAGAACTGGAACGAGAACCAAAGCCACAACCTCGCAGGGGCCGGCCTCCAAACAAGAACAATGTCAAACAGAAAGTTGGGAGGCCACCTGCAGAACATGCTAATACTGATTTCTCTGGTTCATCACCAGCTACTGCTTCAAATAGTGGACGCCATGCACCATCAGAACTTGAGCTGTCACGGAGAGCAATGATTGCTGATGTACTGAGAGCTTCTTTTGCCAATCAAAGAAATGAGTACAACTGGTCTGTTGAGCGGAAATCAGAAAGAATTGAAGATTACCCAGGTTTTATTTTATTCTTTTTTTCAAATGCTTATTTTGAACAGTCAACATTCAATGAGAACTTCCCGTCAAAAAAATAAAAAATAAAAATCAATGAGAACTCTCTAAAGAAGAGGGATTTCATCCAATTTAGTCATTCATTTTGCTTCACCTTTCTTCTAGGTTCTGGGAGTAAGTGGTCAGCGAATGGGAAGAAACCACTGGTGATGGAAGATAGTCGTCGAAGCACATATTATGAGGCACAACCATCTAGTTCAATGTATGAGCTGCCGGTGTCGTCATCATACAATGGGACAAAGAAACTACTAGTACCAGTTGAGTGTCGAATCCAAGTTCTGTTCTATAAGTAGTTCATGATATATTGATACAATAGCTGCCTTTTATTGACGTTAGAAGACAGCAAGACATGATGATGCACACTAACACATTGTTTTTTATCAGGTTGGGGTTCAGTTGCAGCAATCCTATTCCCGTAGCCTGGCACGTTTTGCTGCACAGCTTGGTCCTGTTGGTTGGGAAATTGCATCAAGACGGATTGAACGAAGCCTCCCTTCTGGAACAAATTATGGTCCTGGCTGGGTTGGTGATGATGAAGCACCAAGAACATTTCAGCCACCTGTATTAGCTTCATTTTCAGAAGCAATGGCACCACCGAGCAACATAGTATCATCAAGCGAGCAGTCAACTGTAAACAGTCCTGCCACTACGACGGACTGTGGTGCCAATGCAAGCCATCTTGCGGGATCACAGCCACATGCTGTGTCATATGCTTCTATCAGCACTGCGCAGAGGATTGATTCTCGGGAATTACCAGTTCAGCAAATTTCAATTGATAGAGGTGGACATGGTGTTGAGATGAAGGGCAGCCATAACCGTCATGTAAACCCAGCCATGCAGCAAACTGTTAATGGTTTCAATGCTGTCCCAGGTGCGAAGCCAGACTCTTGATTTCATTAGTTTGCCAAATCTTCCATATCTCATTTTTTGTTTCGGTTCAAACTGATTTTTCCTTCTTTCAGGACCAATGTTGTTCCCATCTGCGGCGCAACTTGTGGTGAACCAGATGCAGACGCATACAGCTGAGTAGCGAGCAGAGACCCTGGGCTCAAATCAACATTGTCAGCTCGACATTTGCATTGCGTCTGCTTCCAGTCATGGCTGTGGTGGGCACCAGGCGAGAAAGGCCATGGCACCCACTAACCTTGACATTGGAGGGTTCCGGTGGCTGTTGGTCCACCGCACCGCGACCTGGTGTCGCTCCTGTGAGCCTGTTGTGTAATTGCTTACTGTAGTAACTTAGGATGATAGCATGCATAGATTCGGTGTGTAGGGTGGATTTGTTGGTAGGGAGGGTTGTAACAGAGGAGCGGTAAGTTGCAGTCGGAAATTCAACGATTCGTTCTGATGTGTAGAAAACCACAGGGGAACCATCTGTATAGATTAGATGATTGAGGATTGTAGTGTTGTGACTGGTCGCAGATGCGACCGAGCATGAAATCGGTGCCATAGTTTTATTGTCCGGTCTGGTTACTGTATACCGAGAAATAATAGATCATGTGAAGAATTCAGAAAATCAGAGCAACCACAATTATCGTAGCTTGCATGACCAACAAAACTAATATCCAAAAAAAAGAATGACCAACATCCTAGTTATCTGAGAAGCGGGAGCTCTGTTTATACAAATCTTTCTCATCCTGACGAACTAGCTAGAGCTGGAGACGGGGCCCACGCCGGCTACTCCCCGTGGAGGCTCGCGGCGTGCAGCATCGGCCGGCCATACACGTCCCAGCAGAAGGCGGCGGCGCCGGCCACGACGACGCTGAAGGCAGTCATGCCCGGTTCGGTGGCCACCTGCTGGGAGAAGAAGAGGAGGCCCAAGCTGACCACCAGGCCAAGGCTCGCCGCGATCCTCCCCTTGTGCGACGCGCGCTGCGACGGCTCGTGCGCCTCCTTCTCCATGGCCTCCGTCGCTGCGGCTGCGCCGTTCATGGTTGCGAGAGGTGGACAACCGATCAACTTACGGGGGGCCGCCGCTACTGTTGTACTGCCGGTGCCTCTGTTTTCTGGCCTGTAAAACGAACGAGCAACATCCCGTGCACCGGTGTTTCTATGACGCGCCGGTGTCAGAATCCCGCTCGGTGTCCGATTTGGTTTCCACACGCAGGGAACGTTATTCCTTATTCTGACATGGACACGGGCAGCAATCCGTCCTGTCCTCGGACTCGATGAGACTGATCAATCTAGTCCCACTTGTGCAGAGATTTAAAGGTTGAGATTTTTTTAGGTAGAACTATGCTCTTGCTCTCTACGGTCCCTGTGTAGCATTGCTTATTGCACAGTTTACCCACATAATCTTCTTGAGAAATTATCAGCGCTAACAGTACCTCGGCATGTTATTTAACCTTAGAAGCTAAAGATGGCTCAAGTTTATGTAGGGCTTTCTATATATTAACTGAAGGATAATAGTCTGTATTCAATTCGTGTAGGGAAATAGAAGCTAGTACTATTCATATTTTGCTTTGTTGAGAGCGGGAAAAGCCTTTTTATTCGAGATGCAAGGAATTGAATCCCGTGCCTCTTAGGAAGCCACGAAGTGCTCTACCATTGAGCTACATCCCCAGTTTTTTTTAATTCAATTTTCATTCTAACATACTCCGTAATTTATTATTTTATATATTTTTTGTACTGGCATTAAGTCATAAATCATAAATGTAATTAATTTCCCATGTATTTGCGACTATTCCAGTATCAATATGCCGACTACAGCTAGGTAGTTAGGAAAATGTAGCAATTTACGTAGTCCTTTCAATTTTTGACCTTAGGACAAGATTTTCAGCTTAAAAATGAAATAAAAAAACGGTCTTCATGTCATCAATTAAAAGCCATTGATTAACTCACAAGTGTTCATGTAAAATAACTAAGGAAATTCCCATTATGTCCTACACTCATATCCGCTACTATATATGGCAGATTATGTGTACAAACTTTATAAGAACGGGCATGTGCAGAAACCCTTGCTTTAGATTCGGATTGTGTATTCACAGAGTGATATTGAGTTCAGAATTCCCGGATGTTATTGACAAGAATATTAAAGAGACGCCTAGGTGCTCGATCATATATGATGGTCGTTCAAGAAATTATTTGTTAGAACAGAAGCTTCTAGTTCTAACGATAGATTTGCGGATGAGCACATATGGGAGTGTGTATAGAAAACGCTTCTCTACGCACAAATAATTACATATGTTTTGAACAATAACACTGGGCGTGCATAGACCCCGTTGTAAGTTGAAAAATTGGCATATACAACGTTCACAGTTCCCAGTCCCCTGCATTGTAGCGCCGTGACGGTTTCCTGGGCCGTGAAGTCCGTCTGGGCGAGGGCTCTGGTGTCGTGGGCTTCTCAGCGCCCGGTTGCTTCCTGGCTCTAGATGATGACGACGTCTGTCTGGACACAGGCTCCGGTGTCACGGGCTCCTGGGCGGCCGGCTGCTCGTGGGCCGTCGTGACTCCATGCTGGCCGTCCGAGCTCGGGCTTCTGGACAGCCGATCGCTGGCGGAAGTCGGCTCATCAAGGCCCTCCTCCCCCGGCTGCTCAATCTTCCTGCGCACGGCGCCCGCGGTCGCGGGAGGTCGCGGCTCGCGTCGCCGCCGGCCGCGCAGGAAGCTCCCGCCCGCGTCACGGCAGAGTAAGGCGGAGCCGGCCAGCACGGCGCAGCACGCGGCGACCGACAGCGCCATCCGCGCCTCCGCGGTCAGGCCCAGGTCGAGGGCTCCCCTCGCCGCCGCGAGGAGGAGGGCGCCCAGGCATATGAGGCCCAGGTCCTCCGCGGCGTTCCGTTTGGACGACGGCAGCGCGAACTCCTCCGCTTCGGCGTCCTCCGTGTCCGTGGCGTGCGCCGCCAAGTCGGCCTCATCCGCCGGCGCAGGCGCCGCGGCGGCGTTCATGGTGTCGAGACGGGACCTGGGTTCAGTTGGACGTGCTCGTGTCGCGTGTCTGTCTATCTCTGCGCGCGCCTTTGTCATGAGATCCCACGGGCACAGCTCGCTTAATAAAGCAGCGTGACGTGAGTCGCTCGTCCTCGTCTCGGACTCGTGCTGCGTCGCGTGATCGCCAGCCACCTCGATCGAGGGCGGCCCATACCGCTTTGCTATACCCCTGTCCGACTCGGAACTGGGCATATATGTTAGTGCCGTGTGTGCTGCACCGCCAAGGTTAGCATGCTTGATGCATAGACCTCATGTTGCTGGTAACTTGGTACAAATTCTGGAAATTCTGTTCAGCTTACCGATCCGCAGGCGGATCCGAATACGGCCAGACCATTCAAACAGTTTGTTACTGTAAATTAAAAATTGTTCGGAGGCAGCACAAAAGACCAACTCATTTGCCATGTCTGGCATAATGAATGTCTTCAACAAAAAAATGTGGATTTCTTTTCGGAGTTGTCTCCTCTTCTCAAGCGAATGAAATTTTGCTAATGTCTCTGACTTCAACCATTAGATGTAGGTACAATTAGCTTTAAATAAAAAAATGTATCACCTTTAAAAAAACAATGTTCCTAGGCGTGCATTTATTTTGTTTCATAGGTTATGATCAAGAAATATGCAAGTTGCAAGTCACCTAAATAGCTGTTCTAACTTCAATTAAAAAAGTTCTAGCTTCACAAAAAGTTTCATATTACTACATTTTGTTGGTTCCGAAAATGTGACCGAGAAATTTTTTAAATCGCAAACAACTAAAAACTAGCAAATCTTGTTTTTTATGTAAAGGCTTTAGGGTAAATCAATTATCTAAAATTCACATGTATGGCAGCATATCACTACTATATATAGCAAAGAAAGAAATAGATGATTTTTCACGGCCTGAAATCGTGTATTGTTATGTGACTTTGAGCCGCTCAAACGTCGATCATCCTTTATCTCTATTGGACTCTAGGCTTGGCAAGTTAGACATGCACACCGCACAAAGTTTTCGATAGTGTGTACTGGTGGGCCGAATATAGCATAGACTATGAGGATCAATCTACTCGATATGTTGCTTATCTAGGTAGGTAAGGCGGAGTATTTTGAATTTCAATTGATGACGTTTGAATCATATTGAAATAAAAAAATTAATCAAAAGAGTATTAATCTCATAAGGCCACGCGTGCTGTGCAAATTTTTGCAATCTGTGGAATACGAGAACAACATCACCCCAATTGCTCTCTGTCTACCATGCTCACACGATGAGAGGTCCACAAGCGACAACGGCTGTTAATCTACCATGCTCACACAGGAAGGGGTGACTACGCAGTCCAAAGAGTTGAGAAGAAGGTGTTGATCGAGATATGTGCTTTTCTTTCGATCGATTGACATTCATACTTATTAGCTTCCGCTTTTCTCAGATGGTTAACATATTTTGTAAGTTATTTTTGGCATGAAGATTCCACGTTGAAAAACAGGAAAGTCAAGAAGAATATGGGGCGATCTAGAGGACCCCAAAAGGAACAAACCTTGTGGTGTTTAAGACTTCAAGTAGAGTACATAGCATAAGAGTTTTGTTCTTAAAAGATGTCACTTTCATTATGACAGTTTAGTTAAGAGAATTAGTCGAAAGAGAATTAATTTTAACAACATGGTCTCTAATTGTATTATGAAAATTCCCAATATTTGGCGAAGAACTAGCAAGTTCAAAAGTCTTGTTCGGAGCAACAAAATCATAGAAATTGTTCATTTAATAAACATCAAATTAACTAGTGGTGTACCATAGCATCTTTAAAACTTGAATGTTATGTTACTCATTTTAATCATTGCTATATAGCCACAAAAAATACCTTGTAGAAATATCGTTAAAAATATCAAGCTTTTTGTAACCTCATATAGCATTGTAAACTTCATAGTATTCTAAGAACATACTATCTAACGTTCTAGAAGTTTTTGCATATAGTACAGTCTTCAGAAGCACAATTGAAATGACTGGAAGAGAACATTAGGCAGAGAAGGAAATTCTGCAACACTTTTGGTCAAATGATGCAAGCATTATGACATTCAGCTCATTATTAGTAGTTGTGTATTTAATACTTTTGATTAAATTTATTTTATCTAAGAAGTGATATACTTATTTTGCGAGAAAAGAACTAATATATGTACGAGGAGAGAACATCTCAAATGCACACAGATCGTAAATTCGTCCAGATCCATATCACTGTGGGACTCTCCTCCTATTATTGTCGCAGCAAAGTTCTCGTGGTGAATTTGAGTATTATTAAAACTATTTTGGTGACGCTGCTTGCTTCACAACAGCACGTGAAATTTGTCAAAATGTTTTATGGTAGCTTATTTTATTAGTTTAAAGAAGTCAGAAAGCAGGAAACTTTGTTGGTTAATCATATTATTTATAAAGAATACAATTTTGTCAACTGGAACTTGAGAAGCACATAGCAACCAAGATACTCTCTCGGTCTCCGGTTTTAAATTATACTCCCTCCGTTTTTAATTATATGACGCCGTTGATTTTTTTTGTTGAATTTTGACCAACAATATAGATTTAAATAATTACTTTCCGAATGTGAAATGAATATCATTGGATTCATCATCAAAAGCACTTTAAGGTTAACTTGTACACTTAGCTATTTACACAAATATTTTAAATAAGATGAACGGTCAAACGTAACAAAAAAAATCAACGGCGTCATATATTAAAAAAACCGAGAGAGTATATGACACCGTTGACTTTTTTATTAAAATTTGACCAACAATATACATTAAAGTAATTATTTTCTAACAACTGGATCTATCATCAAAAGAACTTTTCGATCAACTTTTACAATTATCTGTTTGCACGAATATTTGTCGAAAAGACGAATGATCAAAGTAGTGAAAAAAACTCAACTATATTATATCGTGAGACGTTTCTTAGCTTTGCCGTATCTAACATAAAAATATATAGGCACCACTCATAAAAATATATAGGCACAACTCATTCGTAGTGTTTATAGCCACGTCGAAACAGTATATAGGCCCTCGTGGTCGCGTTCGGTCGTCACTGCTCATGTCGTCTTCGGCCGCGCGCGCGTGAACCTCCTCCCCATCGCGTCCAGGCAAAGGAAGGCGACACCGGCCAGCACGGCGCAGCACGCGGCGACGGACAGCGCCATCCTGGCGTCCGCGGTCAGGCCCAGGTCGAAGGCGCCCCGCGCCGCCGCGAGGACGAGGGCGCCCAGGAACACCAGGCCCAGGTCCTCCGCGGTGTTCCGTTTGGACGACGACGACGGCGGCGCGACCTCCTCCTCCACCTCGGCATCCTCCGTGGCGTGCGCCGGCGCCGCGGCGGAGTTCATCATGGTCGCGAAAAGGAAAAGAAACCTCGGCTCGGTTCGACGCGCGCGTCTCGTGGTGTGTGCGGTGTGCCTGTCTACCTCTGCGATTCTGCTGGCGTCTCTCTGTGCCGAGACCCCACGGGCAGCTCGCTTAATAGAGCAGCGTGATGTGGGTCGATCGTCCTCTGCTCGGACTCGGTGTTGCGTCGCGTGATCTGCCACCTCGATCCAGCGGTCATCCTGTTTCGCTGTCCGACTCGATCGGGGCTGGGCATGTTCGCGCCGCGAGTGCTGGCTAGCTGGCCGACGATCAACCGGCCAAAGTGAGCATGCGTGATGCATAGAACTCGATCGTGGTGCGTCCCTGGTTACTTGCAATTTCTGTTCTGTAATGGCAAGGATCAGGCCGAGTCCATGTTCAGCTTGCTGATCTGCGGAATACAGCTAGACTTTTGAAACAGTTCGTTACGGAAAAGTTGTTCAGACGCAGCGCGCGCGCACACAGCTCAACCGAAACCAGCATGTTTACTACTATATCTGACTCCTTCTGACTGAAAAGTTGTTCAGACGCAGCGCGCGCGCACACAGCTCAACCGAAACCAGCATGTTGGAATAGCAGTATACTCCAACAACAGAAGTGCCTCTTTTTTTTTTTTTTTGTATTATGAACTTCGTCATCTGTGTACACCCCAGGGGTGTATCCAGATCAAAATTCACCTATGAGGAACATATCATGCATTGCCGTTATGCATACAAACAAAGCTTTTCACAGATGGTACGGGTTGCGAGTACTGGCTGGTGGCCGGCCAATATAGCAGAGACTGCGAGGATAAGGTGAGCACATATTGGCAGATGATACAGACTCGTGTCGCGTTGCTGGCTATTCTCTCTCACAAGTGCAAAGGCGCATCCACTGCCGCTCCAACCTAATCATGAAGAACATTGTTGATAAGGCCACTTGTGAACTCTGTCAAGCAGCAGCAGAGACTCCGGAACACTTGATCGCTGGCTGCAGTTTTTCACAGCAGTTCTGGCGTGGCATACATGTTCAGTTACCAGACACGTTCACAACATCCAAGCTTTGGGAGCAGCCACGCCCGGCCATCATCCCCTCGCGCCATTACTCCACTTTCCTCATCCTCTGCTATTGGCATATCTGGAAGCAACGCAATGAGATCGTCTTCAGGAGCGCGGCTCCATCCATCCCCAACCTTCTGCAGGACAGCAAAGAAGCAGCGCTACTATAGCGTTGCCGGATTCCAAATAGGGACTCTGTTAGCGTTGACTCCTAGTGCTGTCTTCCATCCGAAGTAAAATGTTTTCCTTATGCCACACGCATGTGTAAAACTTATAGCCCGGCCAGCTGATGGCATGTTTTAATGAAAATTCAGGTGGGGATGCTCTCCCCTCGTTGACCGTCGAAAAAAGATGTTAAGACAACATTCCTATAGTTTATGTTTAAATTCAGAATGTTGTCCTAACAGCGTGAACTGATGATAAGAACCCTCCAACCAAGTACCTATACAGCCACCCATTTTGCGCCTCGACCACCCCCGTGATCCACAAATGGAGTGCCAGGAGACGCCACCCATTGCTTTCGCCACCCCCTCCGTCGCCGACTCCGGCCTCCGCCCCTTCCTCCGCCCCCTCCGGCCCCTCCGCTCCCTCCGCACGACCTCGCTCTCCCTCCGCTCCGGCTTCTCCTCCCGCCCTGCCTCCTCCGCCGCCGCCTCGCTTTCCTCCTCCCTCCCCATCGCGTGCGTGCGGCGAGCCTGGCGGGCGTGGGCGACCACTCTTTTTTTGTGGTCGCCCGCGACGGGGAGGGGGCCACGGCGGCGGTCACCCGCCAGGGAGAGAGGCGACGGCGGGGAAGGAGGGGCGGCGGCGACCGGGGAGGGCGCGGGCGGCGAGCCTGGCGGCGGCGGTGCGGGTCGTCGCGGGGATTTCCTGCTTCCTCATGCTCTTCGCCGGGATCATGTCCGGGCTGATCCTCGGCCTCATGTCACTCGGCCTCGTCGAGATGGAGATCCTCCAGCGCAGCAGCATGGACGCCGAGGAGCAGGCTGGTTCGATCCGAAACCGTACCCATTTGCCCATGCTTCCCTCGCTGTGCTCGATCTGGTTGCTGTTTTCCTCCAGATCTGCCGCCGAAGAAGAAGGAACCGGCGGCGGTGGGGAGGGATTTCGGTTTGGGGATGAGACTTCGGTTGGAGATGAAGATTTTTCGGTGGTGTATGTTGAGCACTGTTTACACTCAATATGGGTTTTGGGTAGCCACTACCGTTGGAGTCAGTCTAAGAGATGGCTACTACCTCTTAGCTAACTCTATCATTAGGGACGCTCTAACAGATAGGGGTAGTACATGTTTCTTTTTAGATGGGCCGGCCCATCTATAACCACGCGCAGACGCCTGACGCGTGGCATCCATCCAAGTGGTTGCTCGGCTGCTCCTCTCTCCCATCGCCTCGCCCATTCGTCCCCAAACCCCCGCCGCGAGGGAGGAACGACACCGGAGAGAAAAGCTAGGATTAGCGTTCCCGGACCCGCTGAACACAAATTGCCACGGCTTCGTCGCCCCTTCCCCGATCCACCCACATTGCTCCGCGCTATCGTGCTCGCGCGGCGAGAGATCCCCGACACGGCGGCGGCGGCTGATCCAAAAGCGGAGCAGCAGGCGGCGATGGCACGGGCGACCGCGGAGTCCAAAAGGTTGAGGGCGGCGCTGATCAATACAGGTGTTTTTCTCTCCGTGGGATTGCTGTTCATCCTTCTCAGTTTCGTCGTCCCTGGCATATCGCATCGGTACCAGATCCTGTGCTGGCAGACGGCCATGGTGGCCTTGTTCGCCACTGCCGTCACCATCAAAAGGAATCCCGTGGTCTGGTATCCTGTCATCTACCGCTGGTCCGTCCGGTTGACCCGGAAGCCACCTCCGGCTGGTTACCCTCCAAGTGGAAGAGGAGGCTCGTGAGTCTTTTCGACTTTGTGTGTGTTGCTAGTGCTAGTGCTGCTAGCAAATCTGCTAATGAAAATGAGGACTGATCATGTGTGTGCTTGTTATGCTTTGGGATGGTTAATTAAGCCTGTTCTGATGGCGTGCTGGAAGGTTTCTGTTCTTTTTTGTACATCTGAGTTAAGTTAATCATGCCGTGGTTCTGATGATAAGTCTACTTGTTTGTTTCAGTATTTTTCATGAGATTTAATATAGTGTGCTTGAACAACCTCAAGGACACGAAATTGTGCTATGAACCATGCTGTTGGTTTCAGTGTTGTCCTTGCAATGCTGCGTGAGGAGATGAGGATTGAATTATGAAATGTTTCTAATCTTGTGACCACTTTTGCTTTATGAATGGAATTACAACAAAATTTTTCCACAAGGCTAAGCAGTGACAATTCGTAGTCCTTGACGAACTTACCAAACAGTTGCCAACTGCAAACAGAGTCTGTCGATCATTGACATGACCAGGGAATACATATATGTCTATTTGCTTGTACAGAACTGTTCAATATATCACATTATTTCATAATAATTCCGAAAGTTTAAGCTGGAGCTTTGAAGTCTGATCTAGGGCATAATAATTCCGAAAGTTTAATCTATCTTCTCCTTTAGTTCTAAGAGTAGTGTACTGAAGGTCAAATTAGCCCGAATTGGAAGTAAAATCAGCTGATTCGACAGGTCCGCGTGCAATTAGGAGGCGGATCTGCTATTTTCAATTTTTTAGAATTTTACCCCAGCACAAGTATTTTCCAGTTTCATGCAGCTTGTTGGCTCGCCATCTGATCTAGGGCATGATCTTCACATGAATAATACCCACCGTTCGCCCCTGTTTCGTTATAAAAGTCAAATGGGAGCTTTTTTATTTCGTCCTCTAGTTTAAGCAGATCAAAATGGCTAAGGTTGACTGTGGTCTTAAGAAAAACTATAACCTTGTAGTGAATCAGAAAGAAAGCAAGCCAGCAGCTTACAAACAAATCATCGGGCTGTTATTCCAAACTTGAAATGTGTACATGTTTGTGTTGCATGATGTCCTTGCAAGAGGCAGTCGGTGAGCCTTCTTTGCCTTCAGTAAACCGAAATAAATCCTTTGTTCCAAGGTGGTATCTTCTATTCCTCAATATGCACTAGTTTCATTATCATTTATCAATCATTATCATTGTTAGCTTGAAATTGGTCTCTTAATTCTACGCAGTGCAACTGTAGGCCTTTTCATGGTTTCTGTCGAAACTATCTAGCTGCCTGCATGGTTTCAGTAATAGTACGAAATACAAATGCGAGACAGCATCTACACGTCCACTGTGAACCAACAACATTTGCTGCATCGTATACAGGCCAAGCAAGATAGCATGTACGCTAACGATGCGGACTATCCAGTTCTGTGCTAGCTATACATGTGCGGGTTTGCTGCGCAGTTCACCGGCCGACTCCAAGTCGATGGCAGCAGCTGGCTGCATCTCCGCCAGGACCTTCTTCAGCTTCCTGCACTCGAACAGGTCCCAGCAAAGGAAGCCGCCGCCAATGAGGATGACGACGAGCCCAAGGATCCACGCCGCCATCCTGTCGGCCCTGGTGAGGTCGTGGAAGAGGAGGGGCGCTAGGACCAAGAAGACGCCTCCGCCAAAGATACACAGCGCCGCGCCCAAGGTCCATTTGGACGACACGCGCCGTAACTCGTTCTCTGTCTGCAACCTCCTCCTCTCGTCAAGCTGCTGCTGCACCGCCGCCATGATCCGCGCCGCTTGGCGTGGTCTCTCCAGCTTGCGCTCGATGATGCAGTAAGTCGATCGATCGATTAAGGCCAAATGTGCTTGATGCTGGTCTGTTACCTACGTATTCATAATCTACCAGGAGTGGTGGTGAGCCCTATGCTCCCCAGACCGTGGAGTTCGACACGGAGTCGAAAAAGAATCGGAGACTTCCTTTTTTTTAAAAAAAAAGACAAAAAAGAAAAAAGAAAGAATCGGAGACCGCTAGACCGGCATGGAATCGGAGATAAAACAGGGTCATGTATCCTTTAATTTGGATAGGCTGCAATTGACAGGAACAGGAATGTTCATGGTCATCGTCAAGCAGAGCAGCGTCATGCTCGACGACTTCGGGCTCGCGAGTCTCGCTCAACCATGACTGCCGGCGGTCGCATACGGCATAACACGGGCGTCGTCAACTCGTCATGCACGGACCTGGACCTGGAGTGCACGCTCGAAGGGAGGAAGATCGTGGAGTTTGACATGTACAGCTTCGGCGCCCTGCTCCTCGAGACTGCCTGCGGCCGGCCAGTGCGCGTGGGAGAGGACTAGGAGGACTTCACCCACCTGGTGCACGACACCAGACGCAGGGCCTGCTCGACCTGCGCCCTCTTCTCGTCGAACTGCTGCGCCGCCGTCGCCATGATCCGCCGCCAGCAGCGCCTCCTCTGGTCTGACCTCGATTGTTTGATCCGGTGGATTGATCGGTACTGCCGCAGTATATATATATTTAGGAGTCCGAGAGCATGTGGCGTGTGTCTGATGCATGCTTTAGGATCCCAAGACGTCGTCGTCCGCGACGCGTTTTTGACTCCGTTCCCGTTTTCATATGCTGATCGAGAGCACGTTGGCCCGAAAGCGTCTATAAACATGCGTCGGTGCCCCCCGACCGAGTGCATGGATCTAGAGCGCGAGAGCAGCGATCATGGCGGCGGCGCGGCAGGAGTTTGAAGAGACCATGTTGCGGCAGCGGTCGTCCAAGGTGAACATGGCCCTGAACGTGATGCTGATCTGCATTGGCATCCTCCTGGCCTCGTGGGGCTCCCTGGTCCCCGGCAAAGCCAGCTCCAACATTTCCGATCACCATGTGGCTCGCCGCGTGCTGCACCTTCCTGCCTGGCGTCGCCTTCCTGTGCTTGGACCCGTATGCCCGCAGCCAGCTCAAGCAGATCCTGGTGGAGATGCGGCACTCTGCCTTCGACGTGGAGTCCGCCGGTGAGCTGCGGTGATCGATGTGCTCCCGCCCGGACATAGCTAAAGAGACATCGTCGTGTCGTGTCCTCCTCTCAACAGCAAACAGGCTGCAAATCTATGGGCCTTTTCAGGCTGCGGCCGGCGACGCCTGCTATGCTTCCCATACTGTACAATGTTAATAATAAAGCTAAGCCTCATCTTTTTTCTTTTTCTTTTTTTGCGAAGGAAGCTAAGCCTCATCTTGACATAGCCACATGCATAGTGTTGTTTCTTGTGTAGCAAAAGACTCTTCCTCTTAATCCGAGGCGTGCCAAGCACGATCTTTGAAAAAAAAAAATTTACTCCTTTCTCTTCTAATGAAAATTGGCAGAGCTCCTGCCCCAGCCCTTTTGTTTCGAAAAAAAGCAAGATCTTTATTAATATCTTCGCTGCTAGCATTTTCACTTATCACAGCCCCAGAAAGCGTACAACCTTGTATGAATTCAACACAGCAACCAAACGATCACAGCTGAGGAGATTCAACCAGTATAACAAGATACAGCAAACGCAACCCCCCATCACGTGAAAAGGGCAATTCGGCCAGTACAATACCATTCCAATATCTCTCAGGTCCTCATTCCACATATACCTTCCCAAATACTACCAAGAAAATATTATAACCGCTGGAGCACGAGATCATTGCCAGCACAACATCCTGGTCCTCATAACAAAAACACGCAATGCTATGAAACTTTGCAGACACATCCACGGGAGGTCGCAGAAACTGAGCAGACCAACCTATCAGCAGTGACAGTCCATTGGAGCTTTTCCACGGACTCGAGCTCTTTCATCCTTCTCTAGTTCCCTGCATTCAATGCAGCACCGAATAAGGTCAAATAACCAAGAATCAACAATCGACAAGAGACATTGTTCGGAAAAACAATCGATTGACATGACCCCTCCCCCCCAAAAAAGGGAGGAGTTACAAGGTTCATTTTTTGAAAATGTTACAAGCACAATCCAGCACGAAAACACCAACCAAGAAAAAAAAAATTTACTTCGAAAGCATGAGAGCACCTCAGTAATTCAAAGCTATGACTAACTCACAGAAAAAACCTATATGCACAGCTTCTGAAACAAAAGCCACCATCAAGAATATAAGGGGCAAGTAGTCAAGTATTGGTACCAGAAACAAGATTAAAACATTGCAACCGTAAGGCGACCTAGCATTTCTATTGGACCTTACCCCTTCAAGAGCTTGAGATATCCACCAATCATATTTTTCAGCAACCTCATCACCCAAGCTCAAATTCTTGAATAGCATGCAGAATGAGTATTATTCCACGTTGCACCTTCTCCGTGCTTTGAAAGCAAGAGGACATGCCATGATGGACTGAATTTCAGTAGTGATGGCTAACTTATAAGTGCTTCATCTGAGTAGGGGCTGCTTAGAGTTCATTCCTCCCTCACTAACCAGGGGAACTAAGTGAAGGGACAAGATTTGAAACCTAATAATTTTGTTATTGTTCGAGTTGATCACGATGGGACGATCTCGAACCGTTGCCGTGCGAAGGGTATCGTGCCTACAGGCGACACCAGCATCTCCGGCAACAGGTTTGCCAACCGTCGATCACAGGGTTCCCCAAGGTTGGCTCTGAATACAAAACGTTCGAGTTGATCTTGCAACTCTGAGGACACACGAATGCGAGAGGGAATTTGTCGCCCGCGTAGTACGTGTTACCAGAGGTTGCAGTGGGAGCAACTCTAGTGTTTGAGAGAAATCCTAAACGAATTCCTACAGCCCTGCCACTGGTTATGGAGTAAATTGGTGGATGAATTGAAATCGTACAGGAAGACGAAAGGATTTACTTGCGAAGTTGCCGAGTCTTGAAGAGATTGACGATGAATGCGACGGCGACGGCGAACTCGAGCGCCGCCGCCTGCAAGACGCCCGCCCGGTACTACAGCGACGAGTCCGGGTGGAGCGCCGAGAGCACCATCAGCGCTCCGAGGACAGCCGCGACCACCGCCCACGCGCCTTCTTCCCTCTCGGACCGCTGGAGCAGCCTCCTCCGCTCTTCCCTCGCCTTTGCCTCGAACGCCGTCCGCCAGTTAGGAATTGAGATCCCCTGACTTCAACCTATTTTGAAGGCAGGGTGACTTCACAAGGTTTTCAGCCGTCCGATCAAATGTGAACGCGTAAGATGTGATGCTACAGTAACAGTGCTACAGTACCAACGCTACAGTATTTTTGATGAACAGTGACGTTGCTGCAGTGTCCGGAGTCACCGTTACTGTTCTTCACTGTAGCTATGCTCACAGATCACTGTGCGCCTCTGCCTTCGGAGGCCTGAAGTCAGAGGAACCCGTTCCGCCAGTTAGCGGTCGCCATTGCCGCCGCCGCCGCTGCGTAGCCGCAACAGGTTGTTGATGCGGGTATGGGCCGTAACTGGGCCGGTAAAAGGCCAGTGAAAACTATCGGCCGCGCCTGGACTCAACCCCTGCCTGCCAGGTTCAAAAAAAAAAAAACCTGCCTGCCTGACTTTGTTGGCCCACACACACGGTTTGCGAAATTGCTGCCCCGGCGCCGGCGCCGGCGTCCACCCACCTCGAACGCTTGCCTCCTCCTCCTCCCTTTCCCAACCACATCGGCTGCAACACCCCCGGCCTTCGCCGCCGTATCCCGCTCCCCGCCCTGCAGTCATCTTGCCTCCGCGCTCTCGTTCGCCGCGCCCCCGTTCGCATCCGCCTCCACGCGCTCCATCCGTTCGACGAAACGCCTCTGAGCGTAGGCGCGCTTCCTCCGCCGCCGCCACGGCGATCGGAGCCCAGGCGGAGGAAGGGACTCCCCGCCCATGTCCCTCGCCAAGCGGTACGTGCTGCGCCTCTTCATCTCGCTCAAGTACGTGACGGCGAACGTGGTGGACCGGCAGAGCGGGCGCGTGGTGGTGACGGCCTCGTCCGTGGAGAAGCCCCTGCGGGACGGGCTGGAGTGCGGCCGGACTTGCAACGCCAAGGCGGCTGCCGCCGTCGGGGAGGTGCTCGCCATGCGCCTCAAGGTGGACGGCCTGGCCCGCGAGCCCATCCACGCCTCCGCGGCCAAGGAGGTCGAGAAGAAGGGGTTCAAGAACCGGACCAAGGTCTGGGCGGTCCTCAACGCGCTGCGCGACCACGGGGTCAACCTCCGCATCGATGACGACGGTGATCACAGGCCGCACGTCTGAAAACACACAGATCAGTTTCGTTCCTTGAACTCTGTTGCGTTCTGTAATTCTGTTTGCTTGTTTCTGGATCCTCGATGTGTAAGAGGCTACAATAAAGTTTTGAGATTTTGTTGTAGCGTCTTGTTCAATATCACCTTGATAGCTCCAATTCTCAGTTGTAAGCTGACCCAGGTTAAGAAATAGGGAAATCTATATTTTTGTCTGTGTCAGTGCTGAAACATTGCTGCACAATTTGACAGTTTTCTACTCCTGTGTGCTACACACAGCACAGAGGCTAAAGTTGAGAAATGTATGCGTGTTGTAATGTGCTGTTCAACAGTGCTTCAATAGTTCTACTTCTCAACTCTCAGTTAACTGAGTAAACTATATGTGTATAAGCGTATCATAACTTTCTTAGTACCTGTTATGGTCGGAGTCAGACCATTTTCTACTCTGATATGACCAAAATCTGAATGAATCCCTATTTTAATGACGTATGGATTCCGAAAAAAAAAAACATGTAAAAGCAATTTGCCAAAAGGTCAACTAGAATAATTGCTCTAATGAGATGAAACATTTCATCTAATAGCTTTGTCACACATCATTCAAATAGCAACAGTTGTCAGTCTTCACTGTTCAGAGATACATGAAGACTTCAGGTAAGGATTGTTTTACATTTTAGGTAGAGAAACCCAGCGAATCTACTTATTACTCTACACAAGACCTTCAGTAATTGAAGTTGTACTGACCATATTATAATAACGAAACCAACACTCAAGAGGCCAGCATAACCTTTAGGATCAGTCCCATGATGACTGACTGAGTGCCTCTAGGTTCTCATATGCTTTGAGTTGATGCAATGCGCTATCCAGTAGAACCTTCTTACTACCTTCCATCCCTTTTCTTGACTCTTTTAGTTTATGCTTGACAGAAAACAGCTCATTCTCCAGATTCTTGATCTTCAGCGCATCCCTAGTTTTCTCAAGCCCCCTGATCTTCTCCTCTATTAACTGAATGCTTTCATGATATGATTGAGCTCCTGATGGCTCTAGAGCCCTGGACATCTCATCTTGTAATGGTGGAGCTGAAGGTGCAGTGTTCCCAGATATTGAGCAGCTGCTTCCTAGAACCAATATCATTTTCTGCAAGCAAGTAATTTTGTTAGTTTCAGTCACGAAAATCATGGTAAAAGTAGGATCCCTTTTACTTCCTGGACTGTTGAAATTCAGTGGTTTTATCCTAAAGAGTGCTTTGCTGGCTAATGCCATATATGGTGTGCTTTGATCTATTTCAGTATTCTGGTAAGCTCACAGTATATGTGATCCTTATTGCAATTTCCATTATTTTGGAGTATCAAATACGTCACACTACCATTCATTCTATCTAATAGAATGATGTACCTGTTTGTGATTCTCGATAGGTGGATCTGGGCTGACAACTTTGACATTCTTCAGCTCCACCCTTGTCTTCCTTTTCAACCAGTCACAAACCTCTGTTGGATCTACCTTTCCAACCACCATGACAATCCCACTATCAACATCCCCCACCGAGGTTTCAATTCCTATGCCACAAATTAAGATATCCAATAACAGTATGCGGAATTTTCGTAGGGGAAAAGAACAGTTAGTAAATGTATACCGCTCAAGCTTCCAATGGACGCCATTGCCTTCTCAACCTTCCTGATGCAGCCGATGCAACGGCACTGCATCTCAACCTGGAGCCTGAATCGCTTGACTCCCTCCTGTGAAATTGAAGAACCAAAGCTGTCTTATCATCTCTGACGAAAAAAATAAAACATCAGAATGGATCCGAAGAAGAGAATAAGGTAAAGCTCCTCACTGTCCCCATCATGTAGATTATTTGGTGATTCTGTTCGCCGGCGGCGATCACAGTGTAAACCCTAGAGTGACCGGTGAAGGACGGTTTAAATAGATGTACCAGGTGTGGAATGTTGACTAGTACGCCACTTTGTTGCTTCATTCGCTGGTCAACAACTAATTAATTGGGTGGAACAGAGTTTGATGCGGTGTTGGGAATCGGAGGAGCCTCCTGCTTGAGATTCAATTATGCATGCCCCATGGATGCATACTCCACACTTTGACACTGCATACAAATTCACATATGCTGGTTGGTATTTGGAGCAATTGAGAGTTTGACACTGTATACAACAACTATTCTCACAAACGGATCGAGTGGTTGGGCGTAAGGTGGGCGTGGGCATCAGATTAGTGGAAGATCGGAGACTTCATAATGTTACACGATAACTGGTGTGTGTGTCTTTCTTTTATTGACCATAATCAATTGACTGTTTTTTTTTCTTGGTTGCAATTGACTGACTGTTTCTGCGAGTGAACCTGACCTTTGTGATGCCTGGAGACGTGAAGAGTCATAGGCCTTGGACACTTTAGCTTCATAGCTCGTGTGGTGGATGCAGGACCAGGATGTCACTTGTGATTTGCCAAAGAAAGCGGTCCATGTCATGGTCCTGTGTTACAAACCATTTGTCTCTCCTTCCTCCCGGAATCACGATTCAGAAAGTCATCAATTCTTTGGGTCATCATCGACTGATTATTAGACGAGCCTACTAGCTGCCATGCATTTTTCTTAATTATTAGCACTACGTTATGTTTGTTAAACCACTAGCCCTATACGCTGCAACTGCGTGAGCATTACTTTTTTTTTTTGAGATTACACAGTACAACTCAGATATTCACAACGCACGCACACTCACCCCTATGAACACATGTACGCAAACCCTACCCCTATGAGCATCTTCGAAGACTGAGCCGGCAAATCCAGAGATACGAAGTCACACTGGCGCCTCGCTGTCGACGGGAGCGTCGCCTACCACTGAAAGCACAAATGCCGTTAAATCCTTGAAAATTCGCTCCCACGGGTCTTGGGTGCGTGAGCATTACTGCATGCATAATTTCAAGGGGAAAAAAGAAGAAAGAAAATCCAACATAACTAATGGGCTGAGCTATTAGCAGAACTTTTGACCCATATGCTGTTAGAAGCCCACAACTTCCTTCTCTTAGTGTACATTGAAGCGACCCAACTACCTGTCGGCCCAACATAACCTACTGAGACTTCCAAAATTTCCATCGACATCTGGAAAAGGGGAACGCAGGCAAAATGTCTCGCCGCCGGCGGCAAGGCTCCGACTCCGACGGCGAGGACGACAGCTTCCTCTACCGCTACCCTCTCCCCTCCTCCACCGCCTCTAGCGCCTCCGCGTCCGGGTTCTCCGGAGGCGGTAAGCCCCGGGGCGGCGGCGGCTCGGGCGGCCTCGCGCCGTCCAAGTCGACGGTGTACGTGTCCAACCTTGACTTCGCGCTCACCAACTCCGACCTCCACCTCCTCTTCTCCCGATTCGGCCGCGTCGCGCGCGTCACCGTCCTCAAGGACCGCGACTCCCGCCGCAGCCGGGGCGTCGCCTTCGTCCTCTTCGTCCAACGCGAGGACGCCGCCGCCGCGGCAGCCGAGATGCACGGCAAGGTCCTCAACGGGCGCACCCTCTCCGCCTCCATCGCCGAGGACAACGGCCGCGCCAAGGAGTTCATCCGCCGCCGTGAGTACCGCGACAAGTCGCGGTGCTACGAGTGCGGCGAGGAGGGGCACCTGTCCTACGAGTGCCCCCGCAACCAGCTCGGGCCCCGCGAGAGGCCCGCTCCATCCAAGAAATCGCGTCGCGGTGCTGGTGGAGGTCGCGGCGGCGGCGGCGGTCGCGGGGCCGAGGCTTCCTGGCACTCCGACGATGAGGATGCCGCTGCTGCGTTCGAGGACGACAGGTGGGCATCGGTGGTGGATACGAGGGGAGAGGAGGAGAAGGCGGCTGGGAAGGAGCTGGGGAAGGCCAAGGCGTTGAGGAAGGAGAAGAAGAAAGGCTACTTCAGCGACGAGAGTGACGAGGACGACGATTAAGCTTCAGTGTATGGTGCTAGCGTTCTTGTGTTCTGGCAAGAGAGATAACACGTGTTTGTATCCTAGCTTCTTGAATTTTTACAAGTTAATGGCTAATTTCTTGTTACAAACTTCACCTCGTTGTCTCTGTTTTGTTTCTGTGATTATTAATCTTATTGATCATGAACAATGCCCTGGCTTGTTGGATCACTGGGAAGAGAAACAGAAAATTGTTTATCAATGCTAGATCCATCTAATTCTTTCCATCACTGCTAGTTATCATGCCTATTTCTACTTAGGAATGTAATTATTGTAGGTTGCTGGGCCCCTGGTTCCATGTTTTATTTAGGTCAACTGTTGTAATTTTACTTTGAATAGTTTGTTGCTAGCTATAAGATGGTAGCTGTGTATGCTTTGTTGAACCTCATTTTCTCTTATATCATCGTGTTTTGAATTGTTTCTTTCTTCTCACTAGATCCTCATAGCTTATTACGATGCATTTTCCCAACAAATCACTGTGCCACGATGCGAGGGATATGAAGGAAGCGTAATATTATGTGTTGCTTTTGATTTAACTTGTTCCGAAAATGGTCTCAAATATCTATGCATCCTTTTTAGTTACCCTCATTTAGAAGTGGTGACAACAGTTCATGGGTTCGTACTTCCCAACTCATGTTAAAATATTGTTCTGTTCCTCTTTCTTGCATTTTTCTAGTGTACCGCTGGAATGTTTTCACTTCTGTTGATGCAGCTTACATGTAGGACTAGGCTTGCATTAATATCTCATAAAACCATATCTTAGTTGTCAAAACATTTTCATCTTGAAGGTTGTAACATCTGAGATCTGGTAACATTCAGGTTTTTTAAGGTATATATACGTTATACGGCTGAAACAGAGTTGGTCATTTGGATTTTCTGTGTAGTCGCTAGTTAATTACTACCTCCATCTCGTTTACGAGGAAGCACACTTTTTTCAAGCAAAATGACTGGGAACTTTGTTCCACTGGATGGTATCATGCTAGTACATTTCAGGAAGGTCCAATCAACTTAGTAAGTCTGTTCGAGATATTTAGAGCATTTGGAAACTTGGCCAGAAGCTTGAATCTGTCAGGAATAGGAGGTGCTGGATGATGGTATAGATATCCTGGTTTAGAAGAAGCTAAAATGTGAATTTTTATTATGTAAGGATGAAGTACAACTGGATTGGTCAATTTCGGCAGATGCATATGATAAGCCTCAGTGAGTGGCGAAGAACTTTAGGTATCTTGAAAATACTATTAACTACTAAGTTTAGAACCAACAAAATTATTCTTGGCCAAGAATCTTAACTCCAGTAAATAGATAGATCCTTGAGGGCATGAAAAGAAGGTTAAATGAGTAAAAGACAAATGTTGTAGCAAATCTATTTCAAATCTTAGTTTTCTATTCCGTTACTACTGATATATGCACTTGATTGCCTTTCTCATACTATTAACTTCCTGATCATCGTAGCGATTCTAGAAATGATTTATTGCTGACTGCATTTGGATATGGCATGATGCTCCTTCTGCATCATTTGCCTATGCTTTTAGAGAATGTGGAGACATTTCTTATGTGAACAATTTGCCATGAATGTTTCATTTACAGAGATATATGCACATTGTTCCGGTTGTGTAGTTTGGATCATGAGCCAGGTAAACTTGAAAAAAAATGCTAATCTATTAACTTGAATTTAATTTGTTAAAGCCAGTTGGCCTTTATGTAATAGTGGTGTTAGTTTCTTTCTTGTGGAAGTTATTAGAGTGGTGAAACAATATAATCTGTATATTGATCCTTGTCTTACAAAACAGTTCAGAAAGTGAATGTTTCTTCAGGAAAAAAGAAAAAACAATCTGTGGTGTCTACAGTAGCAGACATTCTTTCTAAACATGTCCATCATGTGGCACTAGGGTACCATACATTTTTGTTTCTTCAAAAATTACAAACAAAATTAACAAAATGAGTACCCTATGCCCTGATTTCTAGTTCTAATCCAGGGTAACTGCCGCAGAAGAATTGTATTTTCAGAAGCAGAGCTTCATATACACTGGGACTCAGATGAAGGAATGCTGTAATATCCTTGCTATCCTTGCTGTAATATCCTCTGAAGAGACTGTTATAGCTGATCAATCGAAAGCAGGCATTAAGATTTTTGCACGTCATTTTTCCAAAACCAAAGTATGCTTGGAGAGTTTGAGCAACCCTGGTATATTTTTTTTTCTCGAACACGCAGGAGAGCTGCGTATCTTTGTATTATAGGGAGAGCAACCCTGGTATACAGATGCGTCACCTATCATCCCAATCAACTGCAGTGTCTTTGAGAGTTTCAGGTGCATCAGTGAGAGTATGTACAAACATTTTTTTTTCTTTGGCGACTTGTCATATTTCTAGAACTGCTTTTCCATGGTCAAGTACTCTAATTTGATGGTCAATTCCTACCCTGAGCAAAGATCGAAGACTAATTCAGCAAACTGCATAACTGGGTTGTGTTGGTGCTTAGTACCTTGCAAATCTGGTTAATTTCCGATTACATCTCGTAAATTGGAGGGGCTTATGCTGTCTTCATGACAAACCTGTGTGACCATTTGCGACCCTTGTAGCTGGATTAGCAGTTAGATGAATTGAAATTTTGATTGTTTGGATATCTGCTATTTTGCATACATGAAGGCACTCTTGTAAATCTGCATCACATGTCATCAAGACCCACTCTAAATCATCATCCAAGTACTTTAAAACCAAGGAATTAGTGTCAACTATACTCAATCGTTGTGCTATCTCTTGCTTCAGTTCATGAAAGTTGCACTCAGGCTTCAATCTGAATCTCACCTTTTCTGAGCCAAATGTGGCCTTCACTCTCATATTCGGATCTGCATTCTTTTTAGGTGATGTTGGGCTTTGTGAATAATGCTGTAAACCATTAGCCTTTTCAGTAACATCCTGCAGAAGATTTATCGATGCCTCCTGAACTGAGAAATGCTCATACAATGAAGTGTTCTCTGTTTGCAGAGGCTGAACAGGGCTGCTTTCTAAAGGATTTCCTGATTTCATCAGATCAATTACCACTTGTGGTGCATGTTTTGTTGCTCCACCACTGCAGGAGGGGCTTGAATCAGAATTGTGGCCACATGAAGAGTGCGAGTGTGACGTTGATGGCACATTGCTTATTGACATATGGTGTTGGTGCTTGTCAGTAAGATTGCTCTTATTCATCGGAGGAACCGTGATACTTCCTGACAATTGTTGTCTGATGATATAGAGGTGTTTGTGAGATCCTTGTACAGGGTGTTGAGTTGGAAAGCTGTCTCTGCTCCATGAACCGAATCAATGATCTGTTGAAGCTTTTTTAGAGAGTGGTCTACCTTCTTGATCTTTCGTGAAGGCCAGCGGGTTATACCATGCTGCCTGCATATTCTCTTGAGGGTTGTAGGACACACTATGGAAGATTAAAAAAAAAAGGCGGTGAGTATATTTGCCACAAGATCAAACACATAAACAAAGCATACTGATACTGACATAAAAAATGTTATCACAATCTGGAGACGCAAGGTACACATGCAGTGGATGCTGTCTGCCCTCTTTTGTCTGGAAGTAATAATTTTACATACGTTGACCCATGAAGCTGCCGAAACCATCTATTCTATTTCTGGAATGCAACAATGCATGCCATCACGATAAGCTAGTTTATGGTCTTATTTATAGAAAGTGTGCCTTCCTACGTGTATCATTGTGCCACTATGATAAGTTCTTATGGGTTGATAACTAGTACATTGAACTTTTCAAATGCTGCCATATAGTTGAGTGTTTGGTTATGTCAAATTGCTTTTTAGCTCAAAGCAATGGATAAGACTGAGAGACTGATCTATAATAGACTACATGCACTGTCTACTCAACCAGCCAAGACCATTTGTCGATCTTAACCAATTTTAGATAGTATTATTTTGTTATGTCAGTTCCTGATAGTTGACTTTCTGCTGTTCTATGCTTGTTCGTACCTGTTCGTGGTCATGCTATTTTTTCGCACATATGGGCCTATTGATAATACAGGAAAGGAAAGATTGATCACGACAAGGGTGATATGAACGTTCATCTTTTAGTTATAAGATACATATGATGGTTGACTTTTGCATGGAAGGTAACATTTTCAAATTGATTAATCAATTTAGCATGCTGGCTCTATTGCTTGTACTGCCATGACCGAATGATTGATGGTATCTACGGAAGCAGTAAACTATTCTAACTGAATCTTGAATTTATCTGATGATGCACTGTCACTCACCTCCAAGGCTTCTTGCTGCATCCTTCAGGCTACCAGCGAAGTACTGTCGAAGAACCTGCAAGCTCACGGTCTTCTCTGCCTTTGTACGTCTTTTTGCTTTGCTGCCTTCTGCAGTTGTCTGAACACCAGATATAGATGGACCCTGCCCATCAGGTGATAACATTCCATGCATTCGCAATGCAGCTAATTCGGATTCTTGCTGTGAAGTTTCTGCTACACTTGTCCATGATGTCTCCCCTCCACGATCTCTTGAGTTGTCTCCGAAGGACAACTCCTCGACTTTGTCCTTCCCCTGAGGAGTAAACGAGTTGAGCTCATTCATTTCCAGTATTGCCTCGTTTTCCATCTCCTTGTCAGTGACCACCCGGAGAGTTTGGCAAACACTCCGCATGGTTCCTGACAAAGAGTCCAGCACTGCCTTCTGCTCCTCTAGTGCTTCACAGTCTGCTGGCAGAAAGAATTCCAGCACGAAGTCCGCTGTCCCAGTGCGCGTGCACCGCAATCGGATCGCCACTGCACCTTTTAAGTTGAAGATCTTAGCATGGTGAGACAATGGATAGTCCAGCTTAGTTGAGGATCCAATATCCGGCAGGAAGCATGGTTGGTTTGTGGTGAAGGCCTTCCCTGCTACCCCCTGCCCGCGCAACAGGTGGTGCTCTGAGCAGGCCTCATGGAAGTTCTGCATCCGGGGTTCATTTACAAAACATGCTTCGTCAATGGTGGAGATGCAGTAACGGTAGTTCTCGTCGGAGTGGCGGCTGCCCCGTTTCCCTTGTTGAGCACATGTGACCCAGGTCTGAGCTAATGGCAGCTTGTGAATGAGGCAGGCTGCTTTCAGGACTTCAAGTATCTCTGGTAGAGCATCTTTGTAGGAAGCACTGCTGAACTGGTAGATAATCAAGAAGAGTGGGCATGAAGTCATGAGAAGATGTAAGTATCCTTGTTTCCTGCGTCTTCTTTATCTACACTATTTATGCTTAAGGTAGGGTAAGTTGACAGTTACTTCCTTTTTTATAATAAGAAAAAAAGTTGACCGTTTTAAAAATAGTTTCCCTGAAATGCCTACGCTATGTGTCACATTGGAATCTATGAGCATTTGGTATATACAGCCTATAGGTACCAAACTTCCTAGTTCTTGTGAATGTCAGATATTTTCCAAACCTAAGCTATGAAACAATGGGATTGTAAAATTTCTTTGCTGCTCACCTTGATGCGTGGAATACTTGAAACTTCTGTGCTTCTCAGATTTACTGCCTGTAAAGAGAAATGAAGAAACTGTCATTAGGAAAGCCCAGACCTTGAAACACTTAATATCTTCTGTAATCATTGGACAAACCGCGCCATCTTTCTTTCTTTTTCCTGCACTAATAAACCGGTGAATTGATCTCCTAACTTACTTGCAGTTTACTACAAGTTCTGAACTTTCAGAGACAATAAGAGGCAGGCATCCTACCTGGAGAGCACTGCAGATGGCGTTGAGCTCAGAGGTGAAGTTGAGCTTCTGCTTGGTCATGATGAGCTCGATGACGCCCAAGCAGGAGTAGCTCCCCTTCTCGAACACTGGCAGCCCCATGGTGCCGTGGACGTCGAGGTACTGCGCATGGTTCACCCTGGGGTACTCGTAGCTGGTGAAGTACCTGACGTCTGGAGACCACTCTGGGAGCCTGCCGATGAACACCCTCCCCGGCAGCCCCGGCGTGGTCCCCGACGTGACGTCAGCCGAGAAATGGTACTTGGTGGACACCTCCCTGAACCGGATGAGGCTGTCGGAGCGGTAGTCGAGCGTGAACGGCTGCCCGCTCGTCGTCAGCACCAGCTGGCCGTCGTCTCCCTTGACGGGCACCCACAGCTGCACGAGCACGTCGCCGTCACGCTGCGTCTCCCTGATGTAGGACAACGCCTGGTTGAACCGTTCCCGGACGGAGGAGGGGCTCGCGCCGCCCGTTTGAAGGAACCAGCCGGCGTTCGCGGCAGTCGCCGTCACGGTGGTGGCCGACGCATCTGCGGCAAAAAAAGCCGTGGGTGGAGGAGACGCCAGTGAGTTCGGCGAGCGTGACGCCACCTCTAGCCAGGGGTTGTCGCCGGACAGCAGCTGCTCGAGGAGGTCCAAGTCTCCTTCGGACGGGGATCGTACCAAGGAGACGCCTGACCGGGGGTCTCCTCCTCCTTCCATGCAGGTAAAGCTCCCTTCAGGATCTGATCACCAACATACTGCATCAGTAATTTATAATCACAGCTTCTCTCTCTCTCTCTCTCGAGAAAATCTTGGAAAACAGCTAGCTCAACGCTTGAGCATGCAAGCCACACAATCAAAACACTTGTTCTACCCTGCTCTGGGGATCTAGAAGCAAAGCTCCATGCACATCTTGCACAAGGAAGCCATAGGAGGGTGGGTGTCCATGCGTGCTAGTAGTGTTTGGATTGCAGGGTGAGGGAAGAAGGAGAAAACACATCTTTTTCGGCAGAAAGGCAGCAAAGAAAGAGATTGATAGAGAGGCAGTAGCTCACTGGAAATCACACGCACGCCTCCCTTCTTGTCATCAAAAAAGGGGGGACCTCCTCTCTTCTTCCTAGCTTGGTGTTAGCCTCCACCAAATAGCTCAACTCTAGAAAAGGTTGGGTGCTCCACCAAAACACTTGCCACCATTCAGTTCCGAAGGCATCTGATGGATCCTGCTGCTGTAAGACTGAAAGGAAAAACAAGAAATTTCCTTTGCTTGCCCTGGCCTTCCTTGGTTCGGATTTGCCCTTCTTTTTTCTGTGGTTTTGTCGTAACAACAAAGCTTATGGGCCACCACCGCAATTTTATTTTCTTTATTTTGTTAGAATCTTTCCCTCTCACTGGGGGGCCCAGATGCACCACGCAGGAATCCAACCAAACCTGCTTCCATATTAAAGTCAACTTGTATGGGTAATTATGCGGGTTAAGACAGATTCCATGGTACGAAATCCTCTCTTTTCACAATACCGGGGGTGGTTTGAGAGGTGGTCCCGAACTGGTGAAGGTTGTTTTTCACGCTGAAACAATTAAGAGTAGCTTTGATTCCCGAACTGTCTATTCATATAGTGCCATCGTCATAGTAATTTTAGGATTTTGTAGAAAATATGCTTGTACATACAACCATTGCTTATAGCTTACACATTATGATGTCATATGTGAAGACTAGTCCATGTTTGTTCCGGGGCCACAAGCAAGACCACAAAAATGTATGCAACAGGTCTACCTCAGTGGTGACTACATAGAGGGGATCAGGGGTGGTGGCACTGATTGGAGATTCTAGCATATTTTTTTGTAGGGCCAAAGAAAATTTGTCCTCTCTACGCAAAGAATGGCAAACCACAGATTCCAGGACATTATTTGAAAAGCGTTATAGTATCTCCCCATCGTGGCATACACATATGATTTCTATCTGACAACAAATTCCATACTGGAAAAATATTTCAAAGTGGCTGACAACATTTTGGCAAGAATTATATTTGCCTTCTGTTATTAAATTTTCTTTTGAAAGAAGAATAACTACAATGAAGTTGCACTGTCATCTCGTTTGCTTCTGTATATATCCAAACGGGCAGGGAACACTATTCCAAATGTTTATGTAAAAGTTCTTTGATAATTCAGGAAACTGGAGACAAAATGGTAAAACTCATTACTGAATCACAATACAATATATTATGAGTAGTGGGGCTGTCTGGCATCAAATATTTTTTTATCTGTACACGCTTTATGAGCTCAACAATATTCCTAGAGATCATAGAAAGACTTGCTTATTTAAAAATAGTTTGTGCCTGCTCCAAGGATTGCATCTCGTAAAGCTACATATGTACGACCTGTTACGTTTCTATTTGGGATTGGCTAGTCTTTTAATTTATGTTGTTAGATCTTTACATTAATTTTATTTTCTACTGCCCTTGGGAAGATTGAAAAGTACCAGTTATTCCCTACATAATTGTGGTTTTGGCGGTGATGCATGTGATCCAGATACCAAAGTCCAATTTGAAGGGTTAGTATATGATAGTGCTATAGATTTTTATTCCCAAGGCCGTTCCAGTTTCGGAAGGGCTTTAAAGATTGCCAAAATGTTACTTACTATTTGTACTGGCTGCATTTTGCTTGATTCCTCCCATGTGAACGTGTTTCGGCGCCCTGATCAGGGAGGAATGCAATAAAGTTAGTGCTTTGATTCATTATTCCATGACATGTTCAAGAATCTTGCTGCCTCTTGGCAATGCTACAAGCCAGCACAGTACAGTTCTCGTAGTGCAAGCCTGCTTTTTTATATAAGCTTTGAACATTTCTATCCTCCCTTTTACATTTGGAATGCGCTTCTAGTATTCGGATCTTTCTTTGTAAGAAAATTGTATGGTTGAATCAGATATCAAGAAAAGGTATGCCTTACATTTACTCTGCCATTTTTGTTTAATCTAGCATGGAAGCTCAACCTTTCACATTTTCCCCCTTCTGTATTCCTGCTAGTGATCTGTTTTTGAGGGACCACCATGTGCTTGTTTATGCTCCACAAAGAGGTGCAATTGCTTTGGATTGATAGGATGAAGAGGAGAAGACGCTAGATGGAGAATGACATCAATGATAAAGTGCAAGGCACCAGGAAGGCTCGTCTGAGGTACCCTGACATCATGCAAAAGAAAACAAACGCAACGCCCACTTTTCTTTGCTTGCTTTCCTATTTCAGTATTGGTTCAGTCACTGCCATAGAGCTCATTGCAAATAGATTTATTTGCTACTTGCTCATTGTTTGACCAAAAGCTTTGGTTTTCTTTAGTGGCATGCCAATGTAGCATCAGCAATGCTCCACCAGCTGTGGAGTTCTTAATTCCGGCCAATCAGATTCTAGTTGTCAAAATTCTCCTGTGAGTGGGTCCCAAGTCCCAACCCAAGAGTCACCCAATGTTTGGGGCCCATGAGGAGTCACCACCAACATGGATCCAATTCGGCATAGGAACATGTAAGACAATATTAGTAGGGGCACTGTTTCTTAGCAATAAACACTAGTTTGACAAAAAAAAACCGCAATAAAAACTGGTCACTAACGTTAATTATTTGCTGCCTGTGTGCATCTTTCGAATGTTCATGTATGATTTGTATCATTTCTTGATTTTAGTGTTTCTTGAAGTATTCTGATAATCTTGTACGCAGTGAACTGTTTTTTACCGAGAACTTGCTAATAGGAGACCCTAAACCAAGGCCCCTACTTTCTAAGTAGGGGCTCTCTTTGATTCTGAGGCTCTAATTTTTACCCTGTATACTAATAGTAGCTCTTAAACCTCAGTCCCTAGGTTCATGGAACCCACCAGTCATTGACTCTTCTCTCTTTTATCTCTCACGCCCCCTCCCATCTCTTCTCTCTCTCTTCCTCACCCGCCGGCTCTCTTCCTCTCCTATCCCCGCCGCCTCCGGCCCCCGCTCACACTCGCCGTCCCGGCGCCGCCTCCCCTCTCCTTCTCCCGAAACCTCTCTTCCTCTCCCGACCCGACCGGCCCCGCCGCCTTCTCTCTCTCTCTCTCTCTCTCTCTCTCTCCGGCCAGCCCCGTCGCCCCTGTCCCCTGCTCGGCTGCTCCCTCTATCTCACCGTCCGACCCCGTCCCCTGCTCCCTCTCTCTCTCTCTCTCTCTCTCTCTCTCTCGCCGTCCCCATCCCTGCTCCTCTCTCCCCGGATCCGGCCGATTTGGCGTGGCGGCGCTCGGATTTGGGTGGAGGGAGACGAGGGAGAGGGCGGCGGCATTTCGCAAGGGCGGCGGCGCTTCGCAGCTGGGGCACTCTGGCGTCCGCACGCGAGGTGGCGGGTGGGGTGGCGGGAAGGAGTTTGTGGCGTGGGAAGGGAGTAGGGGCCGGCCTCCGAACCCCGTCGACGTAGGCGCTGGAGGGGGAAATCTGGGGGGAACCAAATCGTCTGCCGTCCTATTACAACGGCACAGTCGTGCCGTCGTTCATCCCAGCCACTAGTTCCTGCTTTAGGCCTCCTTTGGCAAATACAAGGCGCGCAGCCCCGGGTAGACTCCACCGACGGGGGAGTTCCCTGCACAGTCGCCCCGGGCGCGCGCTTCCCCGCTGGGCTCGGTTGCCCGGCTTGACATTTGGGAGCAAAGGGGAATCTAGCCCCAGGAATTTCAGATAAATTCGAAATATAGCTGGAAAATCGGAAAAATCGAAAACTGCACTAAAAACTCAGTAAATAAAAACAAAAAAGGTGCTCCGTTAATTTAGAAAAAAATGGCAAAAAAATCAGAATGAATTTTGCAACATTCATGCTAATGGCAGGGTCCATAAACACTACATTGTCAAGAGATATTGAAGTTCCATTACATCATGCCACTAGATACTTAAACAATCTGAAATATTTTTTGACTATACAGTTAGTACCACTCAAAGATGTGGTAGTCGGCCAAGCAAAAAACTCCTTTGGTTGATACTTAAAATATCTGATTGCTAAACACCTCGGCAAATCTACCACCAACTTCATTATTGGCATACAACATTTCAGCAGCTACAAATACACTACTATAGCTACAACTTATTACATCATTATTTAACAAAGTTTCATCTCTTGTTTGAGAAGCAAGGAAACACTAAAGCATGAAGCATGGATAGCGACTTAGCGAGGTACCTGCATGAGAATCAGGGTCAGTACAAGAACAAGCAGCAACAGCATGAAAAACAGAGTACAAACAGAAAAATAGAGTACAATCAGAACTGTATGCTATATTTTCTAACAGTTCTTTCACACATGTCAATTTGATATATTATGCTATATTTCAGAACTGTACCACACATGTCAATTTGAAGAACAAACAGATTCTTGTTACTTTATGTCCTCACCGCAATTGATGTAATAACATTTCACCAACTATTTTACGAAACATTGAATATGTCAAGCACTCAAGCATGCCAGCAAGTTATTTTAGTATGCAAGCTATGAAATTTATGCAGTTCTAGTGTTTCAGTGATTTAGCTATGAAATTTATGCACTTCTTTGGTCAGCAAGGCACCTTGACGTAGTCTGTACACACAAAAGCCATATCAAATTTAGTGATTTGGCTTCACATCGCGTAAAAAAGAAAGAGCAGCATATCGGATCACACGTTCAGTATTTCAGTCCTTGAGATGCCAGAAAAAGAAGCAAGAACACTGGGCACATGCTTTAGTTTCATTCCGTGAAACATTAGTATATTTTAGTAATTTCAGAGACTAGTCAAAAAGCAAACAAATAGAAACCCAGAAACTCACTATATACTTAAATAGCTACAAAGATTGACTATGAACAGAACAGTGCTCCACTCATTAAACAGAGTACAAGCAGAAAAATAGAGTACAATCAGCTTTAGATAATCAGAGTACCATCAGACACAACTACTATTCAGTATAAGCACCTTCATCAGCAAAGAAGCATAGCTATCACAACTACAAACAAAATAATATGGGATGGGTAGCCACTGGCCCGGCATCCTAGCAACTATAGACATCATCAACATATGCTAAGGACTGAAAATGGGATTCAGTTCTGTAATTATGCCTGACTGTTTGAGTAGATTTAGACAAAATTATGTTAACATCTTCTAAATTGGGATTCAGATTTTGGCTCACTTAATTTGCAGAACTAAAGATTAGATATAAGATACACACAAAGAATCCACAAAAATGGTCCTCACGCGACTTCACATCCACCTAAGTCAGTCACTTGCTCACCTTGACGTCACCCTAGATTCATTATCGTCCATGCTATGCTGGCATACTCCTCTTCCTTTCACCCAGATCCAATCTTCGTCTGAAAAATAGAAAGAAGAATGAATAAAGAAAGCTAGAGGTAGAATTAGTAGGAGATGCATGGATCGACGGTTGCAACAGAGGAGGAGCTGGAGGTGTTCCGGAAGCTGACCTTGCAGTTGCACTTCCTTTCCTTAGGCCGGCTTGGAAGAAGACCAGATCAAAACTTCTCTATCCCTCTTCCTCATCACAGATCTGAAAAAAAATGTGATAAATTCGTACAACCCCAGTTCTGAGAGAGTGGAGAGAGAGAGAGAGAGAGAGAGAGAGAGAAGAGAGAGAGAGAGGAGAGAGAGAGAGAGAGAGAGAGAGAGAGAAGGAGAGAGAGAGGAGGTGAGCAGAGGAGGAGGAGGGAGACTGACGGCGGCCGGAGTCGTGCGTGTCGACGGGAAGGCGACTGGCGTCATGTGCGTTGAGGGGGAGGCGGCTGGAATCGCGCGCGTAGCAGGGGAGGAGGGCCGGAGTCGTAAGTGTCAGCTGGAGAGAGGAAGAGGCGGAGGCCGTGGCATCGTGGAGGAGCGAGGCTAGCGGCGGCCGTGGCATCGCAGGCGGCGCGCGAGGAGACGGGGAAAGATGACGGGGCCGACTGCCAGGAGTCCAACGACAGGGCCCGCTTCCCCGTCGAAACCGGTCGAAACCGGGGCCAAACTGCCCGCTGCTACAGGCTCCCAAAGGCCGGAGTGCGCAGCCCCGGGCCGCTTCTCGCGTGGTCGGCCGGCCCCGGGCGAAGGCGGGGAACCCCTCGGGGAAGTGTGCTCCCAAAGGAGGCCTTAGCGATGTCGATTCCTCTGTATAAAAAACAATCTGTGGTCCCATTATCCCAGGTCTTATCTGGCCCACGTTAGGCCCAAGCAGTATCATCTTCCCCCCAATACCATCGAGCTCCCGTTCACAAATCTTTCTCGCCAGGCCGGATATTCATAGACCTACGAATCTCTGCCCGCACTCGAGTTTGGCCACTGAAGCTCACTCTTGTATGGTTCCCATTGATTTCTTCCTCCCCAATTGGGTTCCTAGAGGCATTGGAAGCAAGCTCGTGCCGAGCGACCATGCATGAGAAGGAATCGCGAAGCAAAAAGCTGCCGGCAGTCACCAACGACGAGCGGTAGCAGCAGTTCGGATAATAATGGGGATGTTCGGCTGAATTGGTTCGGCGGCGATTGGTGCGCGGCGTTGGACGGGCAGCGGGTGCCGGGCTGCCTGCCGTACGCGCTGTGGAGTTGGAGTCGCCGGGTCCGGAGTCGCTGTGCGGCCACGCCGGCCAGGCGCGTATTAGAGGCTTTTGCCAATTTACCAATTGCTTGCCAGCCATTTACCAATTTTAATGGGCTTAATTAGAGGCTTTTGGGCTATTGATGCGATAGGGAGCCCATGCACAGTGCGCAGGGGATGAAACGGCACGGTTTGCCGTTATAGTAGCCACGGCAGACGATTTGGTTCCAATCTGGGGGCCTCCCCAGTGCAGGGACTCGAGTTGGGCCTATGTTGGAGTTGATTTTTTTTGTCCGTGGCCCCTAAATCGTGTGTAGGGGCTTGTGTTGGAGTTGAGACATGCAACAGTGTTGCACGCAATCATGGATACCTGGAATCTGACAACATGAAATCGAAATATCGAGGCTAAACTGAACTGCATCGAACTATGGGAATTTGAATATTCCGAGTCAAGGAAGATGGATTCATTCAGGAGTATAATTTCTACCAGGAACACGCGAGCAGCGTCCACGGGAGCAAATCCATCCAAGATGATGAAACACTGAAAACAACGGCTGCTGATAGTTACTGTTTTCCTGACGGTTGCAAAGCCAATGGTACGCTTTTAGTTTGCCCTCCTAGATTTAACGATGTTGTGTCGATCGACGCCATGAAGTTTTAAGAAAGCTGATATTATTGGAGCATCTGGCGACCATATATGCTGAGGCTGAGGGACTGAGATCTCAATACCACAGTGCCGAACTCATCGCACATCAGGATGGTGTTTAAGCAAAGCTTCAGGAAGTAACATAGGATGAGAAGGTCAGAATTGCCAAAATATCTACTCTTTTATAGGAATCACCTTTCACCTGCTTATTTACAAAAACTACTGATGGGATAATAGGTGGCACTCCAGTTTTTTTTTCTTTTTTTTTTAAAATAACATGAACGTGACTGCCTGCAGTTCATACAGGACGTCAGCCATGATTCAGTTAGTCTTATGTTTTTGTAGCTTAACTCTTTATCGTATCTACTGTGTGCAAAAGCTTGAATAAAGTTCTGACTTCTGCCCAGTTACATCATTACTGAAGTGATAATTGATGAGGGCACGAGGCCATTGCTCATATCATTGGTCAAGTTATTTATTTGCAACGAGTGGCAATTTGAAGTTAGAAAGAAAAAGTCAAAACAACTTTGTTTCACAGATCTACACCGTGCTGGTTAATGTGCTGGTTAGGAGGGAGCACACCTGTCCCTGTCTCTAATATTTTGTAATATAACACTGTAAATTATGTCGTCACGGGGACACAAACTCATGGTTAGTTGTCTAAGCATCAATAATGGAGCATCTGGTTCAAATGGTCAAATTGCCAGCGATTCTCTTTGGCTGCCAGAATTGTACCTTAGTGTCCCCGTGCAATTAAACAAGATGTAGGGTCCACAAAATACACTGGTACTGTCTGCATCAATGCAACACGTCAACTTGTTGTGCACTAGCTCAGGAATTCTTAAATTCAAGCGGTTGTATAAATATTTCCTGGTACCGTTGGGAAATGGTTTGTTTGTCAAATACAATCCACTTTTCTACTTATGTTAGACTTTCGAACAAATATGCAAGTACTTCCGTGTGACATGATTGGCAGAGAAGGAACCACCAATAAGCAGGGTGTCTGAGCTCATTGTCAGTTGTCATACCAGATTTCCCACAGCTGCACATCTAACGGCAGGAAAGAAGCACCATGATTATGCATAAACATGAGAATATGTCGATCATTCTAGTCTAGTAAGTTATCAGGGTAGATATACAAGCCTTATTCTCAGACTACATAACAATAATGACCATGTCACAGCATTCAGGTGGCACAAGCTCAGAAGAAATTTCACTGAACACCTATCATGCAGAAACATAGCCAATTTTGCTCTCTTCTCATCAGCGGGCTGGGAATGGCAGATGCACAACAGAAGGGGGCTGAGATGGAAATGATGGAGGGTCGCTGGGCATAAGCTTGCCCAATACATTCAGAACTTTCATCTTCTGCAGTTCCTTCCCTGAAGGACGCAAGAAAGTAAATGTCAGCTGTCAAAGGTTCAAAGCCAAGAACTCAAGTTTTCATAAAGATATTCAGCCATTCGATAAGATTGATAGGCAGACTGACAGTACCAGAACTATTCATATTGAAACAACTTCAATCCTAGAAAAATCAGAATACAACTAGTATTACCTTCCTCAACCAATAGATTGGCTGCCCGTTTCTCCAGCTCAATGGCATGCTTAGTTCGTCCAACAGGGGACAAAGACCGAAGCACTACAGATTTGCCAAAGGATATACATTGTATAAGATATCAATTGCGAAAAACTATAATTGTCTTGAGAACACAAAAAGGATTTGTGTACCCCGATTGCAGTAAGTTGCATTGAACTAAGGTAAAAAAGTTGCTTACTGCTGATATATTCTTCCTGCCCTGATTGCTCATTATTTCTCAAGAAGGTCTGGAGCCGAATAAATCTATCGCTCCAATCTTGATTGCTTGATCTTGGTGGATCAGCTCGGTTAAGTGCCAGAGTAGTAGCAGAAATTTTATGACGAGATGCTGTACTGGTTGCTGAAACATTGCTAGGCGCTAAATTAGCAGCTGCTGAACTTGGAATTATTGGAGTAGATGACACCACATTGCGTGGTGGCAGACTAGTAATCACATTGTTAGTTGGCTGAGCAGCAACCTTTCCTGGAGATTGCTTCCCAAAAGAATGGTGAGCAGGAAAACCTTCAGATGGCAAAGAAGGGGATGCAGTAACTGCAGCAGGAGGTGCAAATCGAGGAGTAGACTGGGTATTAGGTACATTGTTCTGATGCTTCAGACTTGGTCCCTGTGACTGTGATCCGCCTGCAATCCCTTTCTTCAAGCTCATAGAATTGGCAGAAGCTCCTCCTTTGTTTTGATCCGTTTCAAGCCTCCTGCGCACATACACAAGATGGCCATTTGCCCCTGAATTGCCTACCACATGATGGTTGGTTGGACTCAATGGGCCATTAGGTTGTAGCCGCTTGATGCCAACTATTGCAGCAGCATTGTCTTTAGTAAAAGGAGAAGTTCTCTGTTGCTCATTGACAACACTCGTAGGTTGTTTTGGCGATTCCCTCAATGCTGCCTTTTTCTCTGAGATTGAGTGTGGGTTGTCCCCTGCAGGCATGGTGCCCCTGCAGCTAAGCAGCCTGGATTGAATTATCAACTCGTTAGTAGTACATAGGAATATGCTGAACAAAGGAACCAGGTATGATCGTATGAGGATATAAGAACTAAAAACTACAAAGAATCAAAGGCATATCAATGTGCAAGCCATTTTTAGCATTCAGGTTTTGTAATTTTGATTACGTTCTTGCACTTTCCAGCAATCCATAGTTTCTGGCTGTATCCATATAGCTTTTCTTATGTTGATTTCCAGAAAACAATAGTGACTGTTCAATGCAGGATAAAGACTAAAGAGCATCATTTAAGCAGTACGATATCAATCATCATAAACAACATGACACTGGAAAAAAAGCGATGGCTTATTTTATCTAATGATTACAAGGAATTTCATATCTAGTATGTACCAAGCAAATAAACCTTGCAGACCAGACGAATGACTAGCTGATGAAAAAGGATATAACCACGCGTGATGCAAGTAGCAAATGGCAACATGAATAACAGAATACCTATAACCCAAAGAATCCTGATACAAGTTATATCTCCCAGAGTTCACTGAAAGTTTCAATCCATTCATCTATGACAACGGTGGACAAGCAATTCCATCAATATTTATAATTCTAGACAATTGAAGTACAGTTTCGCGAGGCAATTCGAGTAGATTTTGGGCACTCTATAGGGAAAAAAAAACGTGCTTTCCATTTCATATCACAACCATAGAGAAACAGATACAATCAACCATAAGATGAGCACCCTACTGCCAAGTTCTACAGCATCCAAGATACTCAAATATCTAGCATTTAGACAATACAACACACAACCTCATCCCATAATGCCAACCCCTAAGAGTATTTTAACCAGCTAATATCTCCATTGCTCTGGGGGAAAAGGTAAATAAAAAGAAACATTTAAGGAACCACAAAATCGACACTTTTCCTGTTTGAAACCACACCACACGGATGGGCAGACTAGAAGCATCGAACCGTGAGACTAAAAAAATTGCAGGGATCACTGTAAGGAAGAGGCGCTTCGATCCGTCTCCGGAGAAGAATAGCCAAAGATTAGGCACTCGTTCAGCGCAATTTCCATTGGGCAGCATTCAAGAACCTAACCGATCCTACATTGCGGCAATCGCAAAGAGCGAGATGCGAGAATCGGGGATTCACCTGGTAGCCTGCCGGGGGAGCGCGCCAGGAGGAGAAGTAGGCTAGGGTTTATCAGTGGGGCGGAGCAGTGCGTCACATTCGCGCATCGCCGTAGGAGCTGGCTGCGACTGAGTGCGAAAGTGGAGTCGGGCACGACAGAGGCAAGCGAAAGGAACGGAGCAGCAGGCTCCACTGGTCAACGACGTGGGCCTTTGACTGCCAACTTTCAGCCCAGCTCGGGCCCTTGCCGGAAGCGGAAAGAACAGAGGCCGAAGAGCGGCGGCGATTACATGGGCCTGTAGCCCATACGTTATTTTGATTCAGCCCACCTCATCTTTAGCAAATCTTTGCTCTCTTTTTTTTTCTTCGAAAGCGAATCTTTTGCCCTCTTTTCATTTGTGATGGATGATGAGGACAGATCATTCTCTTTTTTATTCCATATAAAGGACATGGATCAACAATATTATTAAGCGGTGGTTTAGTGATCATAGCTTTAGATGACTGATATCATGATTACCATAAATTTGATATGAAGTTTAGTATTGTTTTGGGAGGGGAATATTATTGTGATATATCCTCCATGAAAAAAAAGGGTATATGTAGTAAGCTTTATTGAACTCATTCATGCATTAAGCCCACAGACATTGAGTTCAAAATATTATAGGCAGTACTCTTCAGAGTTCAGACGAAAGAACATAAAAAATATAAGCGCAGGACGTTTGAACCCAGACAAAAATATCTCTTTCGATCAAGTGGAACCACCACAAACAAATAGGACATTATCCGATACAAATTGGTAACGGATCGAATCGATCATACTAATAACTAGTACATAGATGTCTATCTAGCCAAAGTCACTAATGAAAATAAATTGTCGCCAAAGTAGCCCTCTTTAAAGACAGTACAGATTCAGCTATCAAAGATGCACAGGCAAAAGCTTCTTTTTACTCAGCTTTGTCTCCAACAAGCCAAAGTATTTTTATTTATGTTTTCCCCAAGTGGCTTAAAATCGTTGCATCGCAAGTATAATTGTGTCAACAAGCTAAGTGATTGTTTTTAAGGCATGTGGCTACAAGCGGATAGCTTTATTAGGCGAACATCACCTGAATAACAGAAAATAGTTTTCCCTAGCTAACTTTGCATGCTTTGTTGAGATAGATATTTGATGTAAAAAAGAGACGTATAAAGCAAAAGGAATTAAGAACTCACCCGTCAGATTTTATGAAAGGATTCCTGGATTCCCACTGAACACAATAGATATAGCTGATAGCGATTAAACCGAGACACTAGTAAGAGGCTGTAAGGAATAAATCAGGAAAAGACCAAAGCACAAGGCAAGTGGTGGTTGTTTGACCTTTGGCCCCATCTGAAAAGATCCAACAACTCAAAAAAATCTAATACGATAGAATCAAGCATGGGGTTGTATACAAAGAGGCACCCTCCCCCTCCCTCCTTCCAACAACTTGGATGCAGAGCAAGAGAATGGAGAGGAAGAAGGTAGGCATTGTTGGCGCTGGCGTGAGCGGCCTAGCAGCCTGCAAGCATGCACTCGATAAGGGGTTTAGCCCGGTGGTGTTCGAGGCTGATGAAAGCATCGGTGGAGTGTGGACACACACCTTGGAGTCGACCAGACTTCAGGCACAACGAGAGCCTATCGGTTCTCGGATTTGGCGTGGCCAGAGAGTGTGACAGAGAAATACCCAAGCCACCGTAAGGTCATGGAATACATCAAGTCATATGCATGCAAATTTGACCTCCTCAGGTACATCAGGTTCAATAGTCAGGTGCTTGGTGTTGAATACTTTGGTGCAACTGAGGAAGAGATAACGAGCTGGGAGCTCTGGTCTGGCAATGGGACGGCATTTGGAACAGGAAAGGATGGAGTGTGGCGCCTCACGGTTAAAGATTTGAAAGTCGGTTGCACTGAGGTACGTGACTTCCCTTCCGATATCTATCTTCTTAGAGAGTTTTGACATGCAGATGCACACGCATATTATCCTAAGTATTGACATAATGAATCTCCCTAGCAAAAGAAACAAAACTGACCTTAGAGTAAATTTGAATACAATACTGCAAATCTTTATGTGCTGTCACTGGTCACAGGTTTTTCAAGTGGATTTTCTCATCTTGTGCATTGGAAGGCATAGTGGGACCCCTAATATTCCAGAATTTCAGTCCAATGGGCCTGAATTGTTCAAGGGGAAAATATTGCATTCACTGGATTATTCTTACATGGATAATGTTGCTGAATTTGTTAAAGGGAAGCATGTGACAATCGTTGGCTCTGGCAAATCTGCATTTGATATTGCTGCAGAGGTTGCCAGGGTGAATGGTGAGTCCAGAATTAGAACTTCACTAAGTAACAAAAATCATTCTGAAGAGTATATGCATGACACTTCCGTTCAATGCAGGCACATCTCAGCCATGCACCATGATATATAGAACAAAGCACTGGCTGGTCCATAAGTCTAGCGTATGGGGAGTTGAACTCGGTTACTTCTTTTTGAATCGTATTTCGCAGCTTCTAGTTCATAAACCTGGCGAAGGATTTCTACGTTACATTTTGGCCACTGCACTTTCTCCCCTGGTAATAAGCATTTCACTCACTTAAGCATTCATTTTCAGAAAAAAAGGATAACCATTCATTAAAAAGTAAAAGAATCCATAAAGCTAATGTACATTTGTTGTTTCAGAGATGGGCCATATCAAAAGTAATTGAAACTTACTTCAAGCGTAGCATTCCATTACAAAAGCATGGGATGCTACCTGACTATAGCTTCTCCTATGCTATGACTGCTTGCTTGATTGCAATGCTGCCAGAAGGGTTCTATGACATGGTAGACGAAGGTAGCATTATGCTCAAGAAATCCAAGACATTCAGCTTCTGTGATAATGGAATCATCCTGCAAGATGGAAATGAACGTATAAAGAGTGATATTGTAATTCTAGCCACAGGTTTTAGAGGCGACCAGAAACTTAGGGACATCTTCACAGCAAACTGGTGTAAAAGGATAGTGATAGGGTCACCGGACACGGCAGTTCCATTATACAGGTAAATATTGAACAATCCTTTTTTTCTTTATGACTTTATATTTGGAGCATAGCAGCAGTAGCACTACATTCCACAGCATAGATGAAATAAAAATGGGGGACACGCACTCTAGTACTCTACAAAATCGGAGTACCCCTTAACAGTCAACAAATTTAACACGACACTTAAGGAAAGACTCAAGCCTAAGACTTGTTAAGTTAGGTGAAATAAATTAAAAATGTACTTGTTCAATACTGTTGATTTCGGTGATCTCATTTAATTTATCAACTTGATTGGAATTAACAGAGAATGCATACATCCCCGGATTCCTCAGTTGGCAATAGTCGGATACTCTGAGAGCCTCGCTGACATATACGCCTCAGAGAGGATGGCCAATTGGGTAGCCCATTTCCTAGGCGGCGGCTTCCAATTGCCAAGCATAAGATGCATGGAAAAGAGTATAGCAGAATGGACAAAGTACAAGAACCGATACAACGGGAAATATTTTCGCAGGTCCTGTATAAGCACCATCAACATTTGGTTCAACGATCTGTTGTGCCAGGACATCGGATGCAACCCTAAAAGGAAGAAAGGGTTCCTGGCTGAATGGTTCCAGCCATATGGACCTGCTGATTACGCAGGTCTTTACTGAAGTCAGTTGCATCTATCTCTGTGCATGCATATTCATAGGGGGAAGATGAAGAGGCTAGATTTACAAGCTTAATGGCTGTACAAACGATTTTAGAAAGGCTTTTATCTGTGAAGGCTTATTACTCTTGTTAGTATCACAACAGAACAATGATTCTACAATCTACAATGTTTGGCATGCATTCAGTTTGAGACAGGAGAGGTAATGAACAATCATTAGCTACGTGAATCCTACAGGCAAAAATTTGTCTGATGTCAGAACTGTAAGGTCTGAAACTACCAGATACATCTGAAATGATTCCTAAGTTAAAGCAATGTGTAAGATACATTTATCACTCACTTGTAGGTGTATTCTGATTCTTTCTGGTCAAAAACCCACCAAGGTCCTACTTTCTTTCCATCACAAGGAAAATGTGAGCCATCAAATACGGATTTCATAGCAACGGTTCAGAGTTCTTGCTGGTTATAAATCATCGGATACGGAGGCAAAACACGAATATTAATTCCCAAATCGCCAATTGGTTAAGGACTCACCTCGGGGCGGGGGTGCACGCGTCCATTGCGTCATCGGACGGAGCCACACGCGCCGGGGACGCTCCGCCGGTCTGGCCGCCGTCGCCACCGGATCAGGCCAGCATCGCGGTCCCTCCCCCACCCGTTCGCCGATTACGACTGGGGAGGAGACCGGCGGCCAGAGGGGCGTCCCGGTCCGGGCGGCGAACTCGATCCGTACGGGATGAAGTGACCAACCGCCGTGTAGGATAAACGCAGCAGGGCGGCCGTGGGATAAGTGCCTACCGCTACTGTGATGCCGCGACCCGCGAGCACCGGAGCGCGGGAGGGAAGTGGCGGTTTTCTCTGCGGGGTGGGTTGATCTTGCGCGGCGAGCGTACACAGACCACTGACTTTACGAGCGAGCAGAGCACGCTTCTCCAGGCAGTGTTGGTGTCAGCCGTGGCGTGCTCTGCTCGCGCCTTCGTTTCAGTTCAGGCTCTGTTCAGCAGCCAGACCATCCGCGGGGGGATGCGTCGTAGTACTAGCCAATCTTCCTCATTCAAAATAATTTAGAGTATGCCAGAAATCTAAAATTCATTTTGTGCCTCTTCGAACAGATGTCAAGGCTGAAAATCAATTTTCATAAGAGCGATGTGTATTGTTTAAGAAAAGCTGTAGAAAAATCAAGTAGTGTTAGAGGAAATCTTCACTTGTAAGAGTGCTAATTTACCTTTATAGCATTTGGGGTTACCCGTGGCTGAGAAACGCATTAGAAATAGAGAGTGGAAGCGAGCTGAAAATAAGATGGAAAATAAATAGGGTGCTGGCAAGGGAATTTCTCCTCAATTAGAGGAAGATTATCCCTAATCAGATCTAGCTTCATGTTCCACCCTATATGATGTCTTTTTACAGACTACCTATAGGTGTAAGAAAGAGGTTTGATTTCTTCAGAGCTAGACTGCTCTGGCAGTCAGATCAGGTTTTAAAAAAAATATCACTTAGTGAATTGATTAGATGTTTGTCAACCAGTGGATCAGGGTGGGCTAGGGATAGTAGATTTAGAGTGCATGAATATAAGTCTGTTGTGCAAATTGCTCTGGAGGTTAGATAATGAGGAAGGGATATGGCAACAAATTTTGAGGAAAAAGTACCTAAACAATCAAACCTTGTTACAAGCAAAAGTTAAACAAGGTGATTCTCATTTCTGGCAGGGGTTGATGGAAGTGAAAGACAAATTTATTGGTTTTTGTAAAAGAGTGGTCAATAATGGTGAGAATACAAGTTTCTGGAATGATCACTAGATAGGGGATGATACTCTAGCAGTGACATTTCCAAGACTGTATAGCCTGACCTTTCAAAAAGACATTAGTGTTGCCAAAGTGATGAGAGATGGTGGGGAAAGTATAAGATTTAGGCGAACCCTATGGAGAGAAACTAGCTACCAATTGCAGAAATTAAGGAATAGCTAAACTGAGGAACCTGATCGAAGTATATGGAAGTTAAATACAAATGGAAAGTCCACTGTCAAATCACTTTATTTAGCTCAGAAAACGCATCAGGTAAAGTTCCACAAAAGTTTAGTTCACTGTCAGATCACTTTATTTAGCTCAGAAAACGCATCAGGTAAAGTTCCCACAAAACTTTATATGGAAAGTTAAGATTCCTTTAAAAATCAAAATTTTCTTGTGGATTTGGCTCAAAGACAGGATTCTCTCTAAGGATAATTTGAAGAGGCTGGCAGGGAGACTGTAGCTGTGCTTTTTGTGGGGTCAAGGAAACCCAGAATCACTTATTGTTCTCATGTCCACTAGCCAATTCACGTGAAGCATTATTTGTTGGACATTTGGATTAAGAAGATCCCCAACAGATAAGCAAGACATGCCGGAAAATTGGCTTGGGGACAGTAGAGGACAAAACAGAAATCTTAGAATAGTTGGAGCAGCAGTTGTATGTTGGTCTGGAAAACAAGGAATATGGCTTGCTTTCAGAATAAAATCATCTCTGACCTGTTCAGTTATTTTCACTATATGTTCATGGCTTGATTACTGGAGTCTTTTGCAGAGAGAAGGGGAGGCAAGTAAGATGAAGGAAGGGGTCAAGCGGCTGCGGGAGGTGGTGATGGACTTCAACAAGTTAGCGAAGAGTTGGGTACCTTTGAGAAGAAGGATGGAGATGTGATACAGTGAAAAGAAAACTGTGGCTAGTGTTGGAATTGAGGCCTGTTAGCCAGCCCATGCGGCTGCTGTTGTTGAGGCCCAAATTCAAATGGAAAAGCCATGGTGGTGTGTAGAGATGGCTGGTTTGAAAACTTTAGTACCACCTTGCTCATCTAGGTAAATTTATCCCAAGATATAAGGTGGGATGTTGGATGCTTTCCAACATGAGTGAAGCATGCTATAACACAGGCTACTGTAGAACACACACACGCGCGCACGCATCGCGTGTTTCGCGTGACTTGTGACTTGTGACGTTGCGCGTTCGCGTCGTGAAAGTTCTACTACAGCGGTTTATTTTTGCTGCTCAATCAATGGGATAATTTACCAGCACCTTGACTGCCACGTTAAAAGGAGTAATGAAGATCGGTGTGATTAACGCACGCACGATTAAGGAAATTAATTTTCCAAATTAAGGCTCCTATTAACGTTGAGAGATTTCAGGGGGCGGTACCTGATATTATGGCAGATCAATGCGTTTTAACTCTGGGTCCTCCTCCTGTGTATAAATTGAGACGTCCATGTCGCCAGGAGGGATACACAGAATACAATCGCCATTCTCTCATACTCTGCGCCGCCGCCTTCAAGCCTTGCCGTCCCTCATCCGCCGTGCAGCGGATTGGGGAGAGCGGTGTCTCCGAACCAACGCCGGTGATTTGAAGACCTGCACGGGTGCCGGCGCGATCAGGTTTCTGGGAAGTGCATCGTCACGACGCTTGCTGCCCTTCCGAACGACTACTTCATCTTCGACGACTACTCTGATCTTCTTCCTAGCGGGATTTGTTTTGTAAGTCTCGTACTGTTCCCCGTCCGACAATGGATCCTTTTGAATGTGTTGTCAGTTCGTCTCTTTCGATCTGCTATCTAGTTTGTTGCTAGTCTGGTTGTTGACTGAATTTTGTAGACGTCTCTGCTCTATCGTTTTTCAATCAAGTTTATCTTATGCCTAGTTAATTTTGTAACAGCTAGCAGGGCCATGATGCCCCTGTCCTCGTCTTAGCATAGAGTTTCTGTTAGCTTAAGCTAGTTGGAAGTTTTAGTAGTCTCTTTGTGGTTCTCATGTTAGTTTCTATGATTGTTAAGGGCCGAGGTAGGGAGGGAGGGGCTCATATCTCTGGCTGACTTTGCTTATGCATGCTGTGTTTGGCGTGAGTTTGTATCGAACACGGTTTTTCTAATGAAAACCGAGGGCACACCCTCGTATCGAAAAAATATAGGAATGAGTTGGTCGATAAGAAAGGGAGATGAAGATTCAGAAGAATTCTCTTTCACCCCTTGTGACAGCAAACATGCTCATAGAAAAATGACCACTCTTAAGTGTATTAGTGTTGCTTGCACACGACACAACGATCAGTTCCATGGCAGAGGGATCCCTACTTGCCGCTAAACAGAGAAGGATTTGGACTTGATTGTCCACTGAAAGCAGGGCAGTTAGAGGAGAGATAAAATCCCATCTGAGTAAGTTAAGACTGCAGAAAAAACAAAAGAATAATCAAATAAAAAGAGAAGGGGCAGAGGCGGACATCTATTGAGTGCAGGGCCGGAGGCGAGTTCCATTGGGTAGGTTGAGGTATTGGGTGATGCTCAGTGTTGCATTGTCTGGATGGAGCCGATGATGGCCTCTTGCTTGTGTCCCGCATTTGCCTAATAGTATTCTCTCGCTATACTCGTCATAGAATGTGGTGGCCACGTGATCACATTTTAAAGGTGACTCAGGATGAGACTGATGGGAGAGAAATTGCAAAAGGATCCTTTTGAATTGTGTTGTCAGTTCGTCTCTTTCGATCTGCTATCTAGTTTGTTGCTAGTCTGGTTGTTGACTGAATTTTGTAGATCGTCTCTGCTCTATCGTTTTTCAATCAAGTTTATCTTATGCCTAGTTAATTTTGTAACAATCCAGAAACCTGAGAAAATTAACATGGCTGGACTATCTGATGCGTTGAAGCCTGAGCGTTTCTCTGGGGGTGACAATTTTAAGAGGTGGCAGACACGAGTCAAGTTTTGGCTCATGTCAATGAAGATCTGGTGGGTGATTTCCCCAGTTCTACCCCTCACTGAGGAACAGCACCGTGAGTTTGAGTTGGAAAACTCTACTTGCATCGGTTGTTTGTTGTCACTCCTTTCAGATCAGCTCCAGGACATCTACATGAAATACGCCACGGCTCGTGAATTGTGGGAGGCCCTTGCTAACAACTATTCTAAATCAGATGCTGGACGTGAACTTTATGTTAATGACCAGTACCACGAATACAAGATGGTCGATGACCGATCTGTCGTGGAACAGGCTCATGAGATCCAGCTTCTGGTGGGGGAACTTGCGCACTTTGATTGTGTCTTGCCTGATCGGTTCGTGGTGGGTGGCATAATTGCCAAGTTGCCTCCGTCTTGGAGGAACTTTGCCACGAGCCTGAAACACAAGAACGAGGCCTTGACTGTTGAAAGTCTTATTGCCTCTCTTGATGTTGAGGAAAAGGCGAGATCCAAGGATGTGCCTCAAGCTATCCCACAGGAAGGGGGGCCTTCTAATGCCAACGTGGTGGAAGGCAAATCTGGTGGAAACAAGAACAAGAACTGGAAGGGAAAAGCCAAACAGAACACTAACTTTAAGAAGAAGAAGAACAAGGAGGACCTTACTTGCTTTGTGTGCGGTGAGCTTGGCCACATAGCCAGGAAGTGCCGCAATAGAAAGGGCAAGAAGGGCGGTCAGAAGACTGCAAATGTGGCTATTGGCGAGGCTGGAGGATCTGGGTATGAACCTGAAATTCTTCTAGCATGTCAGTCCACCGATTGGTGGTTAGACACAGGAGCTAATGTACATGTTTGTTCTGACTTTAATTTGTTCTCTTCTTATCAGGCTGCCAACGGTTCATCCGTCTTGATGGGCAATGGATCACGGGCTGCTGTACTAGGAGTTGGAAGAGTCGATCTGAAGATGACCTCCGGAAAGACTCTAACACTCAAGAACGTTCAGCACGCTCCTGGAATAAATAGGAACCTGATTAGTGGTTCTCTTTTATGCCGTGATGGCTTCAAGTTAGTGTTTGAGTCGAACAAGTTTATTGTTTCAAAGTTTGGTTTGTTTATCGGAAAAGGTTATGATAGCGGAGGTCTGTTCCGCCTTTCAGTTAGTGATGATTGTAATAAGTTCGTGAACTCAATCTCTTGTTTAAATTCTGAATGCAATGAAGGAGAGGCTACTGTTTGGCACTCTCGGCTTTGTCATATAAATTTTGATCGCATCATACGTATGTCTAAGCTTGATTTGATTCCGAAAATTCCAATTGTTAGGAGATCTAAGTGCCATGCTTGCGTGCAAGCCAAGCAGCCACGCAAACCTTTAAAAGCGTGGAAGAGAAAAGCTTGGCACCTTTAGAACTCATTCACTCTGACTTGTGTGAAATGAATGGAATTTTGACGAAAGGAGGAAAAAGATACTTCATATCTTTTATAGACGATGCTACTAGATGGTGTCAGCTCTATTTAATTAAAGGAAAAGATGAGGCATTAGATTGTTTTAAGATTTATAAGGCAGAGGTAGAAAACCAACTAGAAAGGAAGATTAAACGTGTTAGGTCCGATAGAGGAGGCGAGTATCTTTCTAATGATTTCGGTGAATTCTGTGCGGTACATGGAATCATCCATGAGACAACAGCTCCCTACTCGCCACAATCTAATGGAGTGGCTGAACGGAAAAACCGAACACTTACGGACTTGGTTAATGCCATGTTGGACTGTTCCGGTGTATCCAAGCCATGGTGGGGGGGAAGCTATTCTGACTGCATGCTTTGTTTTGAACCGAGTTCCATCATCCAAGGGTGAAACAACCCCTTATGAAGGATGGAAAGGAAGAAAACCTGCTCTGGGATTCTTACGTGCATGGGGCTGTTTAGCCAAAGTGAATGTGCCTGCATGTAAGAAACGAAAATTGGGACCGAAAACCGTGGACTGCATCTTTCTAGGATATGCACAACATAGTGCGGCCTATAAATTCTTGGTAATTAAATCTGAGATTCCTGATGTACATGTTAACACCATGACTGAATCTCGTGATGCTACCTTTTTCGAAAATATTTTTCCAATGAAGGATAGAGCTACAACTAGCAGTCAAGCTCCTAATGTTTTTACTCCTGAACCATTGACTAGTACTGAACCACTTATTCAAACTGAACAAACCACTAATGAGGATGACAATGAAATTGCTCCACGAAGGAGCAAAAGACAAAGGGTTGAAAAATCCTTTGGTGATGATTTTATTGTCTATCTTGTGGATGATACACCCAAAACTCTTTCGGAAGCATATGCATCATCAGATGCTGAATACTGGAAGGAGGCAGTTCATAATGAAATGGAGTCCATTTTAACTAATGGAACTTGGGAAATATGTGACTGTCCTATTGGGTGCAAACCTGTTGGTTGTAAGTGGATATTTAAAAAGAAACTAAAACCTGATGGTACAATTGACAAATATAAAGCTAGGCTTGTGGCCAAGGGGTTTACCCAAAAGGAAGGCGAGGATTTTTTCGATACTTATTCTCCAGTTGCTAGGTTAACCACAATTAGAGTGCTTGTTGCACTTGCTGCTTCCCATGGTCTGCTCATCCACCAAATGGATGTGAAGACGGCCTTCCTAAATGGAGAGCTTGATGAGGAAATTTATATGCAGCAACCTGATGGTTTTGTGGCACCTGGTCAAGAGAATAAGGTGTGCAGATTGCGAAAATCCTTGTATGGGCTGAAACAAGCACCGAAGCAGTGGCATGAAAAGTTCGATAGAACTATGACCACAGCAGGCTTTGCGGTGAATGAAGCTGATACTTGTGTGTACTATCGGTTTGGTGGGGGAGAAGGAGTAATCTTGTGTTTATATGTCGATGACATACTAATTTTTGGGACTAGTATCAATGTGATAAACGAGGTGAAAGCCTTTTGTCTCAAAAATTTGACATGAAGGATTTGGGAGAAGCGGATGTTATCCTAAATATAAAACTGATTAAAGGCGAGAGTGGGATTACTCTAAAGCAATCTCACTATGTGGAGAACATTCTGAGTCGGTTTGGGTACTCAGATTGTAAACCTTCTCCAACGCCTTATGACCCAAGTCTTAAGCTTCGCAAGAACAGAGGGCAAGGGATTAATCAGTTAAGATATTCTCAAATTATTGGTTCTCTCATGTATCTTGCTGGTGCAACCAGGCCAGACATTTCATTTGCCACAAGCAAATTGAGTAGATTTACTTCAAATCCTGGAAATGATCACTGGTGTGCACTAGAACGTGTGATGAAATACTTGAGAGGTACCTCAACCTATGGACTTCACTATACTGGTTACCCTGCTGTACTAGAAGGGTATAGTGATGCAAATTGGATCTCGGATGCCGACGAGATAAAAGCTACAAGTGGATACATATTCACTATCGGCGGTGCTGCAGTTTCTTGGAGGTCTCGTAAGCAGACTATTCTAACAAAGTCTACTATGGAGGCTGAACTTGTAGCACTTGAAACAGCCACTAGTGAGGCAGAGTGGCTGCGTGAGTTGCTTATGGACTTGCCGATGGTCGTTAAACCGGTACCGGCCATTCTTTTGCACTGTGATAATCAAAGCGTGATCACAATTGTTGGCAGTGCAAAGGAAAATTTAAAGTCCTCAAGACACGTAAAACGGCGAATCAAATCCGTGAGGCATTTGAGAAACACTGGAGTTATCGCCGTGGAGTATATTAATACTACAAGAAATTTGGCGGACCCTTTTACTAAAGGGCTAGCACGTGCTGTGATTGATGAAACATCAAGGGAAATGGGACTGAAACCCACTTGAGTTATTCTACAGTGGCTACCCACTCTATGTGATCGGAGATCCCGTGAAATAGAGTTTGGGAAAAACAAACTGTATGAGTAATAGGGGAGTACATAATTCAGTCCAAAATTCCTATAAAACATGAGTACTCTCGTTACTGCATGGAAGGATGACAATATGTCTTAATGTGTTCTAAGGCCAATTAAAGGCAAGATACTGTCCTGCAGGGTATACTTGTAAGAACACACCTATATGAGTTTGACTGTGGGGTCGCAGTCTATGAGACTTGGGTAATCTCAAATAAACTCATGAATAGACACGGGAGCACGACCGTAATGCTCCAACCATAGGCGGGGCTTTAGGCGGCCTAGTATCAGCGATGCTTTCATGTGAAACTTACTCACACAAGACTTGCAATTCAAGGCTAGGTCCATTGCGTAGTTGTGACTAAGTGAATCATGGATTGCTAGGTGTAGCTCAACCCGAACGGGTCTGCACTATAAAGCTGGTATATTAAAGCGCGATTATGAGAAACTTGTTGACCATGGCTTTTTGGTGGGGATTGTTGGAATTTGAGGCCTGTTAGCCAGCCCATGCGGCTGCTGTTGTTGAGGCCCAAATTCAAATGGAAAAGCCATGGTGGTGTGTAGAGATGGCTGGTGAAACTTTAGTACCACCTTGCTCATCTAGGTAAATTTATCCCAAGATATAAGGTGGGATGTTGGATGCTTTCCAACATGAGTGAAGCATGCTATAACACAGGCTGCTGTAGAACACACACACGCGCGCACGCATCGCGTGTTTCGCGTGACTTGTGACTTGCGACGTTGCGCGTTCGCGTCGTGAAAGTTCTACTACAGCGGTTTTATTTTTGCTGCTCAATCAATGGGATAATTTACCAGCACCTTGACTGCCACGTTAAAAGGAGTAATGAAGATCGGTGTGATTAACGCACGCACGATTAAGGAAATTAATTTTCCAAATTAAGGCTCCTATTAACGTTGAGAGATTTCAGGGGGCGGTACCTGATATTATGGCAGATCAATGCGTTTTAACTCTGGGTCCTCCTCCTGTGTATAAATTGAGACGTCCATGTCGCCAGGAGGGATACACAGAATACAATCGCCATTCTCTCATACTCTGCGCCGCCGCCTTCAAGCCTTGCCGTCCCTCATCCGCCGTGCAGCGGATTGGGGAGAGCGGTGTCTCCGAACCAACGCCGGTGATTTGAAGACCTGCACGGGTGCCGGCGATCAGGTTTCTGGGAAGTGCATCGTCACGACCGCTTGCTGCCCTTCCGAACGACTACTTCATCTTCGACGACTACTCTGATCTTCTTCCTAGCGGGATTTGTTTTGTAAGTCTCGTACTGTTCCCCGTCCGACAATGGATCCTTTTGAATTGTGTTGTCAGTTCGTCTCTTTCGATCTGCTATCTAGTTTGTTGCTAGTCTGGTTGTTGACTGAATTTTGTAGATCGTCTCTGCTCTATCGTTTTTCAATCAAGTTTATCTTATGCCTAGTTAATTTGTAACAGCTAGCAGGGCCATGATGCCCCTGTCCTCGTCTTAGCATAGAGTTTCTGTTAGCTTAAGCTAGTTGGAAGTTTTAGTAGTCTCTTTGTGGTTCTCATGTTAGTTTCTATGATTGTTAAGGGCCGAGGTAGGGAGGGAGGGGCTCATATCTCTGGCTGACTTTGCTTATGCATGCTGTGTTTGGCGTGAGTTTGTATCGAACACGGTTTTTCTAATGAAAACCGAGGGCACACCCTCGTATCGAAAAAATATAGGAATGAGTTGGTCGATAAGAAAGGGAGATGAAGATTCGGAAGAATTCTCTTTCACCCCTGTGACAGCAAACATGCTCATAGAAAATGACCACTCTTAAGTGTATTAGTGTTGCTTGCACACGACACAACGATCAGTTCCATGGCCAGAGGGATCCCTACTTGCCGCTAAACAGAGAAGGATTTGGACTTGATTGTCCACTGAAAGCAGGGCAGTTAGAGGAGAGATAAAATCCCATCTGAGTAAGTTAAGACTGCAGAAAAAACAAAAGAATAATCAAATAAAAAGAGAAGGGGCAGAGGCGGACATCTATTGAGTGCAGGGCCGGAGGCGAGTTCCATTGGGTAGGTTGAGGTATTGGGTGATGCTCAGTGTTGCATTGTCTGGATGGAGCCGATGATGGCCTCTTGCTTGTGTCCCGCATTTGCCTAATAGTATTCTCTCGCTATACTCGTCATAGAATGTGGTGGCCACGCTGATCACATTTTAAAGGTGACTCAGGATGAGCTGATGGGAGAGAAATTGCAAAAGGAAACGTATGTTATTAATTTTCCGCTAGTGGTGGCAATTTTCTGCGTAAATGTGTGGCAATTAAGAAGGATCAATTGGCACATAGTGACGGCAGTTTCTTCATATGGCATTTGTGATGGCTCAGCTTGCTAACGTTACTGGTACTATTGTAGTAATAAGTTAAGGATGGGAGCAAATGGTCATTAATCCTATGGGATCGTCTGTTTGGGTTGGCAGGGGATGGGTGAGAACCAACGGCTAGATGCAATTTAAAGGTCATGATCTGACAGTGCAAACAAAAGGATGATGTGGCTGCATGAGAGTTGAGAGAAATATGAGTTAATGGCTTGTAGTTGGTTGCACTTATAACAAAGAGTAGATAACCTGAGATCGGTGCGTAAATGACAGGGCTTCTTACTGCCTCCCATAGGCACTACTACCGTCTTACTGAATTCAGCTCCCCAAGCAATAAAAATCATCTCTTACATGCCATAAAGTTGCGCAACGGCAAAGTAATCAAAATAGACAGAGTTGGACGAGTAATCAAAATAAAGCATTTTCCATTATTGCAAAGAATGACTGACGTACAAATATACCGGTCCATGGTACAGCAACTACTGTATTACATTTTGTGCCCCACTACTTGGAAACAAAATGAATGATCTACAGCTTGCTTCACAGCAAAAAAAAATGACTACATACTACATATATGGAGGCATACCAGAGTCACGACTCCACCTTCTGTAGTCACATGAGTTGATTTGAATTGACACGCATCCTTAGTTGTAAGACCTTTTGAGCGTCCGTGCAATTCGTGACAGAACCTGGTTCATTCTCCACGCGTCCTCCAATTGTGTCATATTCCTTTCTTGGCCCATCATTAGAAGTACTTCCTATGATCTCATAGGGACAAGATGAATGCCTTATGAGCTGTCAACTTATGCTCTATGATACAGTTTCTTCTCAAGGTAAGTTCCGAGCTGAGGTGAGATGGAATTTGCAGCACCCAGAACACATTTGTTGTAAGAAAAGTCTTCAGTGGTACCATCGTTCCTCTGCAAAATGAAGCACTTTGTGCTTGGGTGACTAGGATTCAGTCCAATCTGCAAGTAGGACAGAAGGAAAAAACAAGGGAACACAATCAGCAAAACGTTAGAGTGAATAACAGCCTCAACGGACTGCTAGAACTTTTTCCACATAACATTTATTACATGTAGAAGTACTGAGCAGGTATTTAGCTTCATTTTATGATGTTCCTTTGCTTTCCCACCATGCTGGGCTCTAAGGAACTCGTTCACATTTGATCAGTCGAGTAAATTTCAGATAGGACCACCTCACCGGTGCTTCCTCAGATATAGAAAAAAAGGGTACTAAACAGGGATGCATCAGGTGGTAATCAACCTCTCAGTGCTACAAGAGGGCCATGAGGTCCATGTGAAAGGACTGATTTTAGAGAAGTTTGCATTGCTTAAAAGGCTAGCGCAAAGATCTTATTCACTGGACATATTTGCTAACTCTGAGAATAAGATTACAAGCTCGCCAAATATATAAAACTATGTGATTGAACTATAAGATATCTTATTTTCTAAAAAAACAATATAAGAATATTGATAATGCAGCGTAGGATGTCACATTTATCAGAACTTCGACAAGTAGAATGGCAAAGCTATGCTAGAAAGGAAATTTAGCATTCAGAACTGCCACCTTAAATTCTCTTATTCCAACATCGATCTTTTCATCTGCCCTAGGATGAAATTTCAGGGCCTCCATTAAGCGTGATTTTCCTGGCTCCATCACAAATCCATTTAATGGGTACCTTCATGCAAGTGAAAGATGACATTAATTACATACAGACAATCATACAAGAACTTTAAAGAGGAAAGGAAAAAAAAATCAAAACAATTTGCGTACAGCCACGTAAAAAATTCGGGAAAATGAGCTCTATGGAGATCAATATGGGCTTACTCTTGTAGCATGTTTTGTAAGCAAGTGCGCATATCAGTAATGTTGTCCCATATGCCAATTTTGGCATGAAGAAAGTCCTGATCAATAGATATGGTGTCACCATCCACAATGACACTGCCTTTAGACTTGGATGCTAACCTCCATCTTGAAGTATTTTCAGTACTTTGCTTGCAGGTATCCATATGATTCTTTTCATAATTCCGAATTTCAGGATCACACAGAAAATCATAGATGCTCTCATTTTGTGTTGGTTCATGTGACTGCAAAAAAGTAAATGCAATCATAAAATTAGATATCTGGGCATCCTTAAGTACACTTAAATTGAGAGTTTAGCTCTGCATCTAACATATTGTTCATCAACTAGACATATGAACACAGTAACCCATTAAAAATCCAACATCTCAGCTTAATTACAAAATAAGGGATGATCTCATTTTGCAATTTCCAGGTCCTGCTTAAAGCTAAGAGCTAATATTGATAATGTGAAAACTAAACACTAATTCTCTTTAACGAATGCTCATGTGACAAGACCCAATAAACTAAATGCACAGATTTTCAAGCAGCAAGGAAAGTCATGTTAGCGTTTGATCACACTTCAAATAAGCTGCATTTTGTGACTGCATTGAAATACTAACGAAGAAATCCTGGCCCTTAGAATTCTCACCTTTCCAGAATGCATAATTTCGAAAGGCCCTGAGGTTCCATTGAATGGCTCTTTTCCCCAAGCAATCGCATCTAGGCTACCACAGAGATTGTCTACTGAACATTTCTTTGCAGCATTTATAAAACTCTGAGCGGGACTCTGCAGAAAACAGTATAAATAAAAATGTGTTTGGGGCACAAAAACAAGGCAATTTATGCCCAAAAAAATCGTCAGAAACTCATGGAGTACTCACAGAAAAACATGCTTCCGAAAATGGTGAAGAGATTGATAATCTATTGCGCTGCTGCTTTAAACCATGACTGCTTAACCCATGGAACTGCCCACTCACAGACAGGCTATCTGCAACAATGAGCAAGTGCTCCCGACGTATATTCCTTCCAACATCAGCTGTGATTGACCTTAAAGACTATAAATAAGTACAAACAAATGTTAGATAAATAATAACAGCTATAACAGTAACAAGTAAATCTTCACCAACAAATGAAAAATGAAATCAGTGGCAACAAATATGATGCACGTACTTGAGCAAAATAACTCCATGCTGTGTCTATGCCATATGAACAGAAAATATCATATGTACTTTGCGGTTGGCTCCGCTCCCAATCAATTAAATCCATTATTGGAACGCAAGCATTTTGTATGGTAGCCCAGAACTTCCCCGTCTTGCAATGTTCAGACATAGCAATTTTCACAACAAGATCCCTATCATTTTGACACTGTATCTCAACATCCTTAAATTCCAAAAAACCTGCCCAGGGAAACGAAAATCAAATGTTATCAGAATAAGAAGACCTCAGCAGTGTATTAGGAATTGAAAATTTAACAAATGGCGCTCGCGATTAAAGGAATTTTTTTTTTTTGAAAAGTTCCTAGAGGTAAACCTCAACTATGCTGGTTCAGATACATTCAGAGTTATCACATGAGCAGGAGATCTGGGGCACTTATGTATCTCTAGGAACAGTTTGTACAAACCTACAGCTATACTTACTTCTATATGCAATCTCCTGGGCCCATGTTTTTGTAAACAATCACTGGTGGTATGTGGCATTATATTTCTATACATAATCATCTGAGATAAGCTGTAGTTCCCAAAACCATAAATAAAATCAGAATAGCTTGGTTATATTTGTCGATGAGTTAGTGTAAGACTTGTAAGTGGTGAACACATGCCAGTTTTTGGACCACGCCCAGAGCAGCTAACTGAATGCATAGATTTTCATACAGAACCACCACCACATAATATAAACCTGCTAATTTTTATCAGTTCTAAAATCGAGTTAACGTGAAAGATTCCTAAATGCATGATAAATTTGATAAACTATATCAAAAATCTACAATCGCCAAACCCCAAATAACATTTTACAGAAGTTTGATGAACACTCGTGGAGTCTTGATTCGTAAAAAGAAATTCTTGAAGTAAATGTAGGAGACAAGTATGGTAAAATGCATCAAATCATAATAACCTTTGAGCAGTGTGTTCAGTATAATTGGAATCATCCTTTTCTTGAGATCGCCCAGTTGAGAGATGGAGTCAGATTCAGCTTGAACTACTACAGTGACACAGCAAGCTGGAACTTTAATAAACTCATTACCGACTGAACATTTGCTGCAAAAAAAAAAAGGAAAAGTCAAACTATGTGACAAAGGACTCCGGGAGAGAAATAGACTACTTATGTACTACTAGCAAACATGAGACATGCATCCTTAAAACATTGGGAAAACGACACGTATACCAACTTGATAGAAAACATTGTGATATGAAGTACTGGAACAAGACAACAAACTTTTCAAATATACTGGTTCATTTAGAAAAAAAATTCAGTAATTGTACTGTTGAGATAAGACAACTAGACGATCCAGAACAAAGAACAATAACCCAAATTCTCAAACATAAACTAATGATTGTGAGAAACATGTTAACTTTTAATAATGCAACATTGTGTACTTCAGATAGCCATACTATATGACATTCGAGGTCCCATGTAGCAAAAAGAACCTATAAAACCATTTCTGTAAATTTTATCCCTTCAACCATGGTCAATCAAGATACAATGAAATGAAATTCTTGTGATTAGAAAGCACTACTGAAAGAGGCCAATATAAAGAGAAGAAAAATATAGACAGTTCTTGTAAAACAAATAGGTTTGGTGCTTACCCCTTTGAAATACGAACTAATGGGATAAACTCTTCAGCTGTTCTGTTAGCTCTCTTACAACAGATCTCAATCCTAATCCTTTTTCCTTCATTATCTCCTGTACATATGTATGAAATGAATTAAATATTGATGTACCAAATTAATGGCCCACAAAAAAAGTAAAATTGTGCTCATTTACAACAAAGAAAATGACCTGGCTCAAATGAAAATGTGTGGTCCAAGGACTTTCTTTTCTTGCCTTTTCACATCCATCATACCTAAGAGCAAATGCAACAAATTTCATCTAACAAAATTTAACAATACTACTCATGCACAATATTTGAAAAATAACAGGATGGAAAATGATACTTAAGTGAACTTACAGAATCATAATGGTTTCAACCAAATTACAAAACTGCACTTGTTCAAGATGATTCTTAACTTTCAGTGAGGCATACTCCAAACCGTATCTAAATTGCTTTAGATTCTTTGACAGGAAAAGCAAACCGACATTATCTCGAGATTTTGTAGCCTTGTAGCACTTAATACTTCCTGCACGGCAAAGTGTAACATATACTATCAGAAAACGAGAGGAAAGGATCATAAATACAAATAATATACCATTACCAAACATAACATAATTTACCTGCAAATTCATGAGAGGAGAGTCCTCTAAACCATTAACTGGTTGCTCCAAAGCTCCATATGCAGCTTCTGAAATTGAACATGCAGCCCAAGAACCAACAGGGGAACCAAGTTCGCCAACTGGACCACGATCACAGTACATCCCATTAGCACTATCATAACAAAACTGTGTTATGTGCTGCTCATAAGAACTTCTAACAGTCCCATCATAAGCAACATGAAGATCCCTCAAGTGATACATCAGTTTTCTTGTCAAAGTACCAGGGACATCAGCATTTTTCAGAAAAAATATTTGCCCGTCCCGATATGGAATGTAGAAGGCACTCTAATGGGTTTAAACCCTCGATGAAGGAACTCCTAATCACAGCATAGAGTTCTGGCCTCCCAATTTTCATTGGTGCCCTCAATTGTTTCAAAGTTTGATAATTTTTCCTTATTCCAGCAAATACAAGTAAGTTGTGAAGGATCCTAAATGGAATTTGCTTGCTGGAAGTTGAAGACCAACACATGCAGTTTGTTGGGCATATTTCAACATGCTGCCTTGCTTCCCGAATTAATCATAGCCATCATTGAGTTATCATTACTCACATTTGTTGAACCATTTTTAATATATCACTGAAGACATCCTTAAATGCCATGATTGAATATCTGATAAGATGTTGATTGCTCTGAAAAGAATGGAATTCTCCGTAGAATATATACTTCTTCAATGTCCTCATAACATTTCAGAATGGTATGTTAGCGGGATCTAGAAGCATATGCTGGTACGGAGTGCTTCTTCAGCTTCATTCAGTGCCAGCTTAACTCCCTCAGCCAGTTTTCTCCTTGAGTAATGGTCTGAGACATATAGAGATCGGAAGCAAGACACTTAAACCCCTCATGGTTAAGAATTCAGATAGTACATCCTGGGCAGAGGAGAGGAAGTCGAGTGCCCTGGGAACCATACTGTTCTAACATGACAGAGCATACCCAGTGTGCTATTTTGTAGCCACTTAGACCCCCGTTAAGCAGGTAAGCAACTCACTGTCTATAATATGTAACTTCTCGTCACAACTGAAATTCATGCCAGAAGGAAAAGCGTGCTGAAAAGTTGTTTACCACTCCACAAAGGACTTTGTGAGCTCATAGACTGAATGATTGCTGGTACTGGTGTAGTTGACACTGGAAGGCATAACATTTGAAGCTGTTGAAATTCTGATTTCTGCAGGAAAACATCTTGACCTATCACAAATATGCAGCTGCTAGAGAGTCATGTGTAAGTGACACCAACTTCGACCGTCTTGCATATTCAATGGTTGATGGTGTAAGCTCGCTAGCTCTCCAAGCTCAATTCTTGATTGAAGGACTGTGGGATATATCCTGCAAACAGTCCCCATCAAAGTCTCCCATAAAAGGAGCACAACATAGTGATTGATTGATACAACAGACTGTATTGGTAGAAGCTTTGCAGATAATGCAATCAATGAATGTTGATGGACGGTAGGAGGCCTATTGATGAGAATAAGATCACCATCCTGCAATGGTCTGAGGGCAATGTCACCAATTTGTAGCTGGTTTTCCTTCCGAACAAACATTAGCTTCCCACCTCGCCGAATCAATAGTTCTCCCTTGGAAAGAAGGTGCAAGTTGCACTTCAGATTTAAGCTTTTTCTTATTATACCAATTAATTTGCTCAGAAAACAACCAAGTTTGAGCTAAATCTTCAGGAATGCCAATTTCGTGCAGCCTAATCTTAGAGTCCCCTACCATAGTACCTCCGAAAAGCATTATCAGATCTTTTGCTAAGAACAGCATCTTTCAACCATTTCATTCCATATGTATCCATGGATGTCTCACCATCAGTCTTTTTAGAGTACAACTGCAGGAGGCAAACACGTTAATGATTAAAGGTAAAACATGTACTTGCAACTATTGTACCTTAAACTCTTGATTCTCTTGAACTACAAAGGTACTATTAAAGTCAACGCAGAATTTTCTAGTGAGTTACCAACGTTTTATTTGTTCTGAAGTATCTTTCATTAACGCAAATATATCACCATAACTTAGCGCTGTAAGGTAATGAATACTTCCAAGAAATAGAAGTTAGGTTCCTACAGTTCAGCTCGTATGCAGAGCAACAATATAGATAATTTAATTGAATCTTAGTGGAAAGAAATAACAAACAGCCTACATTTAATCACTCTGAAAGGCTGTCAATCAAGCTATATGTCAACAAAACTTCCTGTGGTCTGATGTATCAGCTATTATCATTTCAAATCAGTTGCAAAAAAGAAAGAGAGATCCAAAAAAAATAAAATTTCTTATAGTTCATTAGCAGGGAAGAATGGAATCATGGTTGAAATGTTTGTCTTTAACATGATATACCGGATCTGACATCATGCTATAAGGGGTATAATTTCTTGATTGAGGGAAAGATATATGGATAATATTAATTTTCTTGCCTTGGAGGATTTGAGGCATTCTGAAGTCGACTTGAGACAAGTGAACTTGCAAGAACACTGAACTGAGGATGTTGCCTGTAGTCATCAATTTTTTATTGACATCAACCACCCTCCTGTAAGACTTTGTTCTGTCATCCTACATCAAACATACATGAACAAATAAGGAGGTTTAAAAACTGAGCTGCCAATGTAATCCATATATGACTAGAGCACCCACCACTATAAATAAACTGTACAGAAACCAAAGAAAGTGCAAGCTCCTTTGGCACAGGAGAAAATACTCCTAGGGTATGAATGTATCAGTAGAACAATGAAAATAAATTCACATGACATGGCATCAGTACTCCTAAGAGCTCGTTCATTAATCACAGTTTAATGTTTCATAGTAAATTTACCTTTTTCAAACCAACCTGAATATTTAACCTATACACATACTGATCATGAGGTTACGGGAAGAAAAAAGACGAATCTTGGATAGCAGGTCTAACGTAAGAGATGATTCACTTACAAAAAGTAACCGAGGACCATCTGAGGCCCATATCCCATCTCCGCAACACGATGGCGATTAGGGGTCACTGGCAAACTTGATAGGAACAGTAACCTCCCGCCTTGGAACGAATTGTTCAATAAGTACAGGGTCAACTTTTTGCAATATGTAAAAGACCTGCAAATATGTCAAATGAAACAGGGATAAAATAAAAAATATAATATCTTCTTTTTAAAAAACAGATAATGATACACAATCTTTTCTCACAGTTCGGTTTTTTATTTCATAGAAAATAAATTCTGAAGCCAACGTCGAACAATCTTTAATAAAAATTAACTGCAGAAAGGGATACTTTACTTGGTATGGGGACATATTTTTATCAAAGGGATACATTACTGAAGACAGGGCTCATAGTGGGGAAAAAAGCAGATAATGATGTATAATCTTCTCATAGTTCATTAGAAAATATATTCTAAGCCAGAATGGAACAATCTTCAATAAAAATCAACGGCGGAAAAGGGATACATTACTTGGTATGGGGCCAATAATATCT